>JARFJB010002176.1:8252500-8685000 GCA_036346205.1 Vesta saturnalis | reverse complement strand
CAACTTTTTTATTGCCAGTATTACAGAAACTGTTAATGAGCTCTTAATGGACACACTTCAATATTTTATGTGTACCAATCGAGTTCCTAAATACATTTTTTTCAAGAATGCTTAGATTGAAACTGGTGTCTACGAAAAGCTTTTGGATGAATATTGCGTACAGTCTACTGACATTTACTACAGACTGCTTCCAAAGAGGGATTGAAAACTTGCTTTCCAAAATACTGGCAGAATCATAAATATTTCACAAACTTAAAATAGAAAGATGCCCAAAACCGGCTAACAAGGACTGAAGTTGTACGAGTATCTAATTTCAACACAGCTAATGTTAAAAATTTCTTCATGATAGTCGTTTCTATCTTTATTATTTTGAGCAGATACGATAACGTACATCCATCAACTGAGGCAGGCACTTTACTAACTTTTTAAGTTTGTTTTGTGCGAATGAAGAATTTATTTAATCTTTTTTTGTATTTTAATGAAGCCACTTTTAAAATGAAGCTACACACGTGCAGAACAAAATTTGCACGTCCTTTGATGAGATTGCTGAGATAACCATCAGCCTCACTTGTAAATTGAACCTTTTTATTATTTCAGGAAAAATGGTTAAATGTGTCACTGGAAGCACAAGCAATACTTAATATACCATACAATTTGAATTTTGCATATCCGCTGGGTTACACAGCGTCTTTCATAATTCCGTGAAATATTTTAAAATTTAATTATAATTCTTATACTAATAGAACCAGGAAATTTTCCAAGTTTTTGTTAATAAAACAGCATCGCTTTGTTGCCCCGGTTTGATTAAAATTAATTACATCGTTCCTTAGAAAGGGTTTTAGAATATTTTTTTTTTTATGATTGTGGACCTGAACAGGCTAATTAAGGCCTATCGTGCTAAAGCACTCAGGAACACTCAGGAGGATGGATAGAGGGATAATGAATTGCCAATAGATGCCTATGAACAGCTACCTTAAATTTTCTCATATCATAAGTGAGAGGAAAGCAGGAACTAGGGAGATCATTCCAGAGTTTAGAAGCCGTGTAGAAAAATGTGGATTGCGCCCGTTTGGTACGATAAGTGGAGATTTGTACTGCGTACTGATAATGTGAATGAGCGAAACGAGTGTTTCTCGCAAAGATAGCCCGAGATGGTATCAAAGAATATAATTCAGCAGCACAATAGCCGTTGTAATAACGATAATACAAAGAAAGAACTGAAACCATCCTTCTATGCTCAAGGGACTGTATGTGAGAAGTTAAGGACGGTTCATTTATAAGCCTAATCGCTCTCTTTTGAATACGATCAACGATATCGAGAGCGTATTGGGGAGCACTAACCCAAAGGTGAGAATTATATTCCAGATGAGGCCGAATTTGGGCCTTATACAGCAGAAGGAGTTGTCGAGAGGTAAAGTACTGCTTAGATCTGTACAAAAAACCTATTTTACCAGCAGCTGTTTTGGTAGCTGACAGAAGATGGTCAACCCATGAGAGATTTGAAGATACAGTCATACCCAACAGAGTAATAGAGTCTGAAAACTTAAGAACTGAGCCATTCATACTTAAAATGATCGATCTTTTTTGGCGGACATAAGGCAACACTGAGTTTTGTTAGCATTAAATTTAACTAGATTATTTCTTCCCCATTCGAGAATACGTTGAATGTCTTTGTTGATTGAATTTGCCATTTCAGCTTTAATTTCTTGATTTGACATAGAAGGTGGATTATCACTATGAGTAGACTGAGATGAACTACAGTGAAGAGTGCTATCGTCAGCAAAGCAATGGATGGGGTTAGTTGTTGAAGAAATAAGGTCGTTTATGTACAGCAGAAAAAGTGTAGGCGCTATAACGGATCCCTGTGGTACGCCCGCGTTAATGCTAACTTCTTTTGAAAAAAAGCCATCAACTACGACACGTATTCGTCTTTTATCAAGGAAACTAGAAACCCAGTTGATGAGCGTATCATTTAACCCAAACGAGGTGAGTTTGGCAAGTAAACACTTATGCCAAACTTGGTCAAATGCCTTTGAGATGTCTAATGCGACTACAACTGTTTCACCGGACTGCTCTACTGTATTGTTCCAAACTTGGGTCACATATGAAAGAAGATCGCCTGCTGAACGACTTTGCCTAAACCCATATTGGTGGTCACTAAGGAGTTTGTTAGTTTCAAGGAACGTGAGCAGTAGCTGATTGATGGCTTTTTCCATAATTTTAGACAAAATAGAAGTGATGGCAATTGGTCTGTAATTTGAGGGATCGATCTTATCACCTTTTTTGGGAATACGTTGAACATTTGCTAACTTCCATGATTAAGGGAACTCCCCAGAAAATATAGAGATCGTATAGAGCTTAGATAGGACTGATACTAGTTCGGGGGAACATTTCTTTAAGACAATAGCTGGGATACCGTCTGGGCCAGTCGCCTTATTGAGATCAAGCCTACTGATGATCGATTCCAAGAGCTTGTACCGAAAATGAATTGGTTTCATAGAGTATGAAGAAGAGTTGACTAGGGGCATATCTTTCATTGAGACACGAGTTTGATACAAACAAATCCACAAAAACGTTGGCTTTGTCTACAGAATCAGCAACTACCGATCCGTCAATAGATGTCAGGGGGGGAAATGAAGGTGTTCGAAAATTTTTACTAATGGCTTTTGCTAAAGACCAAAATTTACGACTGCCTAAAGGAGATGTAGCTAGTTCATTGCATTTTCGTTGTTCGAACAACTTTTTAGTTTTAGTGATGACACTTTTGCAGATATTTCTAGCACCAACGTATTCTACATGACTGTCAACCGATTTATTAGATTTCCATTTAACGTAACATTTATTTTTTAAAGATATTGCATCAGAACAAGCCTTATTGAACCGGAGTTGGGAACGTGAATGACTTACACGGTACTGTTTTTTCGGAATGTATAACTCCATTCCCATGAGGATGACTTCAGATACTGAAAGAGCGATGTCCGAAGAACAGGACGACTTAAAACAATATGCAATATGCAAGAACATCCTCCGTTGTGACTGTACAACGACGATTTCGAGCATAATTCAACAAGGGGCCGCCTGTTTACAACAGGCTGAAGGCTGCCTACGTATCAATCATCGGACAGGACGTCCAGGACCAAGTGAAGAAACAGTGGATCGCGTCAGACAAGCATATGAGCGTAGCCCCCCAAAAGTCCATTAAACGTGACAGTTTTCAACTTGGCCTCTCACAAACAAAAGTGTGGCGAATTCTCCGCAAGAGACTAAGGTTTACACCCTACAGTTACATCAGGTTCTCAGCGTTGATAACAAACAAGTACGTATCAACTTCTGCACTGAAATGCAGGAAAGGTTTGAGGTTGATGATTTCGCAGACAGACTCTTTTCCCACGAGGCTACATTTCATGTGCCCGGAAAGGTACATCGGCACAATGTTCGGATTTGGGGGACTGAAAATCCCCACGCCATAATTGGCCATGTGCGAGATTCGCCTAAGGTGAATGTTTTCTGCGCAACTTCTAAGGTGAATGTGTACGAACCATTCTTTTTCATGGAGCGCATCATCACTGGACGAACTTACTTAGACATACTGGAGAATTGGCTGATGCCACAGATGAATGAATACAGTGTTTCAACAAGATGGCTGCCGGCACACTTCCATAATGATGTACGAGGCAATCTCAACACAAATTTGCCACAACGTCGGATAGGATACTTTGGACAAGAAGATGTCGCGTTAGTGCGTTGGCCACCTAGATCAGCAGATCCAACACCTTGTCATTTTTCTGTCCAGATTTGTAAGAACACTGTTTTTGTACCTCCACTCCCCGCTAACCTTTAGGAACTTCGCGGCCGTATCACCGCAGCTGTGGCACTAATTGATCGTGACACGTGTGTGGAATGAATTTGATTATCGGTTAGATGCCTGCTGTATCAGCCAGGGTGGACACATTGAGAATTTGTGGTGCATGAAAAAACTTGGATAGTTTCTGGTTGTATTAGTATAAGAATTATAATGATCCGTTGTATAGTTTGTTTATAATTAAATTTTAAAATGCTTTGCGGAATTATAAAAGACGCTGTATATTAAAAGTGTATTCTAAAAGAGAATAATATTTCCATTAAATGTAAGCATATTCGTTGACCAAGGTTACAATTCTTGTCTATCTAACACACCTATCTAGAAACGAATTCATAGCAAGCATTAAAGATTTTAATACTTGGTTGTATGTGAAAGAGGTTCAAACAATGGGAATACAATTTCGATCCAATTTAGCCTAGCAGATGAATCACCAAAGAATTCAATGCCCAAATTCCTTGATAATAATAGCAGTCCTTGAAGGTCTGGTTTGTTATTTTTTTTAATATGAAAGTAATACAACGTCCAGGCTATCAAATTTTTTTGATTTTGCTGAAGCCCACTTCAGAAGGCCACGCAAAAAAAAACAAATTAAAAAGCAAAAGGGCAAACATTTCATCAACAGCAATTCTATCACCTTCATGTGTGTGATATTATTACCTTTTTAATGGAATATTATGCACACCTTCTTCAGCATATTTTCTAAACAACTAAAACAATATTTTATAAGGACTATTGAGATTATTTTTAACTTACTGTGCGACTAAATTTTGTATCTACATATCCAGGTGCTACACAATTCACTCTTATATTGTATTGTCCTAATTCACTCGCTAGCGAACTTTTAAGTGCCAATAAAGCACATTTGCTTGCACTATAAATGCCCATACTCTGAAAAAAATGTTAGTTTTGTAAAATAAAACAATTGATTTTTACCTCCAGTGGTGAAAACGCTGTAATTGAAGACATTAATATAATTGATCCTCCTTGACGTTTTTTAATTAATGGTAAGCTCTCCTTTACAAGAAAAAATGTTGCTTTTAGGTTTATCTCAAACACTTTATCCCACGTACTTTCCACACACTACAAATACAATTAAATCTTCATCAAATTTATTTTGAAGAATTAAAGCTCTTTAAAATAATCTAATCCTTAGTCATATTATTTACGAAATTAATCATTCTTAAGTATAGTAACCTACACATTTTCGTGAAGATAGCACGATCATTGAGATCACTAACCACTAGACTTGCGCTTCGATAGTGATTCTTCGTGTTTTATAACCGGCTGTTTCAAAAATTGATACCTCTTGAGCGGTGCAGAGGTCCCACCATTATTGACAGCGCTAGCGACAGTATGCCAAACGTTCGTGCTTCGTCTGGGTTTATTAGTGTTTTATACTTTGCGTCAGCGACACCGGCCGTTTCTAAGAAATAGATACACTTTTGTGCGCTGACGTCTCAACATTATTGAAAGTACTAACTGTTAGACCGATATGCATCGTTAATGCTTCTCACACTGCAATCAAAAAACGTCCTTTCCAAGATTGTAACCCTGTGTGCGACGCTTACCCGCCACCACTACTAAAAGCACTAAAGACCGGACCGATGGTAGTTGTTAATGGTTCAGTAGTACTTCTTAGTACTTTATACCGTGCATCTGCGGAGCAGACCGTTTCTCCTTGTATGGTGCTGACGTGAAACCGTTTTGAAAGCACCATCCACAGGATCATTGTAAACTACCTTATTCTTTCGTTAATTTAAAGTAAGGTGGGCAATTACGTAGTACTCGTTATTGTAACTTGATCAATTTTATAAAGCACCAAATGGTGCCAACTAAGCACTAACGATTGTCACCGGTCCGTGCGTTAGTGTACTGCATAGGAGGATATCAATTTCTTCCAAACGGCTTATTTCGATGGTGCTAGGTATTAATCACTAGCACTAACGAAGAAGTAACATTTGGCACAAACCGGTAGTTACTGTTTTGAATAAAGTTGGTAACTTTACGGATGTGACTAACACTGGACTGAAGGAACGAACAGTAATTTAGTTTTTCATTACTATGGATTAACTTGAATAGTGCTACTTTAGATAAGTAAACGCAGGTGCTATCATTTTGCCATCAGGTTTTCCCAATTTTACGCTAAATTATTTCCAAACTTGAAAAATTATATGTAGACGAGCAATATGCGATTATTGCAGTTTATAATGTGGTGGGATTACTTAATCAATATGTATCAGTTCAGTACTAGACGAGGCACTTACATCTATTGCGAGTCCAGGTATTGGGTTAGCTCCAGCGTTCAGGAATAATATATCTATACCTCCTAATTTATCTGCCTTAAAAAAAATTAAACTGTGCGCTTAAATCAACACCTCTAACCGAGCTACCTCCTTAAAAAGTTCTTCTGGTTTGGCAACATGACAAACCAAACCTTTTACATTGAGATCTTCCTTGCTTAAGGTTTCTAAAGCGTTATTTACGTTTTCTTCTTTTCTGCTACAAATAATTACTTGGGCTCCTTCCTGTGCCATTCTTTTTGCAGTTTCTAACCCAATTCTAAAAAATTATTTATTAAAGGCATTTATTTATATACCACTTATTCTAAGTACAATGAACATTAATAAACTATCGATAAATTAGATGAAAAAAATATTTTGTCAATCATTTAGGAGATATTTTTGATTAAGGTTACAGTAATCACTCTGTAGTACGCAAAAGAATAACGCAATGTTTTAACTAAGCTCAGTGGTTTGACCGTGGTTCTAACACGCAGAGTATGACTATATACGCTAAAATGTGTAAAGTGGCACAATTTTTAAATAATTGTTTAGTAGACAAAAAGTGTACAATATATTATATTTGATATAAAATTATGTTAAGTAAGGCCTCGGCGTCAACTGGTGCGAAAAAGAGTTTTAAAAGTACCGTAACAAAACCCATTTCAGAGTAGCCATCTGTGAAATATCATGGATTATAAACTCTCAAGTTCTAGATTAATTATAATAACAATTATCTTGAAATAACGTCATTAATAAAAGAAATTGTAACTAAAGTTAGCTAAAATAGAAGAACTTTGATTAGGTAAAAAGAATGCAAGAAACGTAAATAGTTATCTATTGAGGGTGTTTTATACATGATTTATGACCGGAAGACATACCAGTGGGTGCTCGACATTGGTTGTTTGATTAATGTACAGGAAGCGAGAGATGGTTGCAAATTAATGAGGGTAACAAGGGTAAACTGCTAAGGGCTAACGTTGTTACCTAGTACAGCTTTTAAAATACTTTAATTTTATGTACAGTGGCTTACGTTGAAGACGCCAAAGGGGGCGCCTTTTTTTAAATGACAACTATTTTTGGTGAATATAATGAAAGAACACATTTTTTTTAATATTGTAGTACAAACTGCAACCACACTATTCGATGATAAAAATATACCTAGAAGATTTGAACCAGCAGACCTTACAAATCGCTTTAATTAATAAGTATTCAATCTTATTTATATTGTCAAATTCTAGTTGAACTCTAGAATATCCTCAATGGAGCATCACCTACATGTCATGTACCAATATAGTTGTTAAGTTTTAGACTAAGTATTCCCATGAGTATTTATAGTCCACAACAGCGGATAGATTGTACATAAACAAGTAATCATAAAAAAAAACTTAAAATTCAAATAATATTTAGCAAATTATCCTGAAATTGGTGTTATTTGGCGCATTAAATGGAAACATAAGCAAATAAACTTAACCAAGACTATCTAAGAGAGTGCTGTATGTGAAATTTGATTGGAGGATTGAATGTGTTGATACGCTGGAGGCGCGACAGGTATAAAACGAAGTTGGAGGTGGTCAGGTGACAGATTCGAGGTTAAGATCTCGATTTAAGAAGGTCAACTTATAAATAAAAGACAAGTTTGTCTAATTCAAAAAAGACAACATCGTGTTCACGATGTTAGAGCCGGGTTACAACAAGCGCTGCTTCCAGCAGTTCCCAGAGGAAAGAGCAGCTCAGGAGAGCTTCTCTGACGACATCCAGGAGTTCGGGATAACGCCAGCGATACCGTCACTGCTCTATCTACCGCTCGACAGAGCGAGCAGCGACGCGCCACCTGCCGCCACTGCACAGAAGAGGAGGCGGCCAAAGAAGACGAGACCACCTCCGTTGGAAGGCATAGCCCCCTAGAAGAGGAACACCGAACAGAAGACACGCCGACACCATCCAAAAAGAGGCCCGCCTCGGATCTACCAGCCCCGACGACTTCGTGCTATAGAAGAAAAAGCCGAAGAAGACTCCGAAGGTTCGCCGCCTACGCCGCCGCCCACCGGCAACGGATTCCTGTCCCTTCAACTCTTCATGGACAGCCCTGCAGCGGTAGAGCAGACGACACAAGAGGACACCAGGAAAAGGTGCCTCCGGTAATCCTTCGTTAGAAGGAGAACTGGGTCGCATTCTCCCGAGAAATGGACCGACAACCGATCGACCTCACGAGAGCCAAAGCCTTCAGCGAGGGAATCCGGATCCATCCTGCCATACTCCAGGACATATACAGGCTGAGGAGGTATATAGATAAGTGTGGTACTCCGTATCACACTTATCAGGCAAAGAGCGAACGATTAACTAGTGATGCTTGGTGTGCCCATAGAACTAACCGAGGTCGACGTTAGCTCCGAGATAAAAATCCAAGGTATTGAAGCACTTTCTGTGTATAGGATGAAGCAGCGAGGACGACCGATCCCCTCGTGATGGTTGCAGACTGAGGAGGACAGCAACAAGATCAGGGAGGTAGAGGATTTGTGGCGGAAATTCGTCAGCGGGCAGTGTGGCTGGTGTCAAGGTCTCTGTCATGCACAGCATTGCTACAGGGCGTTAGCACGCTGTGTAAAGTGGGCCGGAGATCACCACTCCAGTGAATGCACGAAACCCTGTACAGACCGGGCTAAGTGCGTTAACTGCGATGGGGACCACCCCGCTAGCTACAAGTTCTGCCCGAAGTTCCCTCGGCCTCCACAACGTAAGAAGACGGAATGATAACAGCGGCCGAAGAGGACACCACTGCCAGCGGCGTCAGTTACGCCCGAGCGACGACAGGCAAGGTTGAGAAGACGGAAGTACGCAGTCGTTACCCCGGCTGCTCAACCCACCTTAGGGTTCGACGCCATATTGGGCCTCCTCGGAGGTCTCAAAATGGAGAGGGCCCTATCTGCCATCCGTAAGGCGGCAGCGACGCTCGCTCAGGCACAAATTGCGATGGACCTGTGTGGAGTGATCCTCACGCACGACTCAAAGGGGGTTGCCCTTTTCGAGTAATTATACAAAGGTCCGGAGCGAACACTGGTGCCCTAGCTAAGTATACAGTATCGATAATGTGTTTAATTCTTTTCTGTTCACACAGACAATGTAGTCATACATCTAACACATGTTTCTATTTATTTCAGATACGCAGGGCATCAGCAACATCAGCCCCAACCGAGCGACAACAGGACAGTACACACAACAACTACACCACCAACAGAATCACCACTATAATGCTTTTTTTTGGACATACGATAAGCCTGAACTCAAAGATGTCAACAGGCATTACACACAACCACGCAATCCAACAACCACGTACTGAAGAGGATGAAGAATCCTAAGCAGCGCACCACCAACACTACTAAATACATTATTGCTTATTTTATTGTATATTATATTGTAATATGTATTGTAACTATATATTACTTGTTAATGTATCTAAACATTCTAAATAAACTGGTTAAAAAAAAAAAGAGAAGGCGACAGTCTTGATTTGACATCAACGCGAGACGGTGACGGACCTTATAGCATGACATTTTGAAGTGCTAGTCTTCATTTCATTTCGTCTTCATTTTACATCGATGAGAAACAGTGGAAACTTTAAAATCTACGGCCATTCTAATTATTTAGTTTGAAATGATATAAAATTTCAATTTGGAAAATTAAGAGTTTATTTTTGTCGGCAATCATTAAACATAGCTTGTTTAAATTTATTAGTGATTGTATATCAGATTTAAAAACAGCCTAACCCTTAAATTACGAATTTGGATAAAACAACAGGCGACTATCAAATGATCATTTTTAAAATTAAGACATTACCAACCGGAAAAAGAGGGCAAATTACAAGAAATAGTATAAAAACGTATTTCGTAAGACCTTGAAGTACTCGTGGCTAGGCCACTCAGTGCTTCAAGAGAGTTCTGATGAAACTTGTTTTTTAATGTACTATTAGTACACAATTAATATGGAATATAGATAAATTAATCATTTGTTTTGTAATGAATTAACCAGTAATTCGTTCTCTTGTTTTGCTAAATATAAATTTTCTAAACTCTAGTCATACATACGTCATTAGGGCAATCGCTTATATCTCGCTTATTATTATTAGTCACATACTCATCAATACATAATTTTGTTTGAAAAATTGAACGTTAATAGACTACTTTTCGCATTGATTTTATTATAGGCTACCAACTTTTCAGGGCAGTTCTCTGTGAAAATGGACCTTATAATGTCTTTGAAGGTGAAGGAAGACGTCATGGGTATGGCGTCCAATACAAAAGCGTTTTATGGATGGGTGCATCTCTGTCAAAGCAAAACATCTATTACAGGCATGGTTTTTATCCAACTAATAACAGTGAAACATATACTTTAGTGATGGTGAAAAAGAAGGATATGTGATAAGGTTAATGGATGATAGGTTTGATACAATCGTATGGTGTTTTTCACTATTAACCTAAATGAAATTTTGTGATACCACGCGTAATTCAGCGGCAACCAATTTTCTAAGAATGTAATTATTAGTTCTAATTATTTCAATACCAGAATAATGATTAATTGTATTAGAAAATGTGGTGATATATTTTTAAAGCAAATTTAATTTTACATAACTTTTCTTTGCAAAGTTTCTTAATATAAAGCAAAATAAGTCTAAAAATTAATTAAATAGTATCTAAAATGCTTCAACTGTATTATCGACATTTTAATAGAGGCGAACATGAAGTTTTAAAGAACCATCTGACATTGATTAGAAGAAAAGATGGGGTAAAGCCAAATCACGTATTGCTCAAGAAGAGTATGACTCATGTTTTTTGTAGCAGTTCAAGAATCATACACTATTGAAAGCTTAGTGCAGAACTATATTCAGGAATACCCCATGGTTTAGTGTCAGATGGGTTTCCGAAAAAAATTGCTAAATTGCTAAATAAATTTAATTTCTCAGTTACATCGGCCTTACTTTAAAAGAGGACTCCCATCATAATTCAAGCCTGTATACTTTATGTTAGATTAACACTTCATCAGGGCAAATAAAATAAATTTTTAGTTTACAAATGTATTTTAGTTGCCCTGATAAGGTGTTAATCTAACACGAAATAGATAGGCTTAAAATATAATGGGAGTTCCCTTTTACAGTAAGACAGGTATACCTGAGAAATTAAAATTATTTTCTAATCGCAATTTCGGTCGTATCCATCCATAAAACACTTTTGTATTGGAAGCCATACCCATGATGGCTTCCTTGACCTTCAAAGACATTATAAGGTCCATTTTCACAGAAAACTGGCCTGAAAAGTTGATTGCCTATAATAAAGTCAATGCGAAAAGTAGTCTATTAACGTTCAATTTTTCAAACAAAATCATGTATTGATGAGTCTGTGACTAATAATATTAAGCGAAATATAAGCGATTGCCCCAATGACGTATGTATGACGAGTTTAGAAAATTTATATTTAGCAAAACAAGCGAACGAATTACTGGTTAATTCATTACAAAACAAATGATTAATTTATCTATGTTAATAGTGTGCTAATAGTACATTAAAAAACAAGTTTCATCAGAACTCTCTTGAAGCACTAACGAGTGGCCTAGCCACGAGTGCTTCAAGGTCTTACGAAATACGTTTTCATACTATTTCTTGTAATTTGCCCTTTTTTGCCGGTTAGTAATGTCTTAATTTTAAAAATGAACATTTGATCTTGCCGCCTTTTGTTTTATCCAAATTCTGTCATAAAACACAAAAATGGAAGATAACCAAGACAATCTTGCATGCACGCCATTTGAAATGCCTGAAATTGCCAAAAATACGGTCGCGAATTTGTTCATATCAAAGTTTTCTACTGCACGAATTCCGTTTTTGACACATTTTGTAAAAGTGAAATGAATGACATAATTCCGGATCAAGCTTTGCTAACCTAAAAATTTTCGTAAAATGTTCCGTGAATTAATGGCTATAATGACATCGGAGGTGATGACGTCGCATTTCTCGTTTCTTAATATGCCTATTAAAGGATCAAAATGGAAGCAAGTTACAAACATTTTTTATCTTCCTTTTATTTGTAAATTACTATTTCTTGGAACAAACAAATTAATTTATTTTTATTAGATAAGTATTAAGTTTATTTGAAAAGAAAGTTTTACGTTTGTTACTAAATTAGTGAAATGTACAGCGAGTTAGTAAACATTATTCGTATTTGAACATGAATCTTAAAACAAAAGATTATATATTTAAGGATGAAGCTACCCCACTGGAAAGGGTTGAAAATAAATTGCAAACTTATTAATACATTTTGTGTATATATAACATGAATTATATATTCAAATTCAAAATGAGTTTACAAATTAACATTTAAAACTGTTATCTAGCTTTAATGAAGTATAAATTAGTATTTACACCAATAACAAGTTTAAGATCCAATTGAGAAGTAGTAGAAGACAACTAGTGGCACTGCTTACAACCTTTTTGATTTTTTTTTGACAAAAATTGTTAAGAATTTAAACAAATTAAACAGTGTTTGAAATAGTACGGTTTGGTCAATCACAATTACATAATAGTTTCACAAATAGTTTTTGCGTACATTTTTGCAAAAATAGGTTCAACGGAGACTAATTCTTATGGTGGATTAAAAGGTTCAGTATAACATTAATTAAAAAATTGATATTATAATCAATTTTAATGGGGTAAAAGACGTAGTCTATTTACATTAGGATATATAAGTTTTGAAATAATAATTAAATTAGAAATAACGATGATCGTCGTTTGGAATTCGTAGTGAACGGTTGTGATACCAGTGCACTTGAATTATCAAGCAACATACACTTGAACTAAGGTGAGGTGCAATCTGCTATGAACTGTAAGTACATTAAGAATTACAACTTAAATGGCGTATACGCCTGTTTATGGGTCGTCGTATTCAACAAATCAGCCAAATATAAACAATTATGGAGATCCGAACCCCCAGATCTCGTATTTTCAAACAGCACCGAACTTATCATTCTCGCAATCCATGCCAATACAACAATCATGTCTGCAAAATGCAACCATGTACAACAGCCAACTATTAAATAACACTTAAATGCCAATTATGAATGCAACCCAGCAGCCGTATACCTCAACACACACATCAAATTCATATTGCATTTCCATTGCAACATAAATGTCCTACAGTAAAAAACGTCCCAGGAAAATCGAAATCCAATTTGCAGAAAAGCAAGAGTACAGGCAGGGAGACAACAGATATAATGTATTTTCAGAAGAAGACAATATGGAACAAGTAGGTACAAAAATCACGGAACCTAAACTACCGCCGATATTTATCTCAGGAGTTAAAAACTTACAACCTCTAGTTTTTCAGTTAGATAACATTGCTAGGGATAAATACGTATTAAAAACGCTGCAAAAATTACAACCATCAGAGTGTCCTATCTAGTTCAAAAAGGTCACCACGAAAAAAACATTTGGAATATAAAACAACGGGACTCTAAAATACCACTACCAATGTAGGTATTTTACTAACCTAAAACAAAATGACAACATTAAGGAAATATATAAAGGGAATCTAATTCTAAATACAAAAGTACAATTTGAAGCTCCTCATGCAAAGCGAAAAATACCTTAGTGCAAGCGCTGCCAAAGATTTGGACACAAAAAATATCCCAAGATGCGTTAAATGCATAGCGGAACATTCAGCAGTCGAGTGTCCACGAAAAGTTAAAGACTAATGTAAAATGCGTGAAATGCAACGAGCAACATCCGGCCAACTACAGCGGCTGCATGGTACACAACAAATCTCAATAAAAACTCCTCGGGAACGAAAACTTCAAATACGACCAGTTCAGGCAGAAATCACACATATTCAAACAAACATCTTCCTGTAAAGTTAATCGTTATTCAGATATCGACAAAATTTGAACGAACACTTGAATTCTACCTTAGAAACAATGTTGTCTTCAACCTATACGTCGCATCAAAAAACTTCATAGAACATAATTGATTTATAATTTTAGAATGTAAATGAAACTTTTAATAAAAACAAAAAAATGCGCCTTATCAGCCCCCCTCCCACTAGCGGGGCTGGATTTCTCCCAAGCTCTAATCAGCTCAAAGAGAATAGTTCCGCTGTTATCGTGGATGCTGACATTCACACAAACATACACACACGCACACTCGCACACATGCACACACGCACACACGCACACACGCACACACGCACACACGCACACACGTACACACGCACACACGCACATGCGCACACGCGCACACGCACATACGCACACACGCACACACGCACACACGCACACACGCACACACGCACACACGCACACACGCACACACGCACACACGCACACACGCACATACGCACACACTCACACACGCATACACGCACACACGCACACAGGCACACACGCACAGATACAGAGAGAGACAGAGAGTTTAAAAGTTGACAGTAGTGACAAATGGAGTAGTCAACAGAATGTTTGCTTCTTTGCGCGCCCTGTTCAGTAGTGACTCAAACAATTTATTGTATTGTATAACAGGTTAGGTTTATTACGGGTTGTCGCTCAACGTATTCCATTATAAATGTTTTAATGGAGTTCTGGACACTTAAACATTAATAATAGGTGTATTAATTTTGTTATTTTGCTCTGTTTTCGGAAACCATTAAGATGATCGAAGCTTGTATTTGTACGTTAGTTTTAGATAATTAAATTGCCAGTAACACTAAAAAGCGTGATATATCTCCAACCGCGTTTGACGTGCCAATTTTTTTGTATTTGTATTAAAGTTTTAGATTTATGTCATTTTTAAATTTATTTGCATTACTTTGGGCATATTTATGCATACTGTAGCATTTTTCAATTATGGGATGTTAGTGTAATGTGTGGATATATTCTTCTTAGAACTATGTCTGCTTTGATAATACGGTGTATTTTTACCATATGTGGTTAGTTCTTGGCCACATCCATTTTCGATTTGTGCGCGTCAAGTGTTCCCTTTCGGTTTGCGGATAATACCGGACAGCGGGTAGAATCGGACAGTGAGTATTTTCACTATGAGGTTGTAGATGGCGGTGCCACTTATACGTCAGTTACACAACCACTGATCGTATAGATGACAACCTTCATTTGACAGGTCAGCGCCAACGTGGGTTTAAGTTTTTGAGGTCAATCCGTTGTGTTGCTACGTTTCTAACTAATATTTGAAACGGTCTAGTACTTATTAGGCAAGTGATTTCAATGGCTTGTGTTATAAGTGTGTGTATTGTTAAGTATTCATAGTCTGCTATCGGATAGTATGATTTGGGGTAGACATTACGAAATCCAAAATGTTTTGAGAAGTAAGCGAATAAATTCGGCAAAGTAATTGGTACCCACTTTCTACGGTATTAAGTATTATTATATTAACCTTAAATATTAATCTTATTCAGTAACGCATTTTTCTTTTGTTCAAGATACTAAGAAACTGCGTTCTCATTGAACAATGGCAAAATTCAAGAATCGTTCGTGGAAAATGGCTGAACAACAATATGAAGGATGCTGTAGAGAGTGTACTATCTAACAGAATAAGCATTAGGGAAGCAACAGAAAGATTTTTTGTTCCAAAATGCTCACTTGGAGATAGAGTCAGCAGACTAAAAGCGAGAAAAGAAGTAACAATGCAGCTCCACATGAGAACGTTCCGTCCAACATTTTCACATGATCTGGAGTCTTAATAATCGTTTGATACCACTAAGTCAAAAGGAATTTAGGACCTTGGCTTTTGATTTAGTGGAATCTTTAAATACTCCTCATCGGATCAATAAAACACGTAGTAGCTGGTAAAGATTTCTACCACAGCTTCATTGAAAGACGCCCAGAACTGTCCCTTCGAACTGCTGAATCCACAAGTCTGCAAAGAGTGGTTGGTTTTAATAAACCTCAAGTTTCTCAATTTTTCGACAAATTACAAAAAATGTTGTCTAAGTATCCATTTCTTCTCTCAAGCATATTCAATGCTGATTAGAGTGGGGTTTCAACAGTTCATTCAAAGGCTGTCAAAATTTTATATATTAAAGGCAAGAAACAAGTGCGGAAGCAAACATCACCGGCGTCAACTCCACGTGTATCCAGATTTAAGCAAGTTATGAAGCAAATATTTTCCACGCCAGCAGCCAGCGAACGTCGACTATTATAAGTGTGATAATTTTTTCTGAGATGAAAATGTTTACCTGTATCTTACTACCCGACAACCCGTCCGGTGCTACCCGACGTCACATAAATACTTACTTTATGAATTTTTATTTGATATCAGCACATTGGTTAGAATATCCATTATACAATGTTTCATGTAAATATCATAATACTGTAAAATTATGCACTGAAATCCTTTCCCCTTACGTTTTTTATTTTCAAAAATCGAAAAAACCTTATGTGCCCAATAATACCCTACTCTGCCCTGCCCTTCAGCCGAACAATTTTATTTGCATTTGAAAAATGTTGTTTGTTATAAATTGACTTCGAATTAAAGTCTTGGATTTTGATACGTTTTTCACCCCTAAGTTTTCGACACCACCCTGGAACTCGACGACATACATTTTCATGTTCACTGATAACCCGTGTACAATAACTAAAAGTGTAATTTTATACTTCTTTCAGGGCATTCTCAATGTAATTTTTAACTGAAACTAGCACAATAAGTTGTCTGAATAAATTTATCCGAATTTACAAAGTTCTAAAATCCTTTTTAAAGTATCCTGTACATTTGAGTATTAAGCAAACAAAATTTAGTGAGCAACCATCATTCACTATAGATAACCCAAGGCTAGTTACATGCATAGGGAACATTTTCCCGAAAAAAAAATTAACTCTGTTATTCGTATTAGGTACTTGCCTGCCTTGACTTACCACACGATTTATTTTAGTTTAACAATTTTTTTCGATTTTTTCACACAAAGAATAACTAATATCCTAGCAAAACTTACCCCGAAGTTGAACCAACAAGAACTGCTACTTTTCCTTCCAATCTCCTGCATTTCGCACTGCCAAAAAATCTGCGTGATCTACTCAGGTTATAAAACAAATTCTGAGGCAATATAATTCTGTTCAACATATTTTTAATGTACACTTTCTAAAAACGTTGCAAATATTGCGCTTATTTTTACAATACCTTTTAGCCACTTAAGTACGTATTCCGGTTAAATATTTCATTAATTAACTTTTATCTTTTATTGTTCTTTACTCATGTAAATTGTATAGGTAATATTCCAAGTATTGATATTGATAAGCTATTTCACTATGTGCCATTTAACGGTGTGGCAGGAAATTTGATTATTTACATACAAAAGAACCTTGTTCGCCGCAAAGTATTATCAGTAGTAATATAACAAAAGAAGGAGATATTGAAAATAATTAAACCGATTCTCAAATCCGATAGTCCATACTCGAGGGACTAATGCCAAATAGCAATACGTTTGAGGTGAAATCTGGAGAATTAATTTTTAATATATTCTCCCTCTCGAGTTATATAAGACTAGATTAGCTCTTGCCTCTCACGTTTAATTCAAGCACCGCAAGAGAACTGCTTTAAGCATGTTTGTCAAAACACACAATCTATCTCTGCTACTATTTACTACAAGATTTTACAGCACGCTTTTCAGAGAATGGTTTATGCTACCTCCGTGAAAATAGCAGACAATCATAGCCACTAAAAACGCCGAGTTTAACCGAATGACCAATGGGCGTGCATAATTATATGAAATGGTATACCGTATGTTCGCATTTATACATGAAAAGCTTCTAATGGCAGATATGCCCACAAACGCCTTATTGACATGCAATGGGATTCACGGGGTGTAATCCACCCCATAAAACCAAAAAAAATCATAGCAAAGAAGTACACAAGAAGAGCATAATTACATTTACGCAATAAATTGCTCATCCTGAACAGATACACCCCCAAAAGCCTTATTGACTGGCAATGGGTTTCAGGGGGTGTAATCCACCTCGTAAGACTTGAAAAAATCATATCAAAGGAGTGCACAAGAAGATCATAATCGTATTTACACAATGAATTACTCATCCTAAGCAGATGCACCTACAAAGGCATTATTGACCTACAATGGGATTCACCGGGTGTAATCTAACACGTAAAAATTGAAAAAATCATAGCAAAGGAGTACACAAGAAGATTATAATCGTATTTACACAATAAATTACTCATCCTAAGCGGATACACCTACAAAATCCTTATTGACCCGCAATGGTATTCCCGGGGTGTAATCCACCCCGTAAAACTTGAAAAAAGAATAGCAACAGAGTGCACAAGAAAAGCAGACCCACCCCGTAAGGCTTGAAAAAAGTCATAGCTAAGGAGTGCATAAGAAGAGCATAATTATATTTACACAAAAAAATACTCATCCTAAGCACATACACCCAAAAAAGCCTTATTAATCTTCAACGGGATTCACGGGGCGCAATCCATCCTATAAAAGCATAGCAAAGGAGTGCACAAGAAGATCATATTTAGACAATAAATTACTCATCTTAAGAAGATACACCCACAAAAGCCTTATTGTCTTGCAATGGGATTTACGGGGTGTAATCCACCCGTAAAGCTTGAAAAAATCATAGCTAAGAAGTGCACCAGAAAATCATAACCGTATTTACATAATAAATTACTAATCTTAAGAAGATGCAGCCACGAAAGCTTTATTGACTGGCAATGGGATCCACGGGGTGTAATTAACCCCGTAAAACTGTAGAAAATCATAGCAAAGGAGTCCACAAGGAGATCATAATCGTATTTACACAATAAATTACTCATCCTAAGCAAATAGACCCACAAAAGCCTTATTGACTTGCAATGTGATTCGCAGGGAGTAATCTAACGCATAAAAATTCAAAAAATCATAGCAAAGGAGTGCACAAGAAGATTATAATCGTATTTACACAATAAACTACTCATCCTGAGCAGATACACCTACAAAAGCCTTATTGACCCGCAATGAGATTCCCGGGGTGTAATCCACCCCGTAAAACTTGATAAAAGCATAGCAATAGAAGGTACAAGGAAAGCATACCCATATTTACAAAATAAACTACTCATGCCAAGTAGATGCACCCACAAAAGTCTTATTGACTTGCAATGAAATTCACGGGGTGTAACCCACCCCGTAAGGCTTGAAAAAATCAGAGCTAAGGAGTGCATAAGAAGAGCATAATTATATTTGCACAAAAAATTACTCATCCTAAGCAGATACACCCACCTTATTGATCTTCAACGGGATTCACTGGGTGTAATCCACCCCGTAAAACTTGAAAAAATCATAGCAAAGCAGTGCACAATATCATAACCGTATTTACACAATAAATTACTCCTCTAAAGAAGATACACCAACAAAAGCTTTATTGATTTGCAATAGGATTCACGGGGTGTAATCCACCCCGTAAAGCTTGAAAAAACCATAGCAAAGGAGTGCACAAGAAAATAATAACTGTATTTACACAATAAATTACTAATCCTAAGAAGATACACCCACAAAAGCCTTATTGACCAGCAATGGATTCACAGGGTGTAATCCACCCCGTAAAACTGGAGAAAATCATAGCAAAGGAGTGCACAAGAAGATCATAACCGTATTTACACAATAAATTACTCATCCTAATCAGGTACACCCACAAAAGCCTTATTGACTTGCAATGGGATTCACGTGGTGTAAACCACCCCGTAACACTTGAGAAAATCATAGCAAAGAAGTGCACAAGGAGAGCATAATCGTATTAACACAATAAGCTGCTCATCCTAAGCAGATGCACCCACAAAAGCCTTATTGACCTGCAATGGGGTTCCCGGGGCGTAATCTATCCTGTAAAACTAGAAAAAATCATAGCAAGAGAGTACACAAGAAGGGCATTCTCGTATTTATACAATAAATTACTCATGCTAAGCAGATACACTCACAAAAGCCTTATTAACTTGCAATGAGACTGACGGGATATACTCCACCCCATAAGGCTTGAAAAAGTCATGGATAAGGAGTACATAAGAAGAGCATAATTATATTTACACAATAAATTATCCATCCTAAGCATATGCACCTACAAAAGCCGTATTGATTTGCAATGGGTTTCACGGAGTGTGATTCATCCCGTAAGGACCGAAATAATCATAGCATAGGAGTGCACACGAAGAGCATAATCGTATTTACACAATAAATTATTCATCCTAAGCAGATACATCCACAAAAACCTTATTGACTTGCAATGGGATTCACGGGGTATAATCCACTCCGTAAAACTTAAAAAAATCATAGCAAAGGAGTGCACAAGAAGATCGTAGTCATATTTACATAATAAATTACTAATGCTAAGCAGTATTTGACTTAACTTAACCTTCCCTTGCGAGGTAGGCAAAACAATCCCTGCCTCTTATTTATTTTTCATTCGCAATCTTTCTCCATGCTTTCCTATCTCCGCAAAGCTTTTTATCTTCCTTAAGATTCATACATTGTCTTTGACACGTCCTTTTATTTGAAACTCCCAGGCCCGATGTTACCTCTGACTTCACCCACATATATTTTCTTTGTCAATCGTTGTTCATTCTCTCAATATGACAAATCAACGTAATGTACTACTTTTATATCTATCCATCATCGACTTTTGCTCGCCACACTTCGTCGTTATACACTCATTCTTTATCATATCCCTTTTCGTTTTACCACATGCGCTTCTCAGGAATCTCATACCCACGACGCTTTTTTTGACATACCCATGTCTCATTTCCATACAGTACTCATGGGACAAACATGCCATTATAGATTGCTCATTTGCAGCTAGGCACATGTTTTCGTTTCCCATTATCATCCACATACTTCAAATCACTTTCCTTCCAGGATTGACTATTCGTCAAATCGCGCCATCCATTGTACGATCTGCAGTAAACATTCTACCCAGATATACTAACTCGTCCGCTTGTTCCACAATTTCATCTTGCAGTGTAAATAAGCTACTCTCTAATAAGACACCAGAACTCGTTCGTTTAGGTCACCAACCATTACACCATTTGTATCTGTACATGCTTGCCTAACACATTTATACATGCATATATTGAACAACCACTGTGACATTAACAGCCTTGTCGCACTCCTTGCTCAATATTAAAGTATTCACTCGCACCTCCTCTCACCCTAACACATGCCCGGCTACCGTTTTATACTGCCCTTAATCCGTTTATTAGACCGTTATTTACGCCATATTCAATTAATATTTCCCACAGTTTCTCCTATTCACTCTGTCGTATGCTTTCTCCAGATCTACAAACGCACAGTACAGCTTCCTCTTTGCACTTAAACACTTTTCGATCACCTGCTGGAGATCATCACATCCTTTCCCTGGCATTAAGCCACTCTGCACATCCCAAATCTTAGTTTGTGTAGTTTCTCGTACTCTATCACTATTCTTTCAAATACTTACAGACACACTGAGCAAACTTATTCTTCTGTAGTTCTTGCAATCACTCTTGTTCCCTATTACATTTTTATTTTCATATTAATAATTTTTGTCCCACTCATAGTGTGAACACAGCTTTAGTAAAGGTTAACCTCGGCCAAACAATGCATTCTATTTAATTTCCAATTGCGCTACAAGCAGAATTCTCGAAACGTTCTTTTGGGTGTTAGTGTTATATACCAGGTTCATTATTCTAACTTTGTAACAAGAAAACAAAAATTACCGGATAATGCGATAGTTAATCCAGTAATAGTCATATGGATAGCTTTATAATTGTTCAACCTCCGTCACTATCCTCCTATCGAGGGATTGCGTTTGATCGATAACCAAGAAGGTACGTAAAATAAAACTTAAATTAACATTATCTACCATATTCTATTGATTGTAGGGTTCTTTTTCTGCTTTTTTGGTGCCCCTGTTTCGCCTGTATCTCTCTGGTGGCACCTTTATCTCTTTTTGGTTTTTTGGATTGACGGCTGTGGGAAATTAAATCAAATTTTACAGACGCCGTCAAGGACAATGGCCGTTGCAACACGATCCCAGTCTAATCGTTGACGACATAACTGAAGCCGGTCAAATACGACAACCCACCTGCATCTAAAAAAACTAAACCAAATAAGTGAATGTTTAGTATAACAGCTATTCTTTTTTTTGTGCTTTATGCCGCCGCTTAATTAATCAATAAATTTTCTCCACTCGCTGTATTCAATGCTTATTACATGTACTACAATTTTTAAAGGGGGTTATTGCGCTTTGTTATTAACGTAAATTAGGGAAAGAATTCATTGTATGAGTTATGTACAATCTTTATTTTTGGTGATCAATAGAAAAAGATTAACTAAATCAATTTGTTGGTTTTTAACGACTGCTTTTTTTTACTTTCCTTTAGTTAGATCGTCTACTACAACGATAATCCACTTTAAATGTTTTGCAATTAACCTTTTTAACAAACGCTTTGTGCATTGTTGCAAAGGGTTAATCCACATATTGTGTTTTATGACACGTTTGATTAATTAAGTGATTTATTTATGTATTTTTTTTTATTCATGAACTATTTATGTTACAAGAACTAGTTATATATGTACTGGGGCAAAGGGTTTATCTTCATTTTTATGTTATAACCTGCTTACTTACTGACGTACTTTTGATATGTTATGTACAAACATTTTTAAGCTACAATGAATAATCAGGTTGGTGTAGAGATTACGTTGTCATCCTTTCGTATTGGCAGTGGTGTTTCCTAACCTTTTTTTTTTACTTTCTTTGGGATCTTTTTTGCGAGCACGAATTAAGGTCGGCTCTGGCGTTCTCTCTTTACCAGAGTAAGCACTTAACAATACTTCCAAAGAGAGTGGCGTATCCGTGTTTCTAGAAATAAGTTAATCCAGCGATTGTATCGGGAAATGGGTCCATCTCCTGAGTTGAGCTAGCACTTACGCCGGGTACAATCTTGCAGCTTCATTGTAAAATGCCCTTACCCTTATACAGTGGTACAATGATCTCGCTCCTCCAATACCTCGGCACTTTTCCGCCCTTAAGGCATACATTGAATAGTTCACACCATCTTCGTTTAAGCTTTGCACCTCCATACATACATACATTTCACCAAAGATTTCATCTACGCCTGCTCCTTTGCTGTTTTTCAACTTCCCTTCCATTTTCTCTACCTTGTAATGATCCTGGAGATCCTTCCTATAACATTCCTATCCTAGTAAATAATTTTCATCAAAACTTATTTCCTATTTCCTTCCACAACTGTTTAATCATCATTTATAAATGGTATCAGTTGGACACCCTTTCCCACTACATACAAAATCCCATATATATATATATATATATATATATATATATATATATATATATATATATATATATATATATATATATATATCCAGACCACGATTCTTTCAAACAGAGAGTTATTACAATTTTACATTTAACACTCACCTAGCAACACGTATACCTTTCCTTAATTTACCTGACCAGAACAAACCCCCTTAAAACAATTCTTTTCACAATGTACCATCCTTAACCCTTTCATTATTCAGTCATCTATTTTTACCTGACCGACATAATCCTATATCATTAACCCCTATTTGTACACCTCCCTTGCTTTAATACAAAATTAGCATTCAAATTTACCGGACCATATATGATAAAGAAAATTATCTCACCTGTAATCGTCAAACTTTGGGATCCAATCACAAGAAGGTGATAGGACCAGTCCATGTGAAAGACATCAAGAGCGTCGACGCAGAACTCTCTCCTCCGAAAACGATCGACACCTCTGACACGCAGACTTCAGAGAGGGAATAAAGATGATAAGGCCTATATAAATGAAGTTTCCACGACGAACCGTCAGTTAGTTACGATGGCACCCACTCACCTCACCAGAAACAAGCGTCGCCGTCCTACTATCCGGCCTTGGCAGCCACACGCCTACTAAGCTCCAGATAAAGAGAAGTTGCCGTCTGTGTCCGTATCCGATAACCCAATTGTATTAAGGCCTTATCGTCACCCTAAATCACACTCACCTGTACAAACAGCACTTCCTGACATTCCAGTCTCAGAAATTCCCCTTCCAGTCGGTCCTCCAATTCTGTCACCATTACCAGCTTCCCCACTTCCTAATTGGGAATTTTCCCCCATCCCGTTTAAACCTGATGGTCTTCCTATTACCCCCGGCACTCCTTCTCGCTTGCGGCAAATGATACACGATTTAGATGTCTTGGAGATTTAAGCCCCCGTCGCCACTACCAGTAATGCACCAGAAGACTTGGGGATAACACTTCTAAGCATTCCAGATCCACCGTTATCTCGACCTCCTCCAAATATTATTCGCACTGGACGAGGCAAGCCCAGAAATCGGCGACGTGTGAAGATCCGCTGGCCAGTGGTGAATTCTTGCGAGTCAAACCAACGGTTGTCATAGAATATGGACTCATGCATGAACCAGTCAACGAACTTCCTTCTCTTTTCCCGGGTAAGGGTGGTGTGTAATAATCCTGCCTATAACATCCCTATCCTAGTAAATAATTTCCATCAAAACTTATTTTCTATTTCCTTCCACAACTGTTTAATCATCATTTATAAATGCTATCAGTTGTACACGCTTTCCCACTCCGTACAAAAATCCCCTATATGCAGTATGTCCCCGGATCGACTTTAAAAGAGGGAAAATTCTCTTATTTTTGATTTCTCAGAACATTTAATTCTTGCTGATTTACCCTGCTTGTTTTCAAACCCCCGAAGCACAAATTACTTGCTATTTAATTCAAACGGTTCTCGAGATAATATCATTTTTCTTGAAAAATTCGAGCTTTTCGTAATTTTTTGAAGTAAATTGATTTGTTTCAAAGGAAAAATCAAATTGGTCTCACAAGTTTTAATTAATAAATTTAACAATTGATGGTAAAATGAAATGAAATTCTCAAAAAACTGAACTATTAATTTTCTATTCGAATAATGCTCCTCCTTTTTCCGCACAGATTTCAATGCGAGCTCTGAATTCATTGAAACTGCGCCTTATTTCTTCGATTGAAAGGGACTGGACAGCATTCCGTATCCTATTTTTCAATTGCTTTTCATCATTGTCTAATGGCTTACTGTACACAATTTGTTTTAAACGACCCCACAGATAAAATTCCATTATTGTGAGATCAGGACTTCTCGGCGGCCATAAAATGGGACCATCCCTTCCTATCCAATTATCATGGAACTTTGTATTAAGCCACTGGCAAACAGTACCGGCATAATGAGCAGGGCACCCATCGTGCTGGAAGAACATTTCAATTTGGTAGTTCAATGGCAATTCATCCAGTTTAGCAGTTACAAAATTTTGCAACATTTCCAAATATGAATAACGGTTTAAATTTTGATAAAAAAAATATGGGCCAATAATTCCATGGTACGAAACCGCACACCACATATTAACTTTTTTCAAACATTGTCTGCGACTAGCAATTCGGAAGTTTGGATTCGTCCTACTCCGGTAACGGCAATGTTGGGAGGAAACGGCTTCGTTAGTTGAAAAGGTCGATTCATCGGAGAACATTATTCGTTTATGAAAATTTGAATCTTCCAAAACTCTATTGCCCATTTCCAAACAAAGATCCAGACGTTTGGCTTCATCGCCGTTCTCTAAAGTTTGCCTAAATTGCGGCTTAAATGGTAAAATTTTGTTCTCCTTGAAGATTCTTTGTAAATGAGATTTACCTATCCCAATTCGTAGTGCCCTCCTTCCTAAATACAACCATGGAACTTCTGTTACGGAATGAACGGCGAGAACAGTAGCAGCATCTTCTTCATCGAACAACTTCTTTGGCTTCTTTAGGTTTAAAACCGAGCCTGTTTGAAGGAATTTAGTTACCAAGTTTTTTGCTCCGGCATTCGAAATGGCAACCTCCGGGTATTTTTGGTTGAATTTTCTGACAACAACTCGGTAGCACTCTTCTCCAGTTCCGTAACATTTAATTAGATAAATTCTTTGTTGTAAAGTCAACATGATAGCATACAATTCAATTTAGCATGAATTAATTTGCAGTTCAACAGAATTATCACATTTGACAATTTCTGTCAGTGGTGTTTTTCAATGAAATCCGCCTACTAAAGTTACTTCTAAAAATTAGGAAAAACATTCTAAGTCCAATTTTTCAAGAAAAATGATATTATCTCGAGAACCGTAGGAGTAAAATAGAAAGTAATTTGTGTTTCGGGGGTTTGAAAACAAGCAGGGCAAATCATCAAGAATGAAATTTTCTGAGAAATCAAAAACAAGAGAATTTTCCCTCTTTTAAAGTCGATCCGGGGACATACTGTATACCAGACCACGTTCCTTTCAAACAAAAAATTATTACAATTTTACATTTAGCACTCACCTAGCAACACTTATACCTTCCCTTAGTTTACCTGACCAGAACAAACCCCCTTAAAACAATTCTTTACACAATTTATCATCCTTAACCCTTTCATTATTCAGTCATCTATTTTTACCTGGCCCACATAATCCTATATCATTAACCCCTATTTATACACCTCCGTTAGTTGGGTGTACAAACGTATAGGAGGTTCAAACCCCGACCGAGTATACCAAACTAACAAAGGGAGAAGTATTTAGGCTGACGGTGGTTTATGCCCCGAAAAACCTCAGTATTTCGAACCACCCCTTTTCCCTGTAGTACCAACACTCCCTAGAACGAGCTTATTGACGGTGATGCCACGATAAGGGTGCGAGAGACTGTTACAGGTGATGGTTAGTCGACGGTGGTTTTGGCCCCGAAATATTAACTACTACCACTACAAATCAATCTTAATCCAATACCCAATTAAATTATTTATCACACCTTAGCCGGTAGGTGAAAGCCCCGAACACGATACAATTTAAGAACGAGATCCTCCACCTGAATATCCTGTCATCAATTAAACCCTCCCTGGTATAATATCCAAGTAAATTTATTATCACTTGCACCCAAAAAAGAAACTCCGAACTCCAATCACCCCCTTATATTTACCAAACAGCCTTAAACACAAAACTTCGACTCATTTACCGTACATTTTACAAAATAATCACCTGTTACCTGTCAGATGTTCAATATATTTCCTTAACTATTCTACCTCATTATAAAGATCAAGTTAATACTCACCAATAAATAAGCCCATTATAATCCTACACACATGAAACACACACGCCAGTAGTTCGCTTGTTCATTTACACTTTAATTAATAACTAATTTAACAATTAATCCACGTATTCCCATAACACCTGTTTTACTTTTACATTTACGTATTAATAACTATTGTTCACAGAGGGCTAATAAATAACGCCGGTCGATCCGTACAGAAGTTACCGTCCAAAGAGTATATTTTAATTTCCATTTTGTTACATTTCATTTTATTATTTATTAGTACCAGACCTGTTTAGTTAATGTAATTGTCATATTCTTTTAGTTTATTGTATATTAGAATCAATTATATAACCTCATTTATCCCAATATCCTTCTCAGTTTTATTCACCATTCCTTCTACATTCTCCTTATCTAACCCTTCAGTCTTACTTTCTCGCCACTCTACAGCTGTCCGGAGTATTCTTGCCAGCATTTCCTCACTTCATAATCGTCCCATACTATATCACTGTTCGTATACATCACTCCTGTAGCGTTCTGTTTTGGGCGACATTTTCTCACTGCCTCCTTCGCTTCTTCATTTTTTAATTTTTACACCTCACATAATCGCTTTTTCTCAATCTCATCTTTGCAGCAATCATTACCATGTACGCATCTTTCTTCTTACATACTGCCTTTTTTAATGATACATTCCACCAAGCACATTTATGTGTTTACCTACAGCCACTCTTCCACATATCCGCACGGCATAATTGATAACACAGTTTTTCAAGCTTATCCACCCACTTTTAACGTCAGTGCCTTTTATTTGTTCGTTCCACACTGTTTCATTCACATTCAACTCTTAACTCACAGCATCTGCGTATTTTATTCTCGCACCATTATATACTAGTTTATCTGCCCTAATTCAGGACGTTTGTGCTACGTTTTTGTCCTTCTCCAGGCCCACTTTTGCGGTAAACACACTCTAGATACAGCCAAAAATAAGTCCTATCCTCACTCCGATACGAGCATTATCTTTGTGTCTTTCACCAGGTTTCTGAATCGTTCATCGTGCACTATCAAGTCAATCATATTTCTAGATTCACCTCTTCGCCATTTCTACATATGCACATTTTTATGTCTAAACCACGTATTAGATACAAACAGGCTTCTCTCCACATAGATTTTCACCAGGCGTTTACCATTGTCATTGACTCTTTGGTCTCCGAACTTTCCTAGAACGCGTTCAGTATATTCTCTCTGTACACCCACCCATTCGTTCATATCTCCCACTATCATCACCCTTTCGTTTGGCTTATATACGTTCAACACGTTCTCTGCATCATTCCAGAAGTTCTCACACTCTCGGTCTCTTTCTGCATTCACCGGTGCATAACATGCAATAACAAAAATACTTTGAATCTCTACTTTCATTCTAACCCACATTACCCGGGAAGATACCAATTCGTTCTTTCACTTACGATCACCCCAACTCCTTTTGCGCCATGCACTTCAATCTCTATTCCTCACCATATTGCTAGGCTGCCATCCTCCATCTCCACAGCATCCTTCCTTTTGCGCTTTGTCTCCGATACACACAGAATCTCAAGCTGCCTTTCGTACAATACATTCGCAATTTCAAATTCTTTACCATGCATACCTCTAACATTCCACATACCCACTCGCCATTCATTCCTTGCATAGTCGTCAGCAACGGGACCTGTCTGTTTCGACCTTGACCGCCCCTTGTAACCAGGTCGATCCGAGGCATTTGTATTGTTCTCTTGAGTAATACCATACCGGACAGACCGTTTACTAGACAAGTAGTGCACCGGACTATGTAGCATTCTCTACTATGGGAATCGTCCTACTACCGGACAGTTATTTGTCTACTACCCCGACACGTAAGGAAAAAAAAAGAAGCCAAGAAGGATATAAATAATATAGAGTGTATACTTATTGTATGAATATATACATATATACATATATATATATATATATATATATATATATATATATATATATACACACACATAGATTGTCCCCTTCGCAATTCTTGGTTCTCGTGCTACTTGCGTGGCTTTCTGTTATATTTATTTATCAAAGCTGTTTTATTATTGTCGTGAATTGTGACAACTTAACGTTTCTATCTTTAAATTTCACTTTTATTTAATTGAAGGGTAATAATAAATCACGATCATAGCCCTGTTAGCCCTCCCGACTTTAATTGCCTACTATTAGGATTAAATAATCATAATTAAGATTAAGTATAGTAATAAAGGTAAAAGTTAGATTACATTTTGAATTTGTAGTTAAGGAAAAATATCACATCCTTCGTATTTTATATTTGTGTCAATACGATTTTATGAGTTTCAACAATCATCTGGCATGGGTTTTAAAAGAACCGTATTTTTTCGTTCAATGCAATCCTAAACACACGTTACAAACAATCTACTGTTTAGATTATTATTACTTTTGTTTATTACTAATATTCAAACCCCGTGAATCCCATTGCAAGTCAATCAGGCTTTTGTGGGTGTATCTGTGTAGGATAAGTAATTTATTTTTGAAATATGATTGTGCTATACTTCTGCACTCTTTTGCTTTGATTTTTTCCAGTTTTGAGGGATGGATTACACCCCGTAAATCTCATTGCAAGTCAATCAGGCTTTTGTGGGTATATCTAGGATGAGTAATTTATTGTGTAAATACAATTGCGCTCTGCTTGCGCACTCCTTTGCTATGATTTTTTTAAGTTTTCCGGAGTGGATTACACCCCGTGAATCCCATTGCAATTCAACAAGGTTTTTATGGGTGTATCTGCTTAGGATGAGCAATTTATTGTGTAAATATAGTTATGCTCTTCTTATGCACTCCTTTGCTATGATTTTTTCCAGTTTTACGTAATGGATTGCACCCCGTGAATCTCATTCCTAGTCAATCAGGCTTTTGTGGGTGTAACTGGTTTGGATGAGTAATTTATTGTGTAAATATATTTATGCTCTTCGTGCGCACTCCTTTGCTGTGATTTTCCAAATCTTATGGAGTAGATTGCATCCCGTGGATAGCATTTCAAGTCAATCAGGATTTTGTGGATGTGCCTGCCTAGGATGAGTAATTTATTGTGCAAATACAAGTATGCTCTTCTTGAGTACCCCTTTGTTATAATTTTTTCAAGTGTTCGAGGGTAGGTTATACCCCATGAATCCCGTTGCAATTCAATAAGACTTTTGAGGGTGTGTCTGCTTAGGACGAGTAATTTATTGTGTAACTATGATTATACTTTTTTGTGCACTCCTGTGCTACGCTGTTTTCAAGTTTTACGGAGTGCATTACCAATTAAAGAGCTTGTTACGTCATAATAAATATAACAAAAAATGGGTAATTAAAGACTGTACTTGTTATAGATTGAAAACAGGACGTGTGCATTTAAATTAATTTTAATTTTAACTGTACATGTTAAGTCATTGCAGTGATGTAATGAATAAACACTTAATTTTAATTTTAATGTTTGGTTTTTTCGTTTTTCTTAAACTTAGAAGAATATGGTTTACTGATTAAATGTTTAGTCATCAGAAAATTGTAATGATTTAAAAAAGGCCCAGTTGACATACACCTTCGCTAACAGTGAGAATTTCATGTGTTTCACTTGTAAGCCCCGACCGTTGCAAAACTTAGATTCCATATTTTTCCTTTTAATCAACCCTTAGATACATACATTTAAATCTTAGTTACATAAAACATTGGCGGCTGGCACTAAAGGGCACAAGAGCACGTGCCCAAACACAGAAAGGAATTCACTTGTAATTTAGTGCATTATTTTATTAAATTATTTTTACATTTTTTTTATAACGATGGTATCAAAGTTTCCTTTGCACATCTGGCGAATGCAATGCTAATGCTCAAAACTATGTTCTAGGGAGCGATCTGAAGTGTACCTATTTGGAGTATGATTCGGCTGAGTACGGTTATCTTAGGCACACGCGCTTATACGGGAGTTTTAGGGCACCAAGCGGCGTCTCTCCAGTAAACGTCTTGCCTCCATAGAGCACACTGCACTTTGATTTCGGCGCGTACCACGCGTGTATTCATATATCAATATGGTCATATTTTGCGCGGCTTAATTATGTGTATGAAATTTTGCGGAGCCTTTGAACTGGCGTTACCAGACTGTGCTGAGATATTGACGTCGGAAAATCCAGGTATTTATGTAGGTTTAATCAACTTTGCAGCTGAATTAGACACCCTGCTTGCAATACATATGAAAGGTTCACAAGTGCTTAAAGGCGTCTCACAAACTGTTCAGAACGCTAGATGCAATGTAGCAAATTTACAAGCAGGAAATTTTAAAAGAAATTAAATCTGGAAATTTCATTGCTATGGAAACTACAGACACCCCTAATCATCACCAAATGGTTCTTATTATTCGATGGACAAATTTTTGAAGGCTTTTGGTCTTTTGTTAAGCCGGGTGGACATAATGCTGATGTACTAGCAAAAACATGGCTGAATGAATTGCAAACGTTTTTAAATTCTCTTTCTGGGTCTGATAACAATAATCTAATCGCTCAACGTTACGATGGGATGTCCGTGATATGTGGTAAGACAAATGGTGACCAAGCCATTATTAAAGGAAGATTTGCACATGCACATTATATTTAATGTTACGCGCATCAATTTAATTTAATTATTGAACCAGTGGCACAGTGCAATAAAAATGTAAAACTTTTCAGCTTTTGTCTCGATTGCCAAAACGAACGGTAATTCTTGATTAAACAGTCAAACGTAGATTAACGCGCTGCTCCTACACGCTGGATTTTCAAAAGTTGAACTGTGAACACATTATTTGAACACCAGGATTTTTTCGAAGGATGTTTAGACAAAATTATTGACGAAGATGGGATCGATTCAGTTACTATTAGTGAAGCACGTGATTTATTAAAACATTTGAATTGCCCGGAATTTCTCTACTGGTTGTAAATATTTCATTTCACCATGCTACATGCTGAAATATTACTCAATCAGACTCAAATGCGCGGGATTGACAATGTTCAACTGCAAAATGCAATTGAACAATTCCAACAGCATACAACTTTTCGCTTTAGGTAGTTTTCAGCTTTGTAAGCACCCATGTAATTTCATGGAGGTTTAAATTCGTTTCCAATCGACAGCTTTCAATTTTTCATTCGATATCATTTTCGTTTTTGGTTAATCCGCGTAATTTATCGTGTGATGCGCTCTTTATGGTCGGAGTTAGCTTGGATTTACGTTACTCGTAGTTTGCTTGTACCCATGAGCTTTTCCATTAAACATCTAACTCAACCAATATGGTCATTAAGGTTTGAATGCTGCGTTGAATCGCCTATTGAAATAGTTTTGCAATGGAATCAGTTCAAACCGGAGTGAGCGTAACGTGCGCCTTTAGTTCCGCCTTACATGGTTTAAAGCTGTTCTTAACTTCCAATCGAGACCTTTCCCATTTATCGATTTACGACTGCTCGCAGTCAACTAGTGCAACAATTGAAGCAATTAGTTTCGTCGCGGAATAAGTTTGTGGGCGGTGTGCTGCATGCATAAAATAAATTATAGCAGTGTTCTTTAAAACTATCTTGAGTAAATAGACCAAGGATAAAATGTAAGGTATTTTCTGTATTCTAAAATTCTAACTGTATCGTCGTTATTTGTTTATAGTAAATACCCGTCGTTACTCTTATCAAATGAGATACATTTGCCAATTATTTTGTACATGTTATGTAATTTTATTTTTATTTCTACTATCTGTTATTCACAAAAAAGGTAAGTTAACTTTAAATATACAGTCCTCTAAATATATAGGAAGAAACATCATTCCTTTTGTAAGCTGCTGGAATGTTTTGATAAAAATAAGTATACTAAACGCTCATTAAGATACAATTATTGTGGTTTAATGTTATGTAATTTATTGTATTTCTAATCTGTATTATATTAACTTTGAATATAGCTAATATTGTAACTAATCCTTTTGTAGTGCTTATGCTTTTATACATCTTGAGCGAGGGTATATACTCATTAAGAACTTCATGTTTTTGTTACTTAATCGTTGTATTATACTTTATTAGTACATATTTCTATCGCTATTGGGCTTAATAGCATTTTACTACAACGGAGCAGAGGGACAATATTACCTTCATTTCCACTTAATCTTAGTAGGCCACTTCTGTTTTATTTCGTATGTTAAGATACGTTTCTTTTTGTTTGACGGCAGTCAACGCTTATTTCACTTTAAGAGACTTCTTCGTTTAACATAGATGGTTTCTTTGTTATTAGTCACGCATTTTATTTGCTTTTTAATTTCTTCCATTGGTTATTTTGATCGAACGAAAATAAGCAGAGGGATCCTTATTACCCCGTGGATCAATCTCCACAGGAATCATTAGAGTCTTAGTATTGAAGTCGCCAACTCTGGCGTCAGCTTTTAATAAAAATATCTTTGTGATGTTCAAGTTATACGTGTCTAAGGATTAATTTGAATTGAACCGAGCCGAGTCCTCAACTCGGTTAGGATCGGTTCGAACGTTTCAGAGACAGATTCGCTTCGAAAAAAACATAAGAGAAATGGTTTAGCTTCCTTTAGTTATTAAATCTACCTCGGCTGCACAATTTTATTGGACCTAAGCTTTTTAATTTCTATTTCTCTTAAAGGTTTCGGTTGCAACTTTAACTTAAAATATACAAAATTGCGTACATGTGTGTGTGTTAATTATTATAAATTGATTACCTCGAACACCAGGTGAAATGAATGTAATTGTAGGCTAACCAGTTAAGATGTTCTTACAGCCAAAGGTATATCGGTAGTGTGTAGATAATGGAGTTAGCAGTTACAGTAGGTAACCTTTAGCGTAGGCAAAAGGTGACCATGTAATTTCGGTATGAATCGTAGAAGTTATTTTTCAAAGTAATCACAATGATATGACAATGTTATCATTAATACTATAGAAATAGTCCGGGAAAGGAAAAGTCCCATAGCAGTTTTAGATATAAACATGTGCAATTAAAGAAAATGTGAAACTTACTTATCAAATTGAACGTAGAAACTTCCATGCACGTGTTTTTCAATTTTTGGAAAAGGTTATCTCGTATCAAACTAGATTCTAATTCTACAGCTTGATGTAAATTTTTATGAAATTTAGATAATTATAAGTTATTAAGTTAATATCAATGCAAAAATAAGTAAATAAAGATATATAACGATGAGTAAATAGATTATTTATCCACACAAAATAGAAAATTGCAATTTAATTAGAAAACACATACTCAGAATGATATAAAAACAGTCAATCACGTACCATAATGATTTTACTTAGAGTAAAATTATTAGGTATAATTTACTAAACAAATTGTGACGGCGGACTAAAATAAGCGAAATGAAATTACGAACACTACAAAATCTGTAATAAATAAATAAATGAAATGTAGAATGTGTTAAATATTTATTACTTTTCTTTACATGCATTCATGTTTAATTGATTACATGTGTTATGTAAATTTAATATAAGAGGAAACATGAATAAGTAAAAAAATATTTATAATGCGACTGATTAACTCTGTCCCTATTTGCTAATATCACAGCGGCACAAACATAAAAAACTTATGCGCTGGTCACATTAGATTTTTTTTAATTTAACTCGACAATTTGCTTCACGGATAATACACAGAATGAATTATTAATGCAATAAGTATGTGTTTGGCGTATAAGAAAGTACAAAGCAATGGGAACAGATTGATTTTGTTAATTTAAAATTTTCTTCTCAGTCACCCTGTACAATTTATTTTTTAGGTTCAAAATACCTATACAAAGTAGCACAATACAGTCAGTTCTATTATGATTTATGATATAGCAATGCATACAAGTAACATATACTTAGTTGATTTGATACCTTGTTGTAACACTACGCCCATGGAAAAGGAATGATCATGCATAAATCATTAGGGGCAAAGTTCTTATTGAAAGGTTAATGATGTAATAACTAGCATAAAAAGTGTTTCCCAAACAAATAGACAATTAAGTTACATCCCAATGAAACGTTTAAATGATAAAAGTCGCTGTTGTTATAGCCTCCACTGATGGGTAAATCGAAAGAAGAGGAAAAGGTTAATTTACAAAACATTCAATTCTAGCATTGGTTCTGCCATTGCTAAAAGATTAGCACAAGAAGGAGCAAAAGTTATTGTAAGCAGCCGTAAAAAATAAATGTTGACAAAACAATTTCTGAACTTGTTAATGACGGTTGACCTTACTTAAATAAAGTAATATTAATCAAACATATTTTAATTATAGGCAATGAAATTAGGTGGATTAGCTATACTAGTTTCAAATGCTGCAGTTAACTCCTTTGAACTTACACTTGAGGTAGACCATACATTATTTCTTTCATGTTTAAATTTTTTTCACATAGTGTAGTGAGCAAGTGTGGGATGAAGTATTTGAAATAAACGTAAGGGCTGGATTTTTATTAGCTAAAGATGCTTTTCCACTATTTAAAAAACGTGGAGGAGGATGAATTATTTTTATTTCATCTATAGCAGAATATCAACCTTTTGAAGTAACAGTAATTTTACATGAAATATGTTTAATGAAACAGACGTAGCTTTTAGGCACTTATTCAGTAAGTAAAACAGCATTATTTGGGCTAATTAAAGCAGTTTCGAAAGATGTTGCTAGTGATAATATTACTGTGAACTGCATTGCTCCAGGAATTATTAAAACTAAGTTCACAGATCAGGTAAGATCTTTTTAACATGCTATTACAAGTATACATTGTAACAAATCTAGGTAACACAAGAAGGACCAATTAGAGAACATGCTTTGACATGGCATGGCCAGCTTTAAAAAGGTCAGAAATTTTAAATATTATATCCTCATTTCTAAATAATTTATTTAGGTTTGGTACACCAGAGGAGATTGCAGATGTGGCTGCTTTTCTAGCATCTGATGATGCCGCTTATATTACAGGAGAGACGATAATTGCAAGTGGTGGAATGCAATCAAGATTGTAAAAATAATTTAAATCAAAAACATTTATTTTTCTTTTACTTATGCTACAGAACAAAAATTAAATGCAGTTTACAGATTTTAGCCTACTACCAGCCTCTTGCGTCCTCTTAATCGTACTTCATCTAATTTATTTAACACTTCAGTATGTCCATTAACATATGCATTGCGATAAGCTTGTAAAATGTGTGAAAAAATTTGATCTGGGTTATCATGGATACTTATTATAGCTCTCTCTAATACATACAGATCGACACCTTTATCTTCAGGGCTGTTATCCATACGAGCAAGTCCAAAATCAATTAATACTAATTTCAGATCCGCATAGTCCTTAAAGCTATCTTTCCCATTTTTGTTAACTAATAATAAATTAGAAGTTGTCAAATCACCATGTATTATATTACTTTCATGCAATTTTGCCAACATAGCACCTATATCATTCGAAAGCTTATCAATAAGCTCATTTGGCACTTCCTTAATAAAGTCTTTTGCAGTTATACTATGTTCGAAATATTCTAAATACAAACTCCTTGTTTTTAAATCAACAAGATACAATGCTGGAGTCTCAATACCCGCACTTTTACATCGTACAATTGCACGACATTCTGCTTTTATTCGTTCTTTGGTTAAATGCTGGTCTAAATTAGGGTGACGATATTTCTTCACAAAACGTTCTTTCACAAGTGTTGGTTTACCTAAATACACTCCCTTGTACAATCTGGCCTCTGCTCCTTGTTTTATTAATTCGAAATCATTCATACTTGTTAAATTTGAAGATGTAAATAGCGGTTAACCTCACTTTTAAATCGAAACTTGCGTCTACTACACCGTTAGCTTTACCATATAGAACTGGAACCATAGATATCTTAAAGTAAGATATATATATGATCGGTACGCGTACAGTGGAGGACAATTAATCCAGCACGCCATGTCTATAGTTCAGAATTTGGCTTAGCATGAAATTGACTTTGCTTCAACTAATATTAACATTAGCCCGTCTGTCATGTCCTCACATCGGTTTGCCTGGCCATGAATAAATAATGCTAAAATGAAAAATAGTATCAATCTTTTCCTGTTAATCGATCTGTTTTATGTGGCATAATATATTAATGAAATAAATAAATAAGGATAGATTTTATGTTTAACACAACACTTCACATGATCAGTTCATTTGATTTTCTTAATTCTACTACAACTCAAAAAAGAAAATTAGATCAATTGCCCATGAACGAAATGTTAGTAAGAACACTTTTGTTAGCAAAACTGACAATTGAAGATATATATATATATATATATATATATATATATATATATATATATATATATATATATATACATAATATACAGGGACAGACATATATAATCATTTTTAAATTGAAAGGCAAAATATACGTTCAAACACATAATTGTGATTGTCAATATACATAGAATGTGAGAGGTGACAGGTCAAACGATATAGTCAAAATCACTTTTATGTTAAAATAAATGCGAAATAATACCGTATATTTACCTGATTAATATGAATAATACTCGTATTATTAAACTAATTAAACTATTACAATAATTAAAGTGTCTTTTTCGCTAAAAGGTAGCTTCTGTTTGCTACTGTACGTATCGCTATAATTTTAACACTAACGAACAATGTTAATAGTTAACACGTATTTAGAAACGAATTCTATTAAATGTTGTCGCGAAACACGTCTTTACTCAACAATTTGGATAAAATACGAATTACTAAATTATTTGCCCCCAAAATGCTTGAAATTGAATAAATATGCTACACTTTCTTCCAAAAGCAATAATACGGAATTATTATATCACCACTGTAGGTAGCGGACCGCGAAAATTTTATTATTGTAATAAACGTTTGTCACATCGCCATTGTTACCGCGATAGAAAATATAATTAGTAGATTTTTGATATCTTCGCAATACGTCGTAATTTGCTAATGTTTTCGGAATATTTTATTTTATGTATTTTTATGTAAGAAATGTGGGAATGTTAGTAGCTGATATTTGAGTAAAGGTTGAACAGAAAAAGGAAGCATATATATTAGCGTAGAGAAACAAGTGTTCTGCCAAAACTGGCGTGACAAATTGTTGAAAATTTTTATACGCGCGCTCTTGATATAAAAATGTCATTGATTTAATAATTAATTACGGCTGAACATAGCGCAAATCTAAAGGGATCTTTGTTTGGTACGTTGAAACTTGAGACCTAAATGTAGCGCCTGTTACGGACAAATGCATATTTTTAAAATTCAGATGTCGTGCAATAATTAATATGAAACTGTTCCAAAGTAAAAAGTTGGAATTCAGAGAGAAAGGGAGTTGCTGTTGAAATGTTGATCGAGCCGGATTGCTTTTATTGTTTTAATTAGACACTCCCGTTGTAAACCGTTCGGTCTATAGCTATTTTGTTGTGTACCTTTTAGCAAAACTAAAACGCTAATTCGTTCTTTTCTTTTTGTGTATGTTTTAATATAAATTTTTTCAAAAATTACTCTGTACTTAATCGTCACGGCGCCGAGTGCTAAACCGCGTATCTTAACTCGTTGTTGGTAAAGTGTTTAACTAAAAGGAATATATTCAAGTGTATGTGAGTGTTTTTATATACATGATAGCTCACAGCAAATCGTTTTACAAGCCTATGTAACGTATTAAAAATCAAACAGTTTGCCTTGCAAAGGCATCTCACTCGAACGCAGGCTCAGTAAGCGGAAATCTGATAAAATGAAAGACAGTACAGAGCTCTCTTACTCTTGTATTTGGGTGAATTAGAATTGCTGTTTGTTGTTTATATTTATATTTGTGTAGAGGTGGGCCTGGCGAACGCGTACAGGATACCGCTTGATTATTAACTGTAATAGGCAATTCCCCAGTGTGTACATACTCCCGGGTCCAGATGCCATTAAACATCTCGAATTTTATTTTTATTGTTGTAAAGATGAATGTGTAACCTGAGAAAGGGGCGCTGTATTTTTCTCACGCACTCAAACTTTTACATCGGCCACGACGTTATGATTTATTTACAACTTACCTTTATAAGGCTTTGTTTAATGAGTTTTTTTGTGTCAGTTTGTTAAGTAGAATTGTTTGCCTACGAACTAATTTCTTTTTATAAGCAATTTGTTGTAATTTTACGTATGTATTCTGTGGTCACTAAACAATTGTGTACGTGTAAACTCCTTGTCTATTTTCTTTTGTCCTTGCCTTTACCTTATTATCACCTGTGCAATTTTACTGTTGTATTTTATATGTACCGTAATTTGCCTTATTGTTTTATGTGCTTATTTACTTAAAGACCGGCATTATTGTTTTACTTTTACGTACTGTTTAATATTCACCTTCCTTTGTACCAAGTTGGTTAACTAATGAACAAATCGAGCAGAAAAAACTGGGAAACCCTAAATTTTAGTTGTGTGAATTGTGATGTGACATAAAAATGACTGTCAATTTGAAATTTGTAAAAATGCCGCAACTAAATCAAGTGCAAAAGACAGGGATAACTACACGTGAGAGGGATGTAGTTAGCATACGAGCAATTGTGAATGAGCCAAATGTTAACAAGAATACTGTTTTGTTAGCAAAACATAAAATAGAAGAGAACAGGATCATAAGTAGAAGAGCCGAATCAGGCCGACCAAGACGTTCAACTGCAGAAGACGAGAAAAACGGTGAATTTTTTTCGTGAAAACCCTTTCAGCACTGCGGTCGATGCTATAGAAGCCGCCTACTTTCCAGTGTCAGTGTGGACAGTGCTTGGTAGGATTAAAAGATATGAGCTGAAGAATCGGACCGCAGCGCGAAAGCCGTTTTTAACAGAGGAAAACAAAGGTGCAAGAGTGGCATTTGCCACAATGAAGAGCAGCTTTGGGTCCGGGTGGTTTGTTCGGACGAGAAGAGGTTCCAGTATTGTTTTGATGAACGTGTTCGTGTTCACCGGCCCAGACGAACGAAATATGAAGTGCGCTACGTCCAAAAACTTCCCAATAGCGAACGTTTCTCGATAAATGTTTGGACGTGGATGGATGCTAGAAATCCGGGAGTGAGTGCAGTAATAGAAGACCTACTAATAGCTCATGTATACGGCAGAATCTTGGAGGATATCATGGTCCTCTCTGTGGTGCCGGTATTTGGCAACAGCTTCACATTTCAACATGTAATACTTTTGTTATCAACTATTTTATTTTACTATTTTATTTAAGAAGTATTTATTTTGCGTACAGGACAACTGGCGTGTGCGAGATTGGTTACCCAATATTTATAAGAAAACCATAGCCAATAGAAAACGTTTGGGGACTGATGGCAAAGCGAATACAAAGAAAAAACTTGCAGTCCCGACACCAAGAGGAACAGATGCAGATGATTGTTGAATTGTGGGGTGATGTGACGCAGGAATACACAAAATCTTTGATTTCCTCCACGCCCAGACGTTTACAAGAAGTTCAGTTCTAAACGACAATGGTGCCATGGCAAAATATTAGCGTCCTCTGGTCCGGTTCTTCTACCGATGATGTGGTTTGTTTCAATTTTCAGTTTTGCTAACAAAACAGTATTCTTGCTAACATTTCGCCCATTCGCAATTGCTCTAATTTTCTTTTTTGAGTTGAAGTAGGATTAAGGAAATCTAATGGACTGATCATGTGAAGTGTTGTGTTAAAAATAAAATGTATCCTTATTTATTTCATTCATATATTATGCTACACAAAACAGGTCGATTATCTATAATTAGCAGGAAAGGAATGATACCATTTTTCATTTTAACATCGTGAGGACATGATACTCATGACGCGCTAATGCCAATATTAGTTGAAGCAAAGTCAAGTTAATGCTAAGCCAAATTCTGAACTATAGACGTAGAGTGCTGCATTAACTGTCCGTTTCTTTTGTTCGCCACTGTACGCGTTCCATCCAATACTATACAGTAAAGCTAAAGGTGTAGCAGAATGTACAAGGGAGTGTATTTAGGTAAACCAACACTTATGAATGAACGTTTCGTGAAGAAATATCGTCACCCCAATTTAGACCAGCATTTAACCCAGATATGCCTGAAATTTTTTTTCCTTAGAAAAATGATAAATTTTGAATAAGTATATGAATCTTTGTTGGTCTAGATTAATGTATATCCAGTTATTTTCTTATTCATATCTGATTTTTTAAGACAATAATACTCAACGTGTATGATAAGTAATGTGTAACTTCACATCGCATTTATGACATTTAGTTGACACCTTTTTGTGATAAACCCGACATCTTGTTTGCCTTTCTTGAACCATTATGAAGTGGTCCATTCTGTCGTACCTGGCGTCGACATTTTCTAAACTTGAAAACTGGCTTCTTTTCATAGACTGCTTATTTTCTGATTGCAGCAAAAACAACACAATCGGATAAAATTTAGAATATCGTCCAAAATTAAATTATCTATAAAACAAGTCTCTACACTTTTTGCTATACAGTGCACAGATTTTCATGTTTTCACAAAAAGTACGTTAGGTATTTTTTTTATTTTAAGGGAGTCTTTATTAAATTATTAAAAAATTCAGATGAATAAGATCTTTACGCTTTTTTCAATATATTTAATACTCTTCAAAAAATTTAGCGCCCTCTATAAAGCACCTTTATTTGAAAACAGGTTTTAAGCGAGAACTGAGATATTTCACCAGAAACCTTAAATTTAAGATTTTCTGTAAAATTGGCTGCATACTTCTTAATTTGTGGTGGCTATAGGAAAATACGCAGACACATGTTGAAAATGGTCTAGTTCGTTGTAGAAATGGAAACGTATACAACGGTTGAAAACTCGACAATTTGCTTCACGGATAATACACAGAATGGATTATTAATGCAATAAGTATGTGCTTGGCGCAGAAGAAAGTACAAAGCAATGGGAACAGATTGATTTCGTTAATTTAAAATGAGAAGGTCCATCCTTTTCTTCTTAGTCACCATGTACAATTTATTTCTTAGATTCAAAGTGTTAGGTAGATATACAAATTAACACAGTATAGTCAGTTCTATTATGATTTATGATATAGCAATGCAAACAAATAACATATACTTAGTTGATTTGATACGTTGTTGTATCACTACGCCCATGGAAAAGGAATGATAATGCATTAAAAGCATTATACCATTAGGAGCGAAGTTCTTATTCAAGGTTAATAATGTAATAACTAGCATTAAAACGTCTCCCAAAGAATTAGACAATTAAGTTACCTACATGCTAATGAAACGCTTAAATGGTAAAGTCGCTGTTGTTACAGCCTCCACTGATGGGTAAATGGGAACAAGAGGAAAAGGGTCGAATTTACAGAACATTCCGTTTTTTATTCTAGCATTTAGTCGGTACGGTTATATAAAAAACAGTGACATGAGTGGGTAGTTTACCTTTGGGATTTAGTTATATACAATAGTGACGCGAGTGAGTGATTCTCCTTTGGGATTAACTTGAGGATTATTATTTATCTGGAAGGTATGTTTTAATTTTCTTGAATTTAATTGCACTGGTAGATCAATTATTCTTTTGTTTATTAAAATTTAATAAATCAACATTACATCAGTTGAAGAGGTAGGTCATTCCTAGGGGTTACCCAAATGTACAGATCAGACGTTTGTGTTTCGTCTGTGGCGCTCGGTTCATAGTAACATTCGATACCGAAATGTTCCCTAGGGAACCTATCAGTACTGGGGGGCCTAGCTACTACATGGCCCGGGGAATTTCCTTTGGAAAGCCGTCACTTGACGGTAGAACTACTCAAGCTCGGACCACTGTGTAGCATCTTTTACTCCCGAGGGGCTTAATAGCTATAAATAATTCAATAGTAATTATAGGAGATTCAACCATTTTTCCCATTTCCATTTATTTCCTATAGTTTTACAAATTTTAATGAATTAAAGCGTAAATATTTAATTCTACTATATCATTGGAAATACACATATAATTCTTGTGTAAACAATGCTAAGATCGGGTACGATTTGGTAGAATCGGATGAGATCAGATAAGATCGGATAAGTTCGGATAATACACAGAATGGATTATTAATGCAATAAGTATGTGCTTGGCGCATAAGAAAGTACAAAGCAATGGGAACAGATTGATTTCGTTAATTTAAAATGAGAAGGTCCATCCTTTTCTTCTCAGTCACCCTGTACAATTTATTTCTTAGATTCAAAGTGTTAGGTAGATATACAAATTAACACAGTATATTCAGTTCTATTATGATTTATGATATAGCAATGCAAACAAATAACATATACTTAGTTGATTTGATACGTTGTTGTATCACTACGCCCATGGAAAAGGAATGATAATGCATTAAAATCATTATACCATTAGGGGCGAAGTTCTTATTCAAGGTTAATGATGTAATAACTAGCATTAAAACGTCTTCCAAAGAATTAGACAATTAAGTTACCTACATGCTAATGAAACGGTTAAATGGTAAAGTTGCTGTTGTTACAGCCTCCACTGATGGGTAAATGGGAACAAGAGGAAAAGGTGAATTTACAAAATATTCTGTTCTAGCATTGGTTTTGCCATTGCTAAAAGATTAGCACAAGAAGGAGCAAAAGTTGTAGTAAGCAGTCGTAAACAAATAAATGTTGACAAAGCAATTTCTGAACTTGTTAATGATGGTTTAAAGGATAATGTAGGTACTGTTTGTCATGTATCAAACGCTAAAGACCGAAAAAGGATTTTTGATGAGGTTGTTGATGTTACTTAAATAAGAATGATATTTTTGGTGACGTCTTATCAATAAATCCAAAGGAGTATAACGACTTAGAAATGCCTGAGAAAAACACACTATCATATGTTGCTGGATATTTAATTAAAAAATGTATTGCCTCTCATAAGTGCAACATATGCGAAGTGTAGTCACAGGAACAAAATGAAATACTATGTAATGAAACAATTTTGTGTAACTTGCGGGCTTACATTAATAAAAATAGAGATTTATATGGCAATTTAAAAATGCCTTCCAAGTCGTTTTATATGTACGTACATCAATTGGATTATGAATTTTTCAATGTATTTTCCCAATTATCCGTAGAAAGCGTTGGTACAAAAATTAAAAATATTTTGCAAGAAATTTCATTTTCCCATCCCGGTACCAGTTTTCCCAAACACTACTTATTGAATTGATAAGATTTAGAATATTTTATACACTAAAATATTGTAATAGGAATTTCTTTTTGCAAAAAACAGGCAAAAAAAAATAAAAAAGTTGTAAACCTTCATCATTTATAATTAGGTCATTTAGTTTTACGATACTTTAGAATTGGAATTGTAAAATAAATCTTTTTGGTTTTTAATGGTGTATTTTTGTAATAAAGTTATATGTTATCTTCGTCAGTAGTAGTATTAAAGATGTTGAAAATAATTTAGTGATATTTGAAAAATTAAAACATTGGCATAAGCCTGCATTAATATAACAGTTTGGGAAACTTATACAGCCAATTTTAGTAAAATTTGACTTTAATTCCATTTATGCCATCTGACGCACTATTCCAAGGAGATGCGTTGAATTCAATCTAAATTTATTAGAATGAGTTGAAGTATTGTATCCGATGGAATTTCTACCCTGCAATATTTATGCTGCATATTTAAATTGGATCTGCAAAAACCGTATAGAACCTATCCACTACGTTGATGCGGCGTAAACGCAGTCAATGTTGAAAAATTACTATAAAAGATTAAATCATTTTTATATTATCCCTAAAAATAGAAAAACCGTGACTGGGTTAATGCAAATTTAAAAATCTGAGTTTCGTTGTATTCAAATTACCGCTCTTATTTGAAGTCGGAAGTACTTGTGCGCCGAAGCAGCGCAAGGTATATTATTTACAACGAACAACAAATACACTGACAGCGACTGCACGTTCTGTATTTATATGTATTCTGTGGTCTCTGGATTTTTATGGGTTTAAGTATTTGTTAGCACACGTCCACGCGCATACATTCAACATGGCCGGTTAACGGTTTGTTTACTTGTGTGAATTACGTTTGATTAAGAATTTTAACTTTACTATGTTTTTATAGTGCATATGAAAATGCTGCTAGGGATACTTTTGGAAACTAAACTAAAATTAGAACTATAAAAGTTCCGTTTAACCACCCTTGTGATAACTTCCCTTAAAATTATTTAATATGCTTTTCTGCACCGATGCGGATTTTTATACTTTAAAATGTGCCAATAGAGACTTTTATGCACAAAAAGGAACGAAACTAAATAAAAAATTGTTAAGTTGCAACATATGTAAAAATTAAATAATGAATAAACTTGTAATAACTTTTTTTGAAGTTTTAAATTTTGCGCGAGAATATTCCGCTTATATGAATTTGTCTATTAGATATACTACTTGTGTTGTCCGCTTACTTGCAATCGTGAAAGTTATTATGCGCCTGGACGTTGCGCGGGTTCATACCGGGACCATCAACATCAAAAGTGTCGCTACCAAGACGAACTTCTGGTTAGCGTAGCTTCCATATTCTGTGGCTTGACTATATAGAATTGGAACGCGTACAGTCGCGAGCAAAAAAAACGGACAATTAATCCAGCACTCTACGTCTAAAGTTCAGAATTTGGCTTAGCATGAAGTTGACTTTGCTTCAACTAACATTGACATTAGCGCGTCTGTCATGAGTATCATGTCCTCACATCGGTTTGTCTGGCCATGAATAAATAATGTTAAAATGAAAAATAGTATCAATTTTTCCTGCTAATCATAGATAATCGATCTGTTTTATGTGGCATAATGTGTGTGTGTGTGTGTGTGTGTGTGTGTGTGTGTGTGTGTGTGTGTGTGTGTGTGTGTGTGTGTGTGTGTGTGTGTTTGTGTGCGTGCGTGCATGCATGCGTGTGTGTGGGTGCGTGCGTGCATGCGTGTGTGTGCGTGCGTATGTGTGTGAGCAAAATTGAAAAAGTTTTTGAGTCACGGCCGATCACAAACGGAACTACTAAGTGCGGTAAGGTCTGCTCGTGTTGCTGAGTGAGAAACACGATGTTGTTTCCTTATGATCCACTTAATGGAATTGATGCATAGGTTGCGTCTAGACTTCATAATTATAGATTAAGTTACATTTCTTTATACGTCTCTTCCAATTGCTCACAATTTTGCTAAGGTTAACAAATTTAGTTACATATAAACTTAAACAATTTTTATTCTAGCATTTAGTCGGTACGGTTATATAAAAAACAGTGACATGAGTGGGTAGTTTACCTTTGGGATTTAGTTATATACAATAGTGACGTGAGTGAGTGGTTCTCCTTTGGGATTAACTTGAGGATTATTATTTATCTGTAAGGTATGTTTTAATTTTCTTGAATTTAATTGCACTGGTAGATCAATTATTCTTTTGTTTATTAAAATTTAATAAAACAACATTACATCAGTTGAAGAGGTAGGTCATTCCTAGGGCTTACCCAAATGTACAGATCAGACGTTTGTGTTTCGTCTGTGGCGCTCGGTTCATAGTAACATTCGATGCCGAAATGTTCCCTAGGGAACCTATCAGTACTGGGGGGGGGACTAGCTACTACATGGCCCGGGGAATTTCCTTTGGAAAGCCGTCACTTGACGGTAGAACTACTCAAGCTCGGACCACTGTGTAGCGTCTTTTACTCCCGAGGGGCTTAATAGCTATAAATAATTCAATAGTAATAATAGGAGATTCAACCATTTTTCCCATTTCCATTTATTTCCTATAGTTTTACAAATTTTAATGAATTAAAGCGTAAATATTTAATTCTACTATATCATTGGAAATACACATATAATTCTTGTGTAAACAATGCTAAGATCGGGTACGATTTGGTAGAATCGGATGAGATCAGATAAGATCGGATAAGTTCGGGTAAGATCCGATAAGGTCGGATAAGATCGGGTAAGATCGCATAAGATCGGATATGATCGAATAAGATCGGACAAGATCGGGTATGATCGGATAAGATCATATAAGATAGGAATGCTTATGCTGCTATTTCCAAAAATTTGACTTTGTAGAGAATTTAACCAATAGCATTTATTCTTCATGTTTCCACGAACTACTTAGATTTCTAAGAATTGCCCCTGCTGATATCCGCGCATGCGCAAAGCCAGTTATAAAATTCATTGATTAGGAATGTTTATTCCAATCATTTGACTTTGAAGAGTAGGATCGGATAAGATCGGGTAAGGTCGGATAAGATCGGATGAGAGCGGATAAGATCGAATAAGATCGGATAAGATCGGGATACCTCAGCAGGTGACCATGAAAATTGATTTCGAGGAATTGTAATAATTTCTAAGACATGCAAGTCATTGATTAGGAATGCTTATTTACTTGACCTTGAGGAGCATTTAGCCAACACAAGAACCGTTTAACCTTGACCTACCTTTTAATGTAGACCACAATATGTCTGAACTGTAATATGATACCCCTGCAGGTGACCTTGAAAATTAATTTCTAAAAATTGTAATAACTTCTAGGAATTAACACGTGATCTTGACTCAACCAAATTCTAAGAAGTGCTTGCACAAAATTTGATTTAGTATCGACCTAGCTATTTTTAGATTTGACCTTAAAGCGAGGAGCGCGTACGTGCACAGCAGATTAACTGACTTGACCTTCAACATGGAAATTCGTATACTTTAATTTAGTATCCCCATAGTATTACTACTGTCGTGTGTTCCACACGAGATATTTTATAATATACCAACATAATGGTAAAGCAGAGACCTTGATCAAACCTCACGAGAGAAATGACTTGTATATTTCTTCCTACCGTTTATTCAAAGTTAAGAATTTAATATTCACCCATACAACTAGATTTCTTAGAAATAATATGTACTTTGCACACATTTGAGTGATATAAAAGATATAATTAAAATAATTTGCCCTTTGCCCATTTCATTATTTTTACACTACACCATAACCTAAAACAATTATTGCTACATGTGTATTACACAGGTATATGTATATTACACAATGTATCCCAGAATTTAATTAACGTAAATGCATCATATGCAAATTTGAACAAGCACCACTGAGTGACGTGTGCTCTAGAGCATAGGTTTACGTACTGTTTAATCTCCACCTTGTTGGTTCAATAATGTACAGAGCTAGCAGAAAAAAACTGAGAAACCCTAAATTTTAGTACGGTGTGACACAAAAATGCCTGTCAAATTGACATATTTAAAATCCTAGTCAATTTGAAATTTGTAAAAATGCCGCAACTAAATCCAGTGTAAGAGATAGTGATAACTACACGTGAGAGGGATGTAGTTAGTAAACGAGCAATTGCGAATGAGCTAAATGTTAACAAAAACACTGTTTTGTTAGCAAAACAGAAAATTGAAGAGAACGGGATCATAAGTAGAAGAGCCGGATCAAGCCGACAAAGACATTCAACTGCAGAAGAAGACGAGAAAAAGGGTGAATTTCCTCCGTGAAAACCCTTTCAGCACTGCGGTTGATGCTACAGGAGTCGCCTATTTTCTAACGTTAGTGTGGACAGTGCGTCGTAGTATTGAAAGATCTGAGCTGAAGAATCAGACCGCAGCGCGAAAGCCGTTTTTAACAGAGGAAAACAAGGCTGCAAGAGTGGAATTTGCCATAATTTACCGCAATGAAGAGCATCTTTGGGACCGGACGGTTTGTTCGGACGAGAAGAGGTTCTAGTCATCGGTCAAGAGGAACCAGATACGTTCAAAAACTCCGCAATTGTGGCGACTTCTCGATAAATGTTTTGGCATAGATGAGCGCTAGGTGTCCAGGAGTGTGTGCAGTAACAGAAGAGCGACTAATAGCTCCTGTATAATGCAGAATCTTGGAGGATATTATGGTCCTCTCTTCGGTGCCGGTATTTGGCAACGACTTGACATTTCAACACATAAATACTTTTGTTATCAACTATTTTATTTTGCTATTTTCTTTAAGAAGTATTTATTTTCCGTACAGGACAACTGGCATGTGCATACTGCGAGATTGGTTACCCAATATGTAGAAAAAACCACATCCGATAGAAAACGTTTGGGGACTGATGGCAAAGCGAATACAAAGGCAAAACTTGCAGCCCCAACACCAAGAAGAACAGATGCGGATGATTGTTGAATTTTGGGGTGATGTGACTCAGGAATACACAAAATCGTTGATTTCCTCCACGCCCAGACGTTTACAAGAAGTTCAGTTCTAAACGGTAATGGTGCCATGGCAAAATATTAGCGTCCTCTAATCCGGTTCTTCTGCCGATGATGCTGTTTTCTTCAATTTTCGGTTTTGCTAAAAAACAGTATTCTTGCTAACATTTATATTCTTGAGTTGTAGTAGGATTAAAGGAAATGTAATGGACTGATCATTAATTAATTAATAAAGCAAAAAATTAAGTTAATCCGTTAATGTATTATTTAATTAACAATATATACATATCTACATATTGACAGCGTAAAGGGAACATTAAAAACCCTTGAGCTTTCGGTTTTAATTATTTTAAGAAATAATAAATTAGAAAATCTGGCACTTTCTTTGATACTGAAAGATTAAAAAGTCTTTTTGAAATTCGGCGATATACAGGGTGAAATACTACCGTCCTTAGGAAAAAGGCCGTAAGTGCAAATTTTCGTAAAATACTGTTTATTTCATTTTACGGTTGGTATTAACGATTGGCATTCGTTTTCTAAGTATAAAAACCGTAACTACGCTAGAAATGAATAAAAAACCATAAAAATGTTTGCCGTAAGTACATTACGTCATCATTTCAGGAAGTAAAAGGGCCGTATCTGAAACCTGCTTAGGTAAAGAGCCGTATCTACAAAAGTATTGGTAGTTGCTGGGTTTTAACTAAGTAACTTAGGTATTTTAGTTGTAATAATGCGTTTATGATAAAGGAGGCGTGTTCTTTTTATTTGTTTATATTGCAGCGTTTAATAAGTTTTTGTCTTGAGGTAACGTGTTTACTTACTAAAGGTGAGTGTTGATTGTTTATCAAATTACATTTAATATGTGTGTATACACTTAACCTAAAATTGCAAACATTGCTTTGAATTTGGAAGTATTTTGGTGTAATACGATAAGATTTACTGTTTAAATATTAGACGTTGTTTCTCCATTTTATTCTTAATTATAAATAAATTATTTAAAATAAAACGGTTTTGTATTTGGAAATAAATATGTTGCATGATAATAAGTTAAAAATCACGAAAATTAGTTTCATTTATTTATAGACAAAATGAGGTCGAGGAGCCGAATGATTGTGTCTTTAGCACTAAACGAAACTGTTATGAACCAAGTGAAGGATGGTACGTTTAAGGATAAACACTTCGACACTTCTAGTTTTGATTCGTTATGTATGTCAGAAAAGACCCTGATTTATCATGTACATTTAACATTTCTTCAAATCAAGTTATAACAGATCCCATTTTTGCTGACGGGACAACGACTCATTTAGATAATATTGAAGAAGTGGGTATTGTGTGCTGAAAAAAACATCAGCAAAGAAGATATAACACATTTTATATACGTAGACCCTATTGATAAACACTTTACCGAAGTAATACACGAGCAGGTAAGACTTACGTACTCCAGCTTTCTTACAAAGCTCGAAAAATCAAAATGATGTCAATGTTATTCAAAACTCATTCTAAAACAGAAAATAATACTGAAGTCGAAATATGCCCTACAGTTACAAATCCTATAGAAGCAGAAATCAAGATAACGAAGAAAGGAGAACCAAGAAAACGAAAGAAATTAAATACATCTGTGGACCACAATTACTGTTTCACGATGATAGACGTAGGAAGTTATGGAAGTCAATCAGATGCAGCAATTTTTAATCATTCAAACTTAAAACATGCCTTGGAATCAAATGTACCGCCTGAATGTGTTATCCTGGGAGATGATGCATTTCTACTGAACTCTTATCTTATGACACAGTATCCCAGGCATTTCCAAATGCCCCATGTGGAAATAATTTATAATTACAGACACTGTCGTGCTAGACGCATTGTTGAGAATGCGTTTGGCATACTTGCTAATCGACTTCGGGTATTTAGACAAGCAATATGTGTAACAGAATCTACAGCAGTGAAAATTGTACAAGCTATTTGTGCCCAACATAACTGGATTCGAAAACGCGCACAAGGAAATGATAACATATCTGTTGATGTCGAAGATATTGAAAATGGAAATTGGCATAATGAACCTCTCCCTAATGGACTAAAATCGTTGAAGGTAACAACAAGCCGTCATTATAGCAACGAAGCGAAAGAAAAGAGAAACAATTTTGCAACTTATTTTGTTGGCGAAGCAGCTGTTAACTGGCAAGATAAAATGGTTATGCAATTACTTATGGTTTATGTATGTAAAGGAAAAAATAAATACCTACAAATAAATGAAAACTTAAAAATTTCATTTTTACTTACCAGGTTTGACTGTGACAAAATTTCTGTCGTGGGTCGTAGTAATTTATCAGCAATTTCAAACCAAGGAAGCTTGGGAATATACACATCCTGTGTTCCAGCACCACTTTTTTAGAGCTTTTAATTTTCCTTACTTCTGTGTTGTCCCACGAGTGCTTCTAATTTTTTCCGAAGTGCTTTTACATCAGCAAGTCCACTCACTTGCAATAAAACTTTCTCGGCGTTGCCTCTTGCAATTCTGTCCTTAAAATTAGGATTAACTTTATTTCAGAAGCAAGGGTGTTTCTCGTATTCATATAAAAAATCTGCAATATTGAAACTTCCTGTTTCTTCCGTTTTGAATATAACCGTTGATTGAAGTATGTAGAAGTAAATAAAACCAATATAACCTCACTTGAAAACACGTGCCTGTACCAATTTGTAAGCGTGGCTGTCGTGACAGTGTGACACTATCGGGATGTCGCGACAGTAATGACAACAATTAAAACCGATTTGATCTCGCGACATTGATGTCACGACAGCAATCGGGTGTCATCAGAATGTTACCTTTAAGTTTTCACGTGGAGAAATGTCATGGCAGTCCTTTAGTGTAAACGCTTTATTGTTAATTATATAAACAATATAGTAGCGCCGGGGAGTGGTGTCTCATGGCGAACTCGAGAATGTAGATATAATTATTACTGTGAAATGTATCTGTTTCCCTTTATCTTAGTGCGAAGTTCCCACTTAAAGAAAGATGGGTTATAATTTATACGTCTGCTACATATTTTAAATGCAGGACTTAAAAACGTATGTCGATTCTAAAGTCAAAGCGCATGTCGCTGTCAGATGTCTTCTTGGCTCCTCCGAGAAAAACGTAACTCAGACAAAGGCAAGTATGGCTCTCGCTTTAGAATCTGGGAAATCGGCGCCGGATTCACCGCAAAAACATAGGCTGCGTTTGAAGTCGAAGTCAGAGGATGTCGACGAATACGTGAAAGACGTTTTGAAACGAAAAATTTACACCATGCATGCAACTGGTAAATAATGCAGAAATTATTATTGAATTAATCACTGTTTAATTTTAAGCTCACATATTACTATCGAAAAACTCCAAACTGAACTTAAAGAAGATAAAATATTTACCTTCAGTAAAACGAGTTTGAAACAATTGTTACACAAAATTGGTTTTGAATTCTAAGTTGACGATGGAAGAAGGCGTTTAATGGAGCAGGTTCATATTGTTGGTGGTCGAGCAACAGTTTTGGGAAAATATTTTGCTAATAAAAGTTGTGAAATTAGTTACGATCCTGTCTTTTTGGATGAGACGTGGTTTTTAGTCGAGGAAGCGTTCGAAAATCATGCATGATAATGATTTGAAAAGCACAAAAAACCAACCGCTAGGAGAAGGGAAACGGTAATTAAAACAGACCAATTTGTTAAAAATATTTTTAACCGAATAAATTTTAGTTTTATCGTACTGAGTGCTGGCAACAAAGATGGTTTTATACCTAATTCATCATTGGGATTTTCCAGTAGAAGTAAGACAGCAGACTACCACGATAATATAAACGCTGATTTATTTCAAAAATGGTTTCAAAAACAACTTTTACCAAATTTAGAAAAACCAAGTTTGATAATTCTTGGCAATGCCAGTTATCATTCTACATTAGTAGAAAAATTACCTTCAAGTAGTTAGAAGAAAGAAGATCTTCAATTTTGAAGAAAACACAACATTCCTCATTCGAATGATATGCTGAAAGTGGAATTATTCCAAATTGCCAAGAATTTACAAGTTCCAAAATTATATGCAATTGATGAAATCGTTCATCAATGGGGACATCAAATTTTACGTTTACCTCCGGATCACTGCCAATTCAACCCTATCGAGTTAATATGGGCAAATTGTAAACAGTATTACAACAAAAACGTTGGAGGGCAGGGCTTCAGGGACAAGAATGTTTTATCGTTATGGAAGGATTCATTAAACCAAGTAACTGGAGAACTGTGGCAAAAGTGTATTTTACATGCTGGAAAGGAAATGAGCCAGTGGTGGGACGTTCAAAAAGAGCTGAGGAAATGGTAAAACCACTAGTAATCTCAGTCGGAGAGTCGAGTGAAGATGATAGTAAAAGTGAAGGTGATGACTTTTAATTATAAGATGTCCAATATTTGAATTTAAAGCAAAAATTAGGATCTTAGTTACTTTATAACTAGAGTGAGGATTTTATGCAAAATGCATATCGCTTATTTTTTTTGTTGAAGAATATCGTTTTGTTTTTAGACGAATTGCACTAAATGCAATCATTTGACATTAATTAATTTTTGCATATTTTGCATATTTCGCCAAATACTACATATATTGCAATTTTATGCATATTTTGCCTTTTTATTCATAATTAACATATATTTCGCATTTTTTCTATATCTTCCAAATTCGCTTTAAAATGCATTATTCTAACTTATTTTAAATCTTGTTATTGTGTCTAACTAAGAAATGTATTTTTATATGAATAAGACAGGTTTAAAGAAAGATTATTACCTGCAGTTAAGTGCAACGTTAATACTTCCGGATTATGAAGTTTTAATGCCGCTATTTCGTAGTATTTGAAAATTCCAATGGTACCTAAGTAGATAGTTAAAGCATTGATTGAGGAAATTCCCTCAATCAAGGGTTAAAGTTATTTGGATAATCCTTCTTGAAAATAATTTGAGAGTAACGGACAAAATGCAAAATTTTAAACATTCTTTGGGCGAAGACGTAACTGAATGGTACGGCTTTGTTAAGTGAACTTCAAGATGCCGAAAGTTAAAAGTAGTTTAGTTCAAGTATGGATAAAAAATATATCCGAGCTACGTCTGGATGATGAAAAAGTGTTTTGCATAGCCTGTGGAAAAATAGTAAGTACCATTACATATTTTTAATTGATTTCGGAAATTAAACCCTTATTAATTGATGTAGGTTATTGAATTCACCGTTTTATCAGTTTTTAAACGCAATTAGATACTTATTTTTTCCTTAGATCATGTGCGAAAGGAAATCTCAAGTTACACAGCACATTGAAACCTCTCTTCATAAAAGAAAATTAGAAACATTTAAGAAAACAAAAGTTTGTCAGACACCTTTGCGCCAGTCGTTGTTTCAAGAAACGGCCAAAAGAAATGCACAAGAGGAATTTAATTTCGAATTGTGTAGTGCACTTGTTAAAGCCAATATTCCATTAAAGAAATTGCAAAATCCTAGTTTTAGGTTATTTTTAGAAAAAATTAGTAAAAATCAAGTGCCAGATGAAAGCACGCTTCGAAAAAGGTATATTAATGATTTATATCTTCAAACTATGGGGCATATAAAGAAAATTACAAAAAATAAATATCTTTATTTTATAGTAGATGAAACTACAGATTGTTGCGGGCGATATGTTGCAAATTTAATGATTGGTTATTTAAGTAAGGCGCAGTCTATTATATCATATTTAATCGCTTCCAAAGTTCTTGAGAAAACCAATCATGCAACAATAGTTCGCTTTATAAACGAAGCTTTCATGCAATTTTTTATTCCTGATATTGTTGCAACAGATAAAATAGTTTTAATGCTGTCTGATGCAGCACCGTATATGGTAAAATCTGGACAGCAATTAAAATTATTTTATGAAAATTTAATACACGTAACATGTCTCGCACATGGTATTAATAGAGTAGCAGAAACAATTCGTAATCAATTTCCATTAGTAAATAGTTTAATAAGTAGTATAATAAGTAGCATAAAGAAAGTGTTTTTAAAAGCTCCGTTACGAATTCAATTGTACAAAGAAAAGTTACCTAATATTCCTCTACCACCAGAGCCTGTGATTACGCGTTGGGGTACTTGGTTAAATGCAGCTCTTTTTTATGCAGATCATTTGGAAAAAAAAAGGAGTTAGTTTTAGAAATTTCTGATAATTCAAGTACTTACGTTCAAAAAGCTCAATCCATTTTAAAGAAAACACAATTGCGCAATGAGCTGGCATTTATAAAAGCAAATCACTATTTTGTAAGTTCAACCATTGCTAAATTAGAATCGGAAGCATTGTCATTAAATGAATCTATGCAAATAATTAATAAATTTCAACAGCTGATTTCTGCTGTTTCAGGAAATATTGGTAAAACTATTTCTAATAAATTAAATGAAATTTTACAAAAAAACAGTGGATATCAGTTGTTACTAAAAGTGAATAATAAAGTTCTGAAACTTGAGGAAAATTCCGATGATCTTGTTATAAATTTAGATTTGGCCTTATTAGCCGCATTAAAATATGCACCCATAACTTCTGTGGATGTAGAAAGAAGTTTTCTTTGTACAAAACATACTATCGGACAGACGCCAAAATTTCCTGCCCGAAAACTTGGAAAAATATTTAGTTATAAATTGTTTTGCAAATAGTAATGAGAGGGTGTAATCTTTATAAATCTATAGCGTATAAGTAAATGTGTAATTTTTAAATAACACATAATTTTAAAATAATGTTAAAATAATAATTGCTTTGTAAGTAGTAATGACAGGGTGCAGTTTTTATAAATGTATAGTGTATAAGTAAATATGTAGTTTTTAAATAACACATAATTTTGAATGTTAAAATAATAAGTTTGTATGCAATTTATCTTTTTCCTATTAAAAAATTACAAGCATATATACTTTTTTTATATATTAATGTTATAATTTGGAATTAACACAGGTAAATAGAAGATTCAATATTTATGCATATTTTGCATATTTTGAATTAATACTGCATTTTTGATGCATATTTTAAGGTTTTTAAGTGCATATATGTATATGCACATATTTCGGCATTTTATAGTGCATAAAATCCGCTCTCTATAACATTGTAAAGAATTATTATATTTAACATATACCTCTGTAGCTGTACTTAGGTTTACATTCGTTATATATATATATATATATATATATATATATATATATATATATATATATATATATATATATATATTGACAAACTGTAAACTGAGATTTTTAAAATCGGTTATATTATTAACTAATAATAAATCTCATTTTTAACATCCAATACAGTGTATTTATTTATGAAAAAACAGTTACTTATAAGTGGGTTCGATAACCAAAATACAGTCTTGACTCTTTTGACGCAGTGAGATCTGTCTGCTAAAAACGATCCTCCGCAATTAACCAAACTTTTCGCACTTCATTCGGGCACTGCCTACTGCTACCTAATTCGTCTGTTATTGAAAATTATTGATATAATTAATTTGTAAAACAGATCCAAAACGAAATTTTGTTGACCCGGTCTAGGTTCTGATAATCGTTTACAGTTGTACAATATATTTTTATCATATGACTACCCACACTCGGTGGACTTTACATGCCAGAGTAAGTGCGAACAGATCTTAAACGAAATTCGACTTTATTTATACGAGTGGATGGGGATTTTTAAGAACTTTAGGATGCAAAATCCAAAATTTTATTTAAATTTGACAGTGCGGCTTAAATTTGAAAATAACCTAGAAAGATGTATTGTTGGTATTCAAAATTACTAATTATATGAACCAATAACGACATACGTTTTTAAAATCTTAAACCATGCTTTACTAAAAGATGTCATAAGACACCTCTCGCCGGCCCGACTTTAAATATAATTTTGATAAAAATCGAAACGATAGTAATATAAAATGTGGCAAAATATTTTATATTTGTGAAAAAATTTAAACATTCTATGATTTAAGTAGTACTAGAATATGCATGAACACGTTTTTGCGTTTCACTCGAGACTGCATCCTATACAGTTGCGGCCGTTTTCCTAAGGACGGTAGAATAACGTGCTAATTTTATCTATTTTTTTAAATTTATTTTAAATTATTAGGTTAAATTTGGGTATGTAAATACTAATAAATTTTTAAAATTTATAAATACAGGTTGTACAAAAAATACGTAGCCTACGCCCCACCAAAGAGAGTATTGTAAGATTTTATAATGGTTCTCAATTATTTTGTAAACCGTCACTTGACTCAAGGTAATAATGGTAATATTTTAGGAACTGATAAAATTATATTGAATTTACAGATATATGAATTAGCCTTTTCTGTTTTAACATTTTAAATTTTAAGCATCAATAAAGAGGCCGATCAGACTGGCGACATACTTTTTTATACCTACTAACTTGTTAAGGATCAGGTTATGATTATAGAATTATTGAATAAAACTCTCTTCCGAACACAATTTTATAAGAAATGGTTGATCAAAGTTTTAAAAGTGGATGTAATATTAGGTAACACGATCATTTTAATGTATTTTATTATAATGAGTAAAATAGTTGCTAGGTATGAAATGGATTGCCCCAGCACAACACAACTGAATTATATAATTATGGTTTGTCTTAAAAAATATTGTATTTTATTAAAAGGCACAGCCTGCACACTGAAAGCAGGTATATTAATTCACAAAAATCACCACTACAAAACAGTTAATTCTTATTATATAATAAGTCTCAAATCAAACACAAAACAGCATACAATAACACAACAAAACTATCAAATCACAATGATCTATAATTGGTTATAGAAATTTACCACCGCGTGACGTCACAATGGCAACATCATATCTTAATTATTATTGTATCATGGATGTGAGAACATGATACTAATAACAGACGCGCTAATGCATAAATAAAGTAACGGTGTAGATAGATTTCTTAAATGCACGGGTAAGTATAAGGTTTTTGTAGATGCTAATACTTTCGCTGGCAAACAAGATGTGGCGCTGTATGAACACTTACAGAACTCTAATAATTTTTTATACTTGACTCGTCGGTAACACAAATTATCACTTTATATGGTTGCTAACATTAAGCTGTTTTATTTATGATGCATAACCGTAAACCATCTAAATAACAAATTTAATTATATATCAATATCACCTTTTATTCGTTTTCTGTGTTTGAAGTTTTTATTTATTGGACATTTTAATTGAATTTAGTGTATTACATTAGTGTTTATTTGTTAAATAGGATTAAGTGCTATTTAACTAATTAGTAGATTTAGGATAGATTTTTTTTTATTACTTTTGTTACTAGTGTTAAAATATTCTGAACATTACGTATATTCTGTGATAAGTGAAAAAAGGTAAGTTGTTCGTTCCTATTAATTGTACAGTAATTTTTTGACAAACATGGTTTGCTTGTCTATGATTTTCATGTGTCGTAATATTACATATAAATATGTACAGTATGATCCGATCCTTCCCATATGTGGTTTAAACCAACTACAGCCATTGGAATAAACCATATCCGATGTTTCGCTAAAGATTACTGCATTAAAATTGTGTATCTAACTGAGATGATTAGTCAATAAAAATTGTATGTTTAGGATCATGGGTTATGTGAAATGTGTGGTGACAGGTTGCAAGGATCGAATATCAGTTAGGCATCGATTTCCAAATCCATGAAAGGACATGGCAAGATTTCACAAGTGGATTGAAACACTCAATAACACAGAGTTAAAAAGCATGGATCCTCTTGACGTATATAGAATGAAATATATTTGTCATAATCATTTTGAATCCGGATACAGCAGTGAAGGCAATAAATGTCTGCATGCAAATGCTATTCCATCCCTTCACATTGAGGGTAAATGTGTATTATGTATAAAAGTATTTGTTTTCTATTGCAAGAAAGGGAAAGCAACATGCAAAAGTAGATTAAAGTAAATTGACCGGTACTTATAGCAAGTTTATCAATTCTAGGTTTAGCTGCTGACAATCCATCCGATGTTTGTGTTTCACAGTTGGAAGTGGACATAAAACCCGAGGTACAACATGAGTCACCTCATGAAAATATTGCTTGCTCAGTATCATATCAACAAGAAAATCATGATTGTACTGGTAAGATGATTTGCATTTTATGTGTTTACTCTCAGCCATTTACATATTCATTCAAATTATTAAAACAAGTTATAAAAATTTTAAATTTTGGAAGTGGTAATTGCAGTTAGGCTTATGAAAATGCGAGTAACTGACTTCATTTTAAAAAAATGCACTATATGAACAGTAATATTATTAGCAGGTGCAGCTGTACAGAGAGAAAGTGCAGTCAAACATGAAGACCAACAGCCCACAACAAGCCGTAGTTGTAATACTGTTTGTACTTCAGAAGAATTTAGAATTGGTGTGTATATAAATAACTTCTTTCTTTCTAAGTATCTACATTTTGGTTTTGTAGGTTCTGATCCAAGATTGTTATTGCGTAACATAGGTATACAAAGGGCCCGTGATCAAACTCCACGGAAGAAAAAGTTATATCAACAAATAAAATTATTAAATAATACCTATAAAAAAGTAGTGAACAGTAAATTAAACTTTCGAAGAAGACTATTCTATACCCAAAAATGGTCCCTTACAAATAATATGGAAGAAAGTCTTTCCACTTTAAACATTGCTGCTGCTAACTTTATCAGACGTCAGCTAAGAAAAGCAAAGCAAAAGCCAAGAGCACGTCGATTTACGATTGATGAAAAAATAGTTACTTTATCAATCTATAAGCAAAGTCCAAGAAGTTACAAATATTTATCACAGCTTTTTGTATTACCATCTAGAGGGACCTTAAAGAAACTATTACATTTAGTCAGTTTTCAACCAGGAGTTTTACCACATGTATTCGAAAACCTTAAAAAAGTTACTGAACATATTAATCCTGCTGATAAATTTGTTGCAGTAGCATTTGATGAAATGGCAATAATGCAATCAGTGTATTTTAACGAAACTAAAGGATATATTGAAGGCTTTCAGGATATGGGTGGTAATGAACGGACTGCAGATTTTGCAGATCATGCATTAGTTTTCATGCTACGTGGCATTAAAACTAAATATAAGCAACCTATATGCATTGTTTGGGAATGGAGGAGCCAAATACAATCTCCTAAGAGTATTGTTGTTAACAACTATAGAAAAATTATTGGACATTGGTTTAAAACCACTTATAACGATTTGTGACCAATCATCATCAAACACAAGATTGATTCGGACTTTGTTAGATGATGAAAGAGCAACCTGTCTACGAAGAAATGAAGAATATACAGGAGGGTATTTCAGCATTAAGAATTTTAAGGTATTTCCTATGTATGATCCCCCACATTTGTTGAAAGGAATTCGCAATAATTTCATAAATAAGTATGTGGGTTTCATATCAAAAGGTATTAAAAAAGTAGCAAAGTGGGAGCACATTATTGCATTGTACGAATGTGATAATGCACCCAACTTAATGGCAGGGATGTGGGCGCTTCCTCACATTACTGGCGAACACATATATGATGGCAAGATACGTAAAATGAAAGTACGGAATGCTTGCCAGGTTTTCAGTCAACGGTTTGCAGCTGTTTTGCAAGTTCATTAGGTTTGTTATACATATTACTCTATGTAAATTGTGTTATCATTAAATATGTTTACCTACAGATACTGGTAACCGCTTAGGGACTGGTTCACCAACTGCTGAATTCCTGCTATTCTTTGACAAGCTCTTTGATTCTGTCAACGGAAGTCATAAGAAATCTGTGTGGAAAAGAATTAAGATGCGGTATATCTCACCAGAGCCCACATTTATCTTTTTGGTATGAGACTGCATTACCACTGTTACGAACCATTGAATATGTGACCGTGAACCAGAGAGACAAAACCACTCCTCCAAGTTTAAATAATTGGATGTTCACTATAAACAATATTATTAATATATGGAATGTGCTGAAAAATGAAGGTTTTGATTAAGCTCTTTGATTCTGTCAACGGAAGTCATAAGAAATCTGTGTGGAAAAGAATTAAGATGCGGTATATCTCACCAGAGCCCACATTTATCTTTTTGGTATGAGACTGCATTACCACTGTTACGAACCATTGAATATGTGACCGTGAACCAGAGAGACAAAACCACTCCTCCAAGTTTAAATAATTGGATGTTCACTATAAACAATATTATTAATATATGGAATGTGCTGAAAAATTAAGGTTTTGATTACCTCTTAGGGCGACACTTAAACCAAGACCCATGCGAAAATTTTTTTGGGCAAATTTGAAGCCATGGTGTAAGGTTTATAAATCCTACTGTGCCATCATTTATATCTAGTTTTAAGTCATTACTCATTAATAACATGTTCAATATGCACAAATCATCATTTAATTGCGACAATGATAAATGTACGTTATTACTTTCTAATATTAAGCAATTTATAACATCTGAAGATCGTTCTTCTAGTACATCATTTCAATACTTGTATGTACCGCAAAATGATACAAATGTAACTGCATCTATTGACAACTTACCAAAGCAATTGGGTTCTTTGTCTAACAGTTACGTGACTGGTTTTGTTTTAAAGAAAATTAAAAAGGTAATCGGATCATGTTTTCAATGTAATGATTATTTATGTTCAAACCAAAATGATCCTTTAAATTTATTAATTGTGGCCAAGGAATATAGAGGAGGGTATGACAAAAGGCTTTGTTACCCTTCACAAAATTTAATACATTCTTTTGTATCAATGTGCAAGATCATTAATAATATTTTAAAGGATCATGCATTCGCAAAAAACCTTTTAAAAACTATACACGAGACAATTATGTCTAATGTAGATTTTAATTTTATTAGTTGCTCTAAACATTGTACATATGTAATTACATCAATTATTCGGATGACTATTAGAATTTTAGTACATTCTTGGTGTAAAGATGTAAATAAAAAATTGTTGGGTAGAGATAATCGTATTTATAAAGGCAATGATAAATTTAAAATTAATGCTATAAGCAAGTATAAAAAAAAAGGCAATTTAGGTGATAATTGTATTTATAATAAATTGTTTTATGTAAATCAAACCTTTGTATTTATTTATTAAGTATGACTACTTATTGTAACTATTCACCATTAAACAATGAACGTAGCATTAGTAATGCCCATTGCATTGTTGTTCATCAATTTTAAATGAGAATTTAAGTCCCATTTAAAAAACCAGGAGGGATGATGCAAAGGGTACCATGAAATTATAACAATCTTGGTAACGGATTTTAAAAATGACGCGCAAAAAAACTTTCGCTGTCAAACGTTAGAGGGTATTTTAAAAATTAATTATTTCAAAATATGGAGGATGACCATCTGAAGTGATTAATAATTTGTGCGCTAATGTCATTAGCCGAAACAAGGTCAATTGGATGCTACGCCAAATTCTGAGCTATAGACGTAGAGTGCTGGATTAATTGTCCGTTTTTTTGCTCGCCACTGTACGCGTTCCAATACTGTAAAGCTAAAGGTGTAATAGACGCAAGTGATGATTTAAAAGTGAAGTTAACCACCATTTTCAAATTTAATAAGTATGAATGATTTAGAATTAATAAAACAAGGAACAAAGGCCAGAATGTACAAGGAAGTGTATATAGGCAAACCAATACTTCTGAAAGAACGTTTCGTGAAGAAATATCGTCACTTCAATTTTGATCAGCATTTAACCAAAGAACAAATTAAAGCAGAATGTCATGCAATTGTATGATGTAAAAGTGCAGGTATTGAGACTCCAGTCTCAATCTTGATTTAAAAAGTTTGTATTTAGAATTATTCGAACATAGTATAACTGTGACTTTATAATGAAAATGCCAAATGAGCTTATTGATAAGCTTTCTAATGATGTAGGTGTTATATTGGCAAAATTACATGAAAGTAATATAATACATGGTGATTTGACAACTTCTAATATATTATTAGTTAACAAAAATGAGAAAGATAGCTTTAAGAACTATGCGGATCTGAAATTAGTATCAATTGATTTTGGACTTGCTCATATGGATAACAGCCCTGAAGATAAAGGTGTCAATCTGTATGTATTAGAAAGAGCAATAATAAGTATTCATGATAATTCAGATTAAATGTTTTCACACATTTTAAAAGCTTATCATAATGCATATGCCAATGGATAGGTATGCAGAAGTGTTAAATAAATTGGATGAAGTACGATTAAGAGGACGGTAGTAGGCTAAAATCTGTAAAGTGCATTTAATTTTTGTTTTGTAACATAAACAAAAGAAAAATAAATGTTTTATGATTTAATTATTTTTACAATCTTGATGGCATTCCACCACTTGCAATTATTGTCTCTCCTGTAATATACGCAGCATCATCAGATGCTAGAAAAGCAGCCACACCTGCAATTTCCTCTGGTGTACCAAACCTAAATAAATTATTTAGAAATGATGATACAATATTTTAAATTCCTGACCTTTTTAAAGCTGGCAATGTCAAAGCATGTTCTCTAATTGGTCCTTCTTGTGTTAACTAGGTTGGTTACAATGTAAACTTTTAATAGTCTGTTAAAAAGATTTTACCTGATCTGCAAACTTAGTCTTAATAATTCCAGGAGCAATGCAGTTCACTGTAATATTATCACTACCAACATCTTTCGCAACTGCTTTAGTTAGACCAAATAATGCAGTTTTACTTACTGAATAAGCACCTAAAAGCTACATCTGTTTGATTAAACATATTTCATATAAAATTACTATTACTTCAAAAGGTTGATATCCTGCTATAGATGAAATAAAAATAATTCTTCCTCCTCCACGTTTTTGAAATAGTGGAAAGGCATCTTTTGCTAATAAGAATCCAGCCTTTACATTTATTTCAAATACTTTATCCCACGCTTGCTCACTACACTATGTGAAAAAAATATTTAAACATGAAAGAAATAATGTACAGTCTACCTCAAGTGTAGGTCCCATGACGGGGCTAACTGCAGCATTTGAAACTAGTATATCTAATCCACCTAATTTCATTGCCTATAATTAAAATATGTTTGATTAATGTTACTTTATTTAAGTAACGTCACCAACCTCATCAAAAATCTTTTTGCGGTCTTCTGCTTTTGATACATGACAAACAGTACCTACAACATTGTCCTTTAAACCATCATTAACAAGTTCAGCAATTGCTTTGTCAACATTTATTTGTTTGCGACTGCTTACAATAACTTTTGCTCCTTCTTGTGCTAATCTTTTAGCAATGGCAAAACCAATGCTAGAACAGATTGTTCTGTAAATTAACCTTTTTCTCTTGTTTCATTTACCCATCAGTGGAGGCTGTAACAACAGCGACTTTACCATTTAAGCGTTTCATTGGGATGTAACTTATTTGTCTAATTGTTTTGGCAAACATTTTAGTGTTAGTTATTACATCAATAACCTTTGAATAAGAACTTTGTCCCTAATGATATGCATTATCATTCCTTTCCATAGGCGTAGTGTTACAACAAGGTATCAAATCAACTTAGTATATATTATTTGTTTACATTGCTATACCATAAAACCGGCTGTGCTGTGCTACTTTGTATTTCTACCTAAAATTTTGAACCTAAAAAATAAATTCTACAGGGTGACTGAGAAGAAAAGGAAGCACCTGCTCATTTTAAATTAACGAAATCAATCTGTCTCCATTGCGTTGTATTTACAGCCACCAGAAATTAAGAAGTATGCAGCCAATTTTACAGAAAATCTTAAATTTAAGGTTTCTACCACGGTGTATAATAAGTTAGGTGGACCGACTTACTCTAGCTTCGCTGCGTGAAAATGGTCAACAAGCACATAACGTAAAAGAATATGTGGTCCGCGAGTCTCATCGAAGGAAATGCATTTTGCTTGATCGGCGTGATACATTCTGCTTATTTAAAGTGCACAAAAACAAATCAAATGAGTGGAGTGCTGTAATTCCTCGTGCCGACAAACAACTAACAATTAATGACGCTTTGTGCGAAAAACACTTTTTGAAAGAAGGTATTGTGCGTGAAGTTGTCACAGAAACATATTCTTTAAGTTTTTATTATAATTATTATAACTTACCTATTCCCAAATTTAAAAATGCAACGTAAATAAGAAGTAGGTAAGTAAGCTAATCAAATGATTGGTAAGAGAGCGACCAATATTCCATTTAAAATCTGTCAATGTACTTTATAAATTATTAGAATTATTGGAACGACATGTGGGTATTGTTATTTTTTATTGTATCCACTTAAAATCCCACGTTTAAGAGATAACGCGAAACCATGTATTTGGCAAAATTGCCCGTCTTATATGACTAAGATGCCGGAAAAGAAGAGGAGAAAATAGATTAATTAAATTTCAGTGCCAAGAACATCGGGATGAAATAATATCATAAGGGGTATATTATTACATATGTACGCGAGTTAAACTGTTCTATAAACAAGAAGTAGGAAAAGTAAGAAAACAATCGGCAATTGACAAAAAAAATCCAGACTATAACGTTCCCAATATCTATTAACGGACTTATTTATTTAACATTCTTGTTTTTAGCTTTTTATCGTTGAAACGTAACACCGGAATATATTTGTTTTTACCGCCCTTAGCGGCCTATTCTGTAACTCTTTAAAATTTAAAAGCCTCTAAAATTCAAAATACAGGTATATGATTGGTTGTTGCTATAGCAATAAAATTTAGCGACGTCTAAATTTCAGCAGGATAGCAATAAGAATTTACAAAAATAAATTTTGCTCAATTATTTTTATTATTGATGTTAAGTATTTTTATTAACAGAGTTTTTTTCATTTAATATTTATACATATATTGTTTAAAAGTAAATGCAATAATTTAAATTATTTTTTTAAAGTACTAATTTTTGTACCTCACTTCTATGTTAAATATTAATACCATTGTTTAAGTAAACAAACTTAAACACCGATACTTTCCATCCAGTTGTCTGCCCTTGTCTAAAGCACAGACGAGATTCGCGGAACACTCGCCGTACGGCAGTTTTTAATAAATGTATTCGCAGACTAATAAAAACTCTTAAAATAAAAAAATACCGAACGTACTTTTTTTCAAAACATGAAAATCTGTACACTTTATTGCAAAAAGTATAGATACTTGTTTTATAGATAATTTAATTTTGAACAATATTCTAAATTTTGTTCGATTTAAAATATTAAATTAAAGAAAACCTAATGTGAACACCACATAACTTTCTTATCTTAGTGTCGGTGTGGTATTAGCAAATAGGGACAGAGTTACTCAGTCGCGTAATAAATATTTTTACTTATTCATATTTCCTCTTATATTAAATTTACATAACACATGTAATCAATTAAACATATCAACGCTTGTAAAGAAAAAGAATAAATATTTAATACATCCTATACATGACTAAATTTATTTCTTTATTAAAGATTTTGTAATGTTCGTAATTTCATTTCGCTTATTTTAATCCGCCGACACTATTTGTTTATTAAATTTTGTGCAATATACAAAATCATATTATCCTAAGTAAAACCATTATAGTACATCATTGACTCTTTTTATATCATTCTTTAATTAAATTGCAATTTTCTATTTTGTGCGTATAAATAATTGTTTTACTCATCGTTGTATATCTTTATTTAAGTATTTTACCTTTTTAAAAAACATGGTTTCATTGAAAAATACCTACATGGAAGTATCTATGTTCAGTTTGATAAGTAAGTTTCACATTTTCTTTACTTACACATGTTTATGTCTAACATTGCTTTAGGACTTTTCGTTTCCTGGGACATTTCTGTAGTATTAATGATAACAACATTGTCATATCATTGTGATTACTTTGAAAAATAAGTTCTACGATTCTTACCGAAATTACATGGTTACCTCCTGCCTACGCTAAATGTTACTGTAACTGCTATTCTATTATCTACACACTACCGACATACCTTTGGCTGTAAGAACATCTGAACAGGTTAGCCTTTAATTACATTAATTTCACATGGTTTTCGAAGCAATCAACTTATAATAACTAACAGACACATGCACGCCTACACACACGCAGACACTTGTTCACACACAGGCATCAAGTTGAAAATGGTATGGATGGTTTCCAAAATGCGGAAAATGTGTATATCAGCTTAGTGTTGGCCCATTCTTTCTGACTCACCGTGTGTATACAGGGTGTAAATACTAAGCCGTAACACTCGAAAATGCTAGGTAGAACTCATCGAAACAGACAACTTTTTTTAGTAGCAAATTTTGATTTGGAACCTCTGGTCGTAGTTATTCGAGTTTTCCATTTTTTAACAATCGTCATATCTTCCTTATTTAAAATGATATTTTAAAAATTCAAATAATTTTAAAATCGGAATTTGATTTTCTAAAACATTTGTATTTCATATTTGAAAACTAACAAAATGACGGCCGACTAAAAATTTCGAATGATATTTCGATAACCATCCCATAGATTTTTAAAAAAGAAACATTTATAAAATGCTTAAATTGTCTACTACAATATTGATTTGAAACATTTTTTCATATTTATGCAAGAAATCTTGATAAATTTCAGATAACTATTAACATAGTTAACAAACTAAGAATACAAAAGAAGTCAAGTAGTCTTGTGGTATTGAAAAACCAACAAGAAATTACTGAATACGGAAGTATAACAACCTATTTATTATTGAATTAATAATTTATTACAAATTTCCAAAATGGCCACTATTCGCAGCAACGCAAGCCCTGTAACGCGTTTTAATATTTTCGGAAACTTTTAAAAGAGCTGCCTTTAACATCGTCTGCTACAGCCTCGATGGTTGCCACTAACTCTTTCTCTGTTTTTATTGGTGTCTCCTATACAAACGTCTTGATATAACCCCAGAAAAAAAATCTACTGGAGTTAAGTCTGGACTCCGCGCTGGATACAATACAGGACCGTACCTCCCAATCCACCTATTTGGGTATATATCTATTCTGCAATGGCGTAATTTCCCATGCGCGCCATTATGTTGAAACCAGAGTCGTTACCTGACGTTTAATGGCAAATCTTCTAAAAGCTCTGGCAACACAGTATCTAAAAAAATAAGTTAATGTTCCCCATTCAAACGGTGTGGTAGAAGATAATGGCCGATTACATCATTTCCTACAATACCGGCCCGTACATTCCCCGCAAAACATTTCTGATATGGAAGTTTAAACGTTGCACGGGAATTTTCGTCAGCCCACACGTGTAAGTTTCTAGAGTTAAATACTTCGTTTCTTGTAAAACAAGCTTCATCCGCAAACAAAATAAATTTTTGAAAGTTTCTCTGCAGATTACAGCGGCTGAAAGTCTCCAGGTCCCAAAGCTTGCACTTTTTGTCTGGAATACGGGCGGAGACATTCCAAACTGTCGCATGATTGATATTCAACCTTCTACCTATTACTCGAGTACTTACCGAAGGATCGTTTTCAACCATTTCATGTATATCCTTGCAGGGGTCTTCGAAATCTATTAGAGTTTCCACCAATTTTTTGATGAAAGCAGCCATTTTCTTCTAAATGTCTGCAAACTTTTCTAAAGATATGTACACTTGATTGTTGACGATGTGGATATCTTCTTCGATATAATCTTCGAGCTACTTGCGCATTTCGTCTCGCTTCCCCAAAAACTAAAATCATATCAAGAGTTTTACATTTGGTAAGTATTCATTTTTATGCGTATAATTAGAGTAAAAAAATAATCTATACAAACTACAAAAGAGCTAAACACTAATTTATACAAGATACCAAAGAACCAATACCAAACAGCAAAAGACTAATTTTACAAAACAGCAAAACTGACGTTCCTATCGTTGGCTTCGTTTGTTTTATTTTTCAATAACAAAACATTTGTATTTACAATTATTTCATATTTTGAAAACTAACAAAATGGCGGCCGATTAAAAATTTCAAATGATGATATTTGGATAACCGTCCCTTGGATTTTTAGAAAGAAACATTTATAAAATGCTTGAATTGTCTACTACGAAATTTATTTGAAACATTTGTTCATATTCATGCAAGAAATCTTTATAAATTTCAAGCAACTATTACAATAATAATAAACTGAAAATACAAAAGAAGTCAAGTAGCCTTGTATTATTCTAAGCCCTACAAAAAAACTACTGAATACGGAAGGATAACAACTTATTTATTATTAAATTAATAATTTATTACAAATTTTCAAAATGGCCACCATTCGCAGCAACACAAGCCCTGTAACGCGTTTTAATATTTGCGGAAACTTTTAAAAGAACCTGCCTAAGCAGTTGGTAATAAATACCTAAAATGCAAATATCTCCGAAACTGTTCAAGTTATCGATTTAGGTAAATTATGCCTTTTTTTATTTAAAAAAACATCTAGGTTTCGTATTTTAATAAAGAAATACAATTTACTTCATTGGCGTAAAAATTAGGGATTAAAAGGTTCTACGCCACTATACATAATAAAAACGTATTAATAAGCTAAAACCAACGTACTTTATATCTCGATTTATTATACTAAGAACGAGAAACATACCTTTTCTCGTTTTGGAGATATACCAAAAATCAACATTTTTTGTAACTTTGACACCCTGTATCTCGAGAACCGTTGATTTTTGGATACAGATAAATATGGCCCAATCGATCACAAATCAGTCATACTAATACCTCCTTGAAGGTTAGCTTCTAATTTGAAATCACCCGGTATAGTCCTAAGAAAAAATTAAACTTTTTGATTTTCCCCCGTACATGCTACTAGCAAATACATTTCTTTTCGTGATTTAGGACTTTCGGACAAAGCAGAAGTTTTCCAAGAAAAATATTTTCTAGTACACAGTTACTACTACCTACGTAGTAGGTGCGTGCGTGCGCACGTGCGTGCGTGTGTGTGTGTGTGTTGTGTGTGTGTGTGTGTGTGTGTGTGTGTGTTTGTGTGTGTGTCTTTCGGGTAATCTATTCAGTTTTTTGAAACGGTTTTAAGTATAACGCACCACCAGATTTGTATGGTTTTAGATAAAGTGCGTCGTAGCCTACAGCGATAGATTCCATCATGCGATTATGGCGCTACGCCTCTTCTTGCAATTTTTTGGCATTTTAGCTTGATTGACTGCTTTAGCAATCCCTGATCCGCCGCTAGCATAAGCACCGATTGCTGATAATCCTGCGAATAACGGAATAAGAAATGGTAAAAACTCTCTTTGTTTAGGTAAGGGAATTACTCTAGGAACTTTAATGTTTTTCTTTCCTCCTAAAGTTTTTACCACACGCTTTGCCGCTAAAAGCGACGACTTTATTATGTCAGTGAAATTTACGTTAGGTTTAATTTTTTAGCTATTGTTTTTCCTACTTGAAATAAATTTCCACCATTGAATAATGATTTCTTCTTCAGATTGGATCGACGTTTACACCCCATTCCTAATTTTCTCTTTGCTTTAATGGTGGTACCTACTGCTAAAGCCGCAGTTCGTTCACCTAATGTTGCGTCTGATGATTTAAACCGTTGCCAAGATTTTCCTTCTAAAATTGTATCTGGTTTATGTCTACTTTCTAAATCTCGGTAATCTCTGTAACTGATATCATGAAGTTTGCACTGAGCATCTAAATGATTAATACCGGGGTCACCGTGTGCGAGTCGTTTCATTAACTTTGTACTAGGACCACAATACTGGTAACCAGGAGTATTCACTAAACTCCCTACACTCTTTCTCTTCTTACCTAACATTTTTTACCTAGATGGACAAGGCAGTGTATTTATATCTAAATCGAAATCACCAAAACAAATAGTTATTAATATTTTTTTATGTAGTAATTGCTATAGATTAGATAAGCAGGACGATAAAACAATATTTCCATTAAGCATACAGTGTTATGTGAATTAATATTGTACTTAGCATTTATAACATTTTCAATGTCTTTATAGATGTCATCATCATCATCACTACCATGGAATTCTTCCTCGTGAAAACGACGGTAGTCAACAACTTTTCATAGAAACATACCAGGTTGTAAGGTTCAAGAAATTTCAATCTATAGCTTATTATATCCTTTAAATAGAATTGTTCTTCTACGCTATGAGCATTGAATGTGCAAGAATAGCAGTTTTAGTTTTCTATCATAACAGTTTTCAAAACTATGTAATATCCTTTAATCGATTCCCAACTGTAATAAATACCAAGATTGCTACATAGAGATTCACAATGTTGATCATAGACTATATCTTCTTCTTCGTTTACATTTGACCAATCAATTTTTTTTCAATTTCTTGAGATCGGAAAAATTGTTATTCTACATATGAATGCCATCTTAGAAGCTCATTCAATTTATTCATATCTAACACCACATTATTGCTTTGATCACAGTGGCCACACCCCATACGCACTACTGGTGCAAGGTTGAGGTGTGTACTGTATCCAATTTCCATATGTTTTGCATGATGATGAGTATCATTCGATAGTATATAATAAACACAATCCATTAAGTATTCATTAGCTGTTGGTTTATACACTTCATCCTTATGCTGAAATGATAACCAGTCAGTGTTAGAAGAAGAAGAAGAATAACCTTAATCTTTTTTCTCTTCATTTTTATTTTTACAACCATAACTATTTGGACAGCACCAACAGCTGCAACTATGTGGAATATCTAGATATAACGGTGAACTTCTGAGTTTTGATCGTTCCAGAAATGATGCTTGTATTATAACGACTTTACGTGCTCATAATTGCACTACGACTAAACACCATTTAAGAAATAATTCTAGCATGAGTGATTTACATATGGTGGGGTTCTAGCACTACTATTAAAAACAATATGTTATGTTTGTTGTTGTTCCGGCTGCACCCAAACTACTTATGAACACATCCTTCACGTTTAGCAACGTGTTAAAATCTTCAATCCGAGTTTCTCGTTTGAAATACTCATAAAAGCACTGAGGTAATACACATTATACGTTTACCGTACTTACTTAATTACAGACAGATTCATCACTTTATACTTTTTCGATATCTCGAGGTCACACACATTTTTAAACGGTTTGCAATAGGTGCTTTGGTTTAACCCTGCTAACTACATGTTTGTTAACTAACTGATCTCAATACACCTCGCTGTGGTTTATATAAGTTAAAAATTCTATTTTCAGATTTCTAGGAATTGTAATATGATGACCTTGACATTTCTACTTTTAGATTTCACCTTGAAAGAAGTGTAATATGATGACCTTGGCGTTCCTATCTTTAACCTTGACGTTTGGCCTTTAAATTTAAATTACCCGACAAAAGTTTGACTTTGGAATTTCGCGGCCTTTAACTGGGCCAGCTACGGCCCCATGTAACATCGATTCCTATTAAATGCTTTTCCCACCACCAGAGGGCGAGTGACCTTAAACTGGTGTGTGTGTGTGTGTGTGTGTGTGTGTGTGTGTGTGTGTATGACTAAAAAGACTCTTCTGGGTGGTTGTAATAAATAAAGCAAATATCTACGTAGATGTCATATCACTGCCTATATATATATATATATATATATATATATATATATATATATATATATATATATATATATATATAGGGTCGCTGTTAAAGGTGAAACCAAAGCTCTAGTGCTTAAACGGTAAACGGTACAACATAAAAAACCCAAAATATCCGAATTGCATATATTGCACAAAAAATTTCTTTAATTAAAAAATTGTAAACATACATAGCCGCCATCTTGATATTTTTAAATAGTAACATAGGTCATGATACTATTTGAAAGTGTTTAACACCCTGATTACAAAAATGTATATATATATATATATATATATATATATATATATATATAAATTGATCAATTTATATTGAGGGAGCAGTCATCTATTCATGTTTAATTAGGCCAGGGTTTAAAAGAAAACTCTTTGATATTTGTCAAGCTTTCGAGATAGTTTTAATCTCTTTTTCAAGACAGCTAGAACCAAGAAAACCGAGATAATATTATTTTCTAGGAGCATGTCATGCATTAATTTATCTAATAATAAAACTTACATGTCGTGAGGCTAAACTATAAGTAACATTATTTCTTAACAGAAGGACGTCAATTAATCTTGTTAATATAACTAGAGAACACCAATAAATAATTTTAAAACAGGAATATAAAAATATATAACAGAGAAAAAAAACCCCTTAAGATTGTATGACATAGACAGCGGTGTACTATTACATTGAGTTAAATTATTATATTATTAGAAATTAAAAATAAAACGACTGAATACACTATTGACAATTTTGTAACCGAGTGGACGGCGAGATAACCTGTTTACAATTTATTTATACTATACACAACAAATGGGAGAAAGGAGATATTACTATACGATAAAACAGACTGAATAAAAATTCCACTATAAAGCCATACAATACGTATAACTGAAAGAATTGAACAACAATAATTAAACTAACCAAGTAAAGAACATGTAACCCACCCATAAGACACACTAATGAAAAGGTTATTTTTTGTCTAATGTAAGGATATAACTATAGATACTACTAAGGTTTTTTATATCCGATTTTTTGTTGACTGTAGGATTTTGATTAATATGTATCATCTCTAAAAAAATTCTTTTTTCATAATTTAACACGGACTCTATTATTTTCGCGTTACTATAATCGAACCCATGTTTTTCATTGATAGCATGTTCGGCTAGAGCGCAAGATAACTTCTTACGCTTCACATCACTTTTATGCGATGTGATTCTACCTAACAAGCATCTCGATGTTTGGCCAATGTATAACATATTGCAATCCGAACACGGTATAGAGTAGATCACATTGGATTTTTCTAGAGCTTTAAGTGGGGTCTTTGTTCTAGTGTAAAGGAGAGAAACCGTTTTAATATTTCTGGTAGTTATTTTTAGTTCTTTTAGATTTTGAAAGAAGTGTGTTAATTTGGGAGTTAGGTTAGGGATAAAAGGTAAGGTAACATAAATAGTTTTTTTTTGACTTCTGTGGCCTGAATATCCTGGTCATCATCAACAAAATTAGAAATAGAATTGTGTTCATATTTGTTATGCTTATAGGTAGTAAATAGCATTTTATTAATAATAGCCTTGGGAAAAGAGTTTTCTATCAAGACACCCCTTAGTAAAGTCAGTCCTTTATTAGTATACTCCGGATGAGAAAGCTTTAATACTCTAGCCTTCAGGGCTAATATCAAATTTGTTTTCATCCTGAAAGGATGTTGAGAGTGATAACTAATGAACCTATTGCTACAAGTGGGTTTTCTGTACCATTCTGTTTTGAGAGTATTGTTCGTGTCTCGGTGGACTAACATATCCAAGAAGGGGATACATCGATTTTCCTCTTTCTCACAAGTAAATTGTAAATGTTCATTATAGTTATTAAATAAATTCAACACAAACTCTACTTTGTCTTCGGGTAAGGCTAATAAGATGTCATCTACATAACGTTTAATAAAGGGGACGCAAAAGGGAATCTTGGTAGAACACTCTTCTATAAGATCATCAAGTACATAATTGCACAGAATGGGAGAAATTGATGATCCCATTGGAGTACCAAAAATTTGTTTGTAGCATTCATTGTTAAAACTAAGATATTCGATTCAAACATGAACCTAAGTACTGTGTGGAAATCTTCCAAGTTCAGATTACAGTTTAAAGTGATGTCATTCCAATGTTTGTTTATGCTTTTCAGGACAACTTGGAGAGGTAAGTTGGTAAAAAGGGAAACCACATCAAAGCTAACTAGAATATATCCAACGGGGATACTTTGATTATTAATGTAGTAGCTGAAGGCAAACGAATCTTTAATATAATAATCGTTGTTATTATTGTACGTTTTAGTCAAAATTTCAGTAAGGTATTTGGCCCATTTACCATTAGGAGCGTTAATCGAAGACACAATTGGTCTCATAGTTAGTGTATCTTTATGGATTTTCGGTAACGTGTAAAATCTAGGAGCTACAGAATTATATATCGTGAGAGCCTTATATTAACAAGATTAATTGACGTCCTTCTGTTAAGAAATAATGTTACTTATAGTTTAGCCTCACGACACGTAAGTTTTATTATTAGATAAATTAATGCATGACATGCTCCTAGAAAATAATATTATCTCGGTTTTCTTGGTTCTAGCTGTCTTGAAAAAGAGATTAAAACTATCTCGAAAGCTTGACAAATATCAAAGAGTTTTCTTTTAAACCCTGGCCTAATTAAACATGAATAGATGACTGCTCCCTCAATATAAATTGATCAATTTAAATTTCCGCACAGTAAAGATTACCTTCCTACTAAAATTTTATATATATATATATATATATATATATATATATATATATATATATATATATATATAGGGTCGCTGTTAAAGATGAAACCAAAGCTCTAGTGCTTAAACGGTAAACGGTACAACATAAAAAACCCAAAATATCCGAATTGCATATATTGCACAAAAAATTTCTTTAATTAAAAAATTGTAAACATACATAGCCGCCATCTTGATATTTTTAAATAGTAACGTAGGTCATGATACTATTTGAAAGTGTTTAACACCCTGATTACAAAAATGTATCACACATGGGTTCTAAACACAACAGAAAGTATATTACAAACGATTTTCTAATAGGAGGCGTAGGAGGCCATGAATGTGACACAAGACATCAATATAACAACTTTGTGCCGAGAATTATGTATGCTTAGGTAACCTTAAACTATTTTATTGAAGCAATATAACAATTTAATGTAAACTCTATGTTACTTTTACATTTATCAAAAAACAATACATTAGCAAAATAAATTTATATTAAAATAAATATAACATCTACGTAACACAAAGTAATTGTTATATTGACGTCTTGTGTCACATTGGCGGTCTCCTACGCTTCCTATTAGAAAACGTTTGTAATGTTCTTTCTATTGTGTTTACATTTTTGTAATCAGGGCGATAAACCTTTTCAAATGGTTGTCACATGACCTAAAAAATCAGGATGGAGGCTATGCTTAAAATTGTTTGTGTAAAAATATACGCAAATACATGTAGTTTCAATACGGAAATTTTGAGTTTTGTTTGTTGAACCGTTAAAGCAATAGAGCTTTGGTTCCATCTTTATCAGCTTAAGTAATTGTACATAGAAGTATGGTAAATTCCTCACTTTCAGCTATTACGATTTGAACCAACAATTTGCTTTAATAAAATGTTGCAAATAAAGAAGATACAGGGTGTTAAAGTTTAAACTTCAAGGTTTATTTCTTGCAATAACTTTAAGGTTTTTGGATATGTATACATAAAAATTTGGAACGGGTGGTTTTTGGGCACGAGAAATCATAATTTGGTACCTACTTCAATGTAATTTGTAGAGGGCACCACATAGGCCACACTTGTGGCATAAATGTTCCCTAAACTTTTTTGCTGTTTTAGTTAGCTCCATTTTTGTAAAAGAATATTAAAGCTACGTTATTTTAATAGAAAAAATTATACTTATCATTAACCCTAAAACTTAACGGTTTACGAGATAATCGCATTTTGGCCCAATAATGTTGTTTAATATGAGACGATCTTTTGTGAAACGTGTAGATTAATGCATCGACGAGAATGGAGGACATATCTAACATTTAATATAACATAATGAAAGTTATAGTGTATAACGCTTTTACCTTCGGTGGACGGTCAGTTTTTATCAAAATTGTCTGAGAGGGGCGGGCGGTGAACTGCAGTTGGACTATCGCGGTATAATCGGGTTACTCGAGCGCCACTCTATTAAAAGGGGTCCAAGTAGCGTCAGTGAAGACGTCGGTTTACCAGGGTTTCTGAAGATTTAGATCGCTGCCGGTATTTAAGGCTTATGTCGCTGTTGAGTCGGAAATGCGCGGTAATTCAGTTACAAAAAAAATAAAACTCCTGATACGGAGGTCGGAAGCAAATGTTTTCTATGCCGGATAAAAAAAATAATTTTATAAGTTGGAAATTAGACAACAGAACGATTTGTCAAACGAAAAAAAATATAAATCAAACTCTCGGTCTCAGTAAAGAAATTAATTTTGTTATCGCGGGTAAGTGGGCCAAATTAAATTAATATTTCTCGGACAAAAATAGTACAAGAAAAATTGGTGGTTACGGTGCGAGGACTCGGTCTCTAATTTATTCGGGGAACTGAAAAAAAAAATAATAATAATAAAGCACACTATAGTGCTTGACTAGGTCAATTAATAAAATAATTTTTCGCCAACGGTGGCGAAAAAAAATACCTAAATTCCTAAAAAAATAACAAACAAGAACGAAAACGCATTCAACACGGTAGAGAAATAAACTAATAATTTTTCACACACGGTCAGCTATCACTGAAAAAAAATGATAGTAGTAAAACAAAGTTAACAACTCCAGTGATTAAAATAATTAACTCAAAATCAAAAAAATATATAATTGCAAACGGCGCGGCGGCAGAAAACTAAAACTAAATTCATCCAAAAAAATTATAACTAAAAAAATGTCGTTTTCCTAAACGGGTTACAGATTACTACAGCAGGAAAAAAAAATCGATATACAGTACGTGGTAAGTAACCTACGCAAACAACGGTCAGCTAACCACGGTTAAAAAACAAAACGAACAATTCCAATGATTAGAATAATAATCTAAAATTAAACTCTTGGATTATACTTATATTTAGCCAACGGTGGCGAAGAAATTAAATTCGTAATAAAATAAAAAAGTAAAACTAATAAAAGAAATCTTATGTGTCTAAATCGGCCAACAACGTGGGCAAATACTTTTAAACCAAACAAAAAAAATCCTAATTAGAAAATGCAATTAAATAAACTATAAAAGAAAAATAATTAAAATAACGCACCAAAGTTGTACCTTAAGACTAGATTACAAGTTAGAGAATTGGCAAATTAAATTTTAGACTTGGTCTGAATATCGGTTGTAATACTAGGTAAAGTAAACGCCAAATACGAAGACACCTGCGCAGAAACCGAATATTGCATTAAAAAGAAATGGAATAATGATATGAGTGAGAAGTAGATATTATGTTCCGTCCACAAAACGTAGTGTTGTTTATTGTTTTCTAACCTATTTTTCGTACACGTTTTTATCAATTGTAAACAGTTTTTTTCAAAACTCCTTCCGTTTCAACACCTTTTATTTACAAGTAAGTTGTATTTCTAATCCACAGTAATAGGTATTAATATAATATATTGATTTAGTTCGTTCTTTATAATGGGCGATGCGAGTACATCGTCTGATAGTACATCAAACATTCCAGCAAAGAAGCGGCGTGTCTTATCGCAAGATGCCCGCGAAATTATTTGCAATGTATATCAGTTTCATAAAAATGTGAATGAAGGTGTGTCATTATTGTACGATTAACACCTATCAGTTTTTTCACGATTACATTTCTTTACAGTTAACGTTCTTGATATCGCTGTGAAAGCAACTGGAGTATCTAAAAGTACCGTCGTTAGAATTATTAGAGAAGGGAGTGCAATTCAACGTGGTGAAATAGAATCGTTCAAGACTTCTGAATGAACACCGCACCAAGATCATCTGTCGATAATTGTGGGGAACAAGTCATTCGACGCTTTCTACACAATTTTCATGTCACGGAGAAACGACGACCAACCGTCAATGCTATCTATAATATTATTAAAGATGACGAATCCATTGGTTTCTCTAGGAAGGAAACGTCTTTAAGAAGATTATTAAATAAAATGGGTTTTAAATGGACGGAAGCCGTTGACAATCGTAAATGTTTAATGGGACGATGTGATACACGATCTTTACGTTGTGCTTATATACGAACAATAACAAAGTATCGAAGAGCAGGGCGACCCATTGTGTATACCAGGTGATTATCACGACGATATGAAGTTTATTAATTATAAACCATGGATTGAGCACCTGTTATTACCGAATTTGCTCGAAAAGTCAGTTATTGTTATGGATAATGCAAGTTATCACAACACGTTAGCAGTTAAACATCCAAATTTTAGCAGTAAAAAAATGGAAATGATAACTTGGTTACCAGAACGAGGGATCGTACATGATGAATTCCAAACAAAAGTGGAGCTGTATGATTTAATAAAATGTAATAAACCGAGCTTCACCGAATATTCAATTGATGCTATATTTGCGAAACATGGTCACTCTCTATGTCGACTACCTCCATACCACCCGGAGCTAAATCCAATAGAAAAAATATGGGCCATTGTAAAAGCTTGGGTGGCATCGAGAAACACAACTTTTAAATTAACCGATGTTGAAAAACTAACTTATGAAAAGTGTTCGATGGATTTGGAGAGCCACTGGCAAGAAGTGTGCCGTCATGTTAAAGAAATTGAAGAGGAATACATTAATAAAGATCATATTATGGATGTCGTTTGTGAGGAATTGATTATACGTAGGAGTGGAGCCTCGTCGGATGAATCTGATTTTATATCAGATTATGATAACGAAGAAATAAGTATAGAGTAATTGTGTAATATTTTATTGTATTTATATTGTTCTTAGATATGTTTCTAAGGCACTTTAACTTGTTAAGCACTTTTTAAACACTTAGTCTATGATCTACCAACACAACGTCTTCGTACCATAACCCTTTTTATAGTTCGCAGAGTTTTTATGCATTGTACCAATTATTATACATGTTCTACACAATAGGATTATTGTACTTCATGTAATCAATATCTGTTGTGTTTAATTGCTTAATTATATTGATTTATATGTGAAATTTCTTATTTATCTTTAACACACTAAAATGTATCGTGTTGACCTTTTTAACATGCTACTGCCATAGCTCAATGCTTTTATGAATACAACATCATTGTGCAAACCCAATAAAACCTGTTTTGTTGTATAAAAACCATCTGTTTATATTCGTATACTATATTTTCCTCATAACACATTATATAACTTCTTCAACAAACTTTGAACTTGCATACTTATCTAATATTTGAATTCGATAAAACTCTACCCCCTCTATTACACACGAATTATTTACCCTTAGAACTGTGGTTAATAATTAAAATGCGAATTACAACATTTCCGAGTAAATTTATGAACAAGTAACATAACCTTATATTTCACTTTTCACAATTAAATAAATGTTTTTTTTTTGTTTAAATTGTCCTAATTATAAAATATAAACATCATAATTGTTGCGAAACATCGCAACAACGCAATTATATTTTTTTTTTGTAATAGATCAACTCTCTCAAAGTTAGTGAAAAAAAAAATGTAACAAAGTTTTTATATAAGTTGTAATAAATTAATTTTAATTACAACTGGTCCTTCGTATTTATCATATTGAAAGTTCGAAGAAGTAGTTGACGCAAACGGGGAGCCTTAACTATCGAAGGAAGCATTAATTTAAAGGCACCGTTTTCGCGCAATAATTAAGAGGTTATTAACTAAAAAATGTACAAAACGTAACTTTTACTTTTCTTATTTTTTTCGCGCAGCTTGGTGTCTTCGTATTTGGCGTTTAGTCTACTGAAAATTGTAATCCAAAAATAACGCTATTTGCACAATTCCTTAATATCAGAAAACGCAAACAATTGTGTCAGTCGCAGTATCAGCTGATTAGGATATACCGCTATCATTTTTTTTTCGGTTAATTACAAAAAAAAATTTAATTAAGCTTACCCAAAACGGGTCGGTAAAACACACTTTACTCATATGCACTCACAATGTATATGTTCCTCATTTTTCAACTGCAATCGTGCTAACAAAAGATATCGCCTTTGGTGTGTTTGATAAAAATAACTCGCCTTTGTTACTAAATGGAAAATTATTATGTTAATGTTTCAAAATCTGAATTTATATAATTATAATGACAATCATTTAAAGTAAAATTATTGCATCTTACATTTTAATTAATCAAACTGTGTGCAGGAGTATTGGAATTTATTCACTAAATTAATTTTATGAAATTAAAAACAATACCGGGCGGTCAAATATATCCATTATGCAAGCTTGCGGAAAATTTTGAGAATGGGGTCGACAAGAACATTTATTTGTTTTGGTAACGAAAATTATGGTTTCGTTACAAATGTTATTTAGCTTAGTTTTTCTAAAGAAAATGTATTGCATTCCTATTAGGACTAAGTTTAAAGTGCCATACATATTTCTAATGTTAACTTTAATAATTTTCATCATATTACCTATACACCTATTACATTTCTCAAAATGAAAATAATAATCACTCAGCTGATCCCTAAAATGCGATTATCTCGTAAACCGTTAAGTTTTAGGGTTAATGACAAATATAATTCTTTTCTATTAAAATCACGTAGCTACAATATTCTTTTACAAAAATGGAGCTAACTTAAACAGCAAAAAAGTTTAGCGCACACATATGCCACAAGTGTGGCCTATGTGGTGCCCTCTACAAATTACATTGAAGTAGGTACCGAATTATGATTTCTCGTGCCCAAAAACCCCCCGTTCCAAATTTTTATGTATATATCCAAAAAATAAATCTCTAATTTTAACCTTTAACACTCTGTATCTTCCTTATTTGCAACATTTTATTAAAGCAAATTGGTTCAAATGATAATAGCTGAAAGTGAGGAATTTACCATACTTCTATGTACAATTACTTAAGGACCACCTTGTATATATATATATATATATATATATATATATATATATATATATATATTGTGTGTGTGTATATATATATATATATATATATATATATATATATATATATATATATATATATAATCATATACACACACAGACCTGGATCTTAATATGCTTAATCGATCGACTTGTAAAATAATTGAAGTACACGTTCTAAATATGATTCAGTTATGTTATGTGTAAATGATAATCAAATAAAGATGTTGACAAAATGGAAACAGTTTGAATCTCAGATGTAAAGGTGGTGAAACCCTGGAGGCATTGTTTAATGTTTATTCAAGGATATAGTACTGTTTATAAGCAATGCTATTGGTTTTTGAACTCACTTAGGTAGGCCCTGTATCCAGTTAACGTCAATGCATTTACTAATTATCACCCTGTACAAATGTGACCTTCATTTTATTATTTTTGGTACTTTATTTTACTAATTAACGAATAAAATTTATAAGTGAAACAATAAGAATTAATTGTGTTATCTTGAGTTAAATTAGTGCTTAGGAAATTTGTTTTGAATATATGGTAATTTATTTTTGTAATTAAAAAAGTAAATTTATAAGAAAAACGATAAGAATTAATTTAATTTTGTTTAAGTTAAATTAGAGTTTATGCAATAATTATATAAAGGGCAAAACTTTTCAATTTTATACTAAGGTCACAACGTTCACAGATCACAGCCCGCTGGTAGCAATTATCAGTAAAGAATTTGATAAAATAAAAAAACATCGCTTGAAGAGAATGAGGTTAAAAGTGATCAGTTCATTCTAAAATACTTACCAGGGAGGTATATGTATATAGCAGACTTATTGTCAAGAAACTGTTGTTCAGAACCAGAAGAAGATACATCAGTTCACGATACGATACACACCCTAGGAGTAATAAAATTTTCGGACAAAGAGCAAGAAATATTTGCAAAAGAATCTAAAACTGACTCTACTTTGCCATAAATATTTGAATATTGCCAGAATGGATGGCCAAGACATATAGAGGAAGATAACCATGAACTCCGACATTTATATAAATTGAGAAATGATATCACTATTGCAGATGATTTTTATATTTGAATAAAAGGTTATTGGTACCAAAAACCCTCAGACCTACAGATTCTCCATGAAACTCATCTTGAGCTCGACTAAGTCAAGCATAAAGTAAAAAAAAATTCTATTGGCCTGCAATTATGTCGGATGTTACTAACTTAATAACCTCTTGACAGCCGTGTCACAAATGTCAACTCTGTAAAATAAAAGAAAAACTACTGCATTATGACATTATATTAGTACCATTTTATAAGATTGCGATGGATATTCCTGAGTATGAGAAGGACAATTTTCTAATTTTGGTGGATTATTACTCACGTTGGGTGGAAGTAGTTCATATAAAAGATAAATCAACATAAACAATCATAAGATCAATAAAACCTATATACACAAGATTTGGCATCCCAGCTCTCATAATAGCAGACAATAATCCATTCGGACCTGCAGAGTTTAAAGAGTTTGCAAACAGCTGGAACACGGTAATAAAACAATGAGCCCAAATTATCCCCGAAGCAATGGGCTGGGGCAGAAAAACATGTAGGAATCGTGAAAGGAATGATTAAAAATGCAGAGAAGAGAAGCAAGACTTTAATCTGTACTTACTAAACTATAGGACGTCTAAAGTAGCAAGGTTGAACTTCACACCAGCGCAACTACTCATGTCCAGAAACTTACGCACGAAACTTAGGCAATTATTCACTGAAACCTGAAATAATTGAGCCCCCTACCCTAGACCAGGCGAAACACAACGAGCAGAATTACTATAACCACTCAGCTCAAAACCAGATGATTTCAATGTAAATGATGGATTATTTCAATGTAAATGATGAAGTACTAGTACAACATAGACTCCAAAAAACGTGGCACCCAGGGGTAATTCTTAAAACAATTGGATTATAGGTCATACTTAGTTAACATTAATTGGAAAACCTTTAGACGAAACTCTTGGTATATTAGAAAGAAAAGAGAAATCAAAACCTACGATTCAGACCTCTCTGACGATCATCATAACACTACCTTCGATACGCAAATTAACAACGACCCCATTATAAATGTGACAGGTAATAATAATAATGAGACACTCACCAATAACATCCCGGGGATTAAAAGATATGGTAGAAAATTATTAAGCCAGCATATTTGACGGACTATGAATTAGAATAAATTATTTGTATTTTTGGAATTTTTTTGTGTATTGTTCTAAAGAAGTTCTGTACTGTTCTAAAGTCTAAACAATTTCAAAATAAGTTGAAAAAAAAGAGGGAATTAGGTCTATATCTGTACACCTTGATAATCACAGAAGGTAGGTCTTTATAGCACAGTAAAATCGTTTTCTAATTGGTTCTTGGGACGATTTTATTAACTCAATCACATTAGGTTATGTATCATCCTGTAAAATATAGTGTTTATGTTTTTAACGTTTAAATGGACAACAATATAGATTTTTCAAGTCAAGCTAATAATGCCTGCATATACAGGGTGCCCCAGTTGAAACTGACACATTTTAAACGTGATTATTGACTAAACGAAATAAGATAGAAATGCGCGTTTCAACTAATGAGATTCAAATTTCGAAAAGTTGTTTCCCAATCACAAAATTTTCTCAGTTATGCAGATGGAAGGAAAAAATTGCCTATCTTCAACTAAAATTACTTGACTTATTAAAATAGAACACCCTGTATAATTTTACAACTTTCGAAAGCTGAGTTCTTTACTTTTTTAAAAATGTCAACATGTGTAATTAATTTTTACAAATAAAGAAGATACACGAATTTTTGTGAGTGAGTGCAATGTCACTATACTATATCTCCAGTAGCTTTTCCATTTTTTAAAGTACTCATTTTCTGCATTTTTAATTTTTTTTGTCATTTATACAATGAAATAAGTAGAAGAAATCTTTCAAAATATGTAGTTATTGCTCATTTAAACACTATGGCATTAATTAAGAAAAAAATATGGCAACTAAATTTTATAGAAGTTGTTGAATGTGGCCTCCCGCTTGGTATATGCACTTTTGAAATCGAACGTGTAAGTTCAAAAAATAATTTTGTAGCATTTCTTGTGGAACACCATCGATAACATTTTTGATGTTATTTTTTAACTTATTAATGTTTTGAGGAATAGGCTTATAACACCTATCCTTAACAAAACCCCATAAAAAAAAAGATCAGGTATACACTATTCATTTGGCCCCAAATACCATACTGACAGATTCTCTTGCTATTAAAGAAAAATGACAAGGTACACCGTCCTCCTCCAAGGTTGTTGCGGTTGGTGGTTAAAAAAGTTTTCTAGCATATCTGTATATACTAGACCATTAACTGTTTTTTCAATAAAGAAGAAAGGCCCATAAATTTTGTTTTTGGAAACAGCACACCAGACATTTACTTTTGGAGTGTGGGGCTCATGTTTGTTAAAAGTTTTAGGCTTCTCACTACCCCTGATACGGCAGTTATGTTTGTTTATTTTTCCATTTAAATGAAAAGTGGCCTCATCAAACATAATCATATTAACATCAGGTTTTATTCTAAAAAGATCTTTTAAAGTTTCACATATAATTAGCTTTTTCCCAAAGTTTCTCTCTTTAATTTTTTTAAACGTTTGTATCTTGCAAGGAGTTAATTTTAAAATTTTTAAACATCTTTGTACTTCAGTTTTAGATACATTTATTAAATTTGCTATTTTACTAATAGACATTTGATTATTATTTTCAGTTAAGATCTTATTTATAGTTAAGAGATGATCGAGATAATTTGGATTATTTTCATTTTTCAATACTTTCTTTTTCTCAAGTCACCAATGAACCACTTTCTTCGAATATCTAATACCGTTTTAATATGGAATATATTTCTAGACGCAGGACGTTTTTCAAATTGTAATCGGAATCTTCTTCTTGTGGTTGTTATCGATGAATAATAATACTGCAGTTGCCTTTACTTGATCTGTGTAAATCATTATTGCAAAACAACTGTTTACATTACTTAAAATCAAACAAACTCACGGCAGATAACTTAATAAATACACTATTTTCACAGCACCCTTGATTAATCTCCTTTCATTATCTAAGAATATATATAATAAAAAGATTAACAACCATAAATGTTCTCCACCACTCTGTATAAGTGGAGAAATTAAAAAAAAATGTAGAAATAACTTTAGGAGATTAAAGAGCTACTAGCTTTTCTAACTGGGTTTAGTCAGTGTTCCAGTTTAAAATTTGTTGTGGTTGCGCCATTAAAATTGAAAATGCACGCACTCACAAAAATTCGCGTTCTTCTTTATTTGTAAAAATTAATACACATGTTGACATTTTTAAAAACCTAAAGAACTCAGCTTTCGAATTTTATCTTATTTCGTTTAGTCAATAATCACGTTTCAAATGTGTCAGCTTAAACTGGGACACCCTGTATTGATTCAACGGTTGCGTAAACACTTCTATTTTTCCTGTTTTCTCTTTTTAGTATTTGTAAATACAGGAAATTTTGGTTTAACGAATTCTGCATTATTTTAAAAGATTCAATTATTGTTGTAACTTTTTGCCCCATTTTCTACGATACTTAGACCACCTTAGTTTCGATTAAAATATCCTAACCTCAATTGTAAATAAATTTATATTTATTATTAGATACTCTTTTTATCGAATATGATGTTACAAAGAGTTGCAAATTTAACACACACAGGTGAGTTTATTCAACAATTTACTTGCTTAATTACAATTTATTTTGTAGCTATTAAATATCATAATTTAGTTTATTTTGTAGCCATTAGATATCGTAATTTTCATAGAACACCGCTAAGCTTTTTAGATCAGAGATGGCGACAGAACAGGGGTTTACCAATGAACGCTAATGCAAGTGGAGTTCTTACTGATGGTGCAGATTACACATATCTTGATGGACGGCCTACACCTTATGGATCAAGGCAAAAACAAAGGTTACTTAAAGAAAAAGAGGTTGCTGAAACAATTATTCGTTTAACAGGAGAAATAGATTTTGCAGTTGAACGTCATAAACAACTTCAGATTGAAGAAGAGAACTATAAAAAACAAATTATAGCCAATAAATTAAAACCTAAGGGTTTATCGTTACTTAGGAAGTAAGAGATTTGGTAGATATCTATAATTATATTTATTTATGTAAATACCTACTATATAAAAATAAATTGTTTTGCATTCACCATTTTAAGTAGCATTTTATTGAACACAATGAATGTGATTATATAATAAAATGTTTTTAACACTAATTATCAGGCTTTAAAAGTAAATATGCTCCTCCTATTAAAATAATTGCACATAAACCTATGCCTATACTTATTGATAATTGTTTTTGAAATGTTATGATGAACATTTGGGCATGGAATAACATGTTTGGTATGGTTTTTTTAAAGGAATCTCGTTTCTGCATTTTAGCATAATATTTTTCAATATGCGGCCTCCTATTTTGCCAAAATTTTGATGCATACCCTAATTCATATAAACGTTCGAGTAATATAGCTAAGCTTATATCAGCAATTGTGAATTGATCTGAACACAACCACCAATTTTCTTTATCTGAAAAAGAAATACAAGTCTGGTAGATTTAGTAAAAGCAAACTTACTGTCAATATGACTTGAAAGCTCATTTTCTACTTCTGTTAGTACATCGTCGAGCTGTTTTAACACTTTCTGATATTCATTTTTGTCAGTAACCATATGACTTTTTTGCTCATGAATTGTGGCTTTATTTATTAAAATTTCTTGATGCTCTGGATATTTTTCTGCAAACTCTTGGAGTTTCTTAACTGAATTTTTGTCAGCATCTACAAAGAAAAATGAACGTCACCAAACCAAAATTTCTTCCTACTTGCAAGCATTGACCTAACTGGACCAATAAATGGTGGTGTGCCCCACTTACGAATTCAGAATGATGAAATGAACCTATTGTTAAAATACGAGCAGGTAACTGATCTATAATAGAACGGAAATGCATAACTTTTTGTCGTACTTCCACATCTACATTGGTAGGTATTAATCGTGGTGTATCTCCTGAAGCAATGCAAATTAGAAATGTAATAATGGATATGAATTTTTATAAAAACCATTGCTAAAGTTATCTTCTAAATAATCAAGAATTCTTGAAGAATCAGGTATTATTTTACCAGTATCTTGCAGCACGGGCACTTCCCCTCGTGGATTTATTTTAAGAAACCAAGATTCATATTGATTTCCTTTTACTAAATTTATAGTGTGGGTTTCAAATTGTAATTTCTTTTCATACAATGCCATTAAAACCTATAAAATATTGTTATGTTAAACCTCAGTATAAGATGCAAATATTGTTACAGAGAAATTTAATAAGTAAACAGCAAGTGGTACATACCTTATGTGAGTAATATGAGTATGGATGGTAATAAAGAAGTAAACCACTTTTGACACTATCCCTTTTATTTGTTTCTTCATTTTTAACAGGCATAATGTCCAGATAGTTTTTAAGATTAAGTGTGTTGTTATTTCGTCAATGCCACAGTTAAGTAGGTCAGATGCCTTAAAAAACGAAAGTTTGCTTAATTATTATTCATTTCTGAATAGACGCATTTAAGTGTATATTTTTTAACAACAAAAATGTACACTAAACATTGAACTTTGCTGCACCTATTAGCAGATGTGTTATAATAACTTAGGTAATCACAAAATTAAATGATCATTGGTTATTTAATGACCAATCCTGTTGACTTTATCTAAATTTAATAGCACATCTGTACGGTTTCTTAAAATATTATTCATTTAGTGTACAGTAGGAAACTAGTTCGTTTTTATTTAATTAGGTTCTAATTATGCTCGCATAAAATGTTTCTATAATTATATTTTAATTACCTGTAAAGGTTGAAATTAAACTTCAGCGTTATATTTACTAGACTTCAAAAAATATATTTATTTTTACTATCACATGCGCACGTCGCAAAATGAAATAATTTTATTCACGTCATGTGCCTTAAATTTGTGTAGTTTTTTTTTGATTGGGCGTTCTTGTACCTTTAATTTTGAACTGCAAATATTGCAAACAGGTATAATTTATTCACTCACATTCTACTTTCTTTAGGTATGTTCCGCTTGAATTATTTTATTGCAAAGAATTATTACGTGATTAAGTAATATTTAAATTTGAAGTCAATCAAAGGGGGTTAACATATTTTTTAGTTAAGGTTGCTTTACAATTAAGTACGTAAAATCAAGACATAAAAGGTTCAAGCAAGGAAAATTTCCATAAATTCCTTCACGTGATTTCTAATACATGCACCCTCATCAGTATATTTTCGTAGAATCACTAGATATGATCATTGCTGTTACCAAAATACTTTCGTTATGAAAGTTTCGCATTTAGTTAGCGATTTTGAAGTATGTGGAATCATCAATTATTTTAGTTCAACTCAGAGTTCTTAGGCAAAGACGTACCTTAAAAAGGGACGAAGATGATCAAATTAATGTTTTTTTTTCATTTTGGGCATTTGTTATGGGCGAGAATGGCAATAGAATCTGATGTATCAGAAAATGGAGTGAGTGCTGATAGCTCAGTGGGTATGGGGTTGCTTTGCGTGTAGAGTGAATAGAATAACATAATTCAAATCAGGGAAAGTCATACATCAAAGGGCGCCAGTTTGTTTAAAATCAAAAATAGGGGTTTAATTAATGCACAAATAAACTATAGTACTCTACAGCACTGTTCAAAATCAACAAAAACTTGCTTACCTTTTCGTAGCGTTAACCAGATAAATCAGCAAAAGGGCTTCTGTGTACTGGTGTTTTCTGTAAAAGCTTCAAAATATTCGCACGCAATGAGCACAAAATATCATGCTGCAGCTCTTCAAACTTATTAGCTTCAATTTTACATTATCAATGAAATTCTATTTTTCAAATCTTAATAAAAAATAAAAAAAACAGTGAAAAATTACTATTAAAATAATTAGCAACAAAAAAATAATCAAAACTATTGTTACCTACAAATTTATGTAAACTGTAAATAATGATGGTGCTGTGAGATAAGGCGAAAACACATGTAATGAATGATATATCATCCATTGATCAGCGGCGTACCAAGGATAAGGGGATATATCCTCTCCCAAGTGCCCAAATCTTCCATTTTTACGCTTATTTTTATTAACCCTTAAAAAAACAAAGTCTTACTTGAATGTTCTAAGAAAAACAAACCTATTTCGTTGAATAAATGTTTTTTTTTAATTAATATATTATGCACAAAGACAACCTAGTAATAAAAGCAAATCCAATATGTTATTATTTAAACAAAACTGTTAACAGTTCTATTTAAATTTGGCGTGCTTCTGAGAACAGTAGCTTAATTTGTTCGGTTCAGGTAAATAAAAATTAACTGTTGCTAAAATCTATAGTATTCATAAATGGGGAAACCGAACCTACCGAACGTAGACGAAAATAGAATACTGAAACGGATCCTAAGAGTTAAGAGATTGAGACTATTATTAATAAACAATAGCGACAGCCGATCTAGAACCTCTGCATTTCCTATACAAAGTCAACGCTAAGTAGAGGGCATCAGTCTCTTTGTCATACGAGTTTCACATGATCCAGGTCCAGGGTGTGTTTAAAAATGTTGCTAGTGCAGTAGCGGTATAATATAATTCGTATTCGTTCATAAGATATTGTGTTATTATTCATTTTTATTTGTTCGTTTGTTAAATAGACAATTTATTGTGTAATTAGTATAGTGAACTATGTAAGTATGAGTAATTTAAGTTCCTTGGCAAATTTCTTAAAAAGAAGAAAATTTTATGAAAATGAAGCATCGACATCAAGCTCATTTGCCAGTGCCGCAGGGCAGACGAATCTAATAAAGATGAAAAAGTGAGTCACAGTTGTAATACTACAATACTGTGATCAGTCCACCCAGAGCCAGCATTTACACAATCAGAAGGATATTGGAAATTCTTTAAATAAATCCGTTCCAAAAAGTAAGTGCACTGAGATCGTTGGGCCAGCCTCTCTTGGTTTAAGTAAATGGATAACTGGAAAAAGCAAACTTTTTAAGAAACTAACTCATTCTCATAAGACGAGTTCACGAGTTTTACTTCTTATTGCTACAAACAAATTAACTATTGACTTTTGTTAAGTTTGCTTCATTTACATGTAATAGTGTACTAAAAGTCGTCGATTTTCAAAGATTTAATTGAAACTACTGGTATCTTGTATAAATTCTCTAACTTATTTATTGTATCTACATTTGTAGATATTCAAAAGCGTCATACAGTAAATTTCATAAATTTCAATTTGTGCTATGAAAATTTAGTCAAAATACAAACAGTTCAAGTTATGTATAAGATTTAATTGATGAAAGCAGAAAAGTTCAAGTTCACAAAATCGAACTAAAATCAAGCCAATAATAGAAGGAATACTATTGCGGTCGGAAAAGTCCATTCAGCATAGAGATTTTGAAGAACTTAAAATAGATGACAAATTTTAACGAAGGCAATTTTCGTGAAATTTAAAATACATAGGTGATAAATTATTATAGAAGGCATTAGACACATCAACAAAGAGAATACGTTAGTCCAAGAATCCAAAATGAAATTATAGACAACATAAACAATATTATGCTAAATAAACATGTAACAAAATAAATGTAGAAAGGTTTTCTGTTTAAAGAGGAACTACTGACATTTCAACGAAAGTTTAGTAATAATATTGGATATGTGAAATACAAAATTCATGAAGATTTTTACAATTTATTGTTCTGAAAATTTAACAGGAGTTCTATTTAATTATGTCATAGAATGCTTAGAATAAATATCTCATTGGAGGGATTCTGGTGATACACCTACGTTATAAAATAGTCTCTACGATTCCGAATTTTTGATTGCACTTCAAGTCATCAATCAAATATTTAGCTTTGGCTTACCTCTTTGTCGTTTCCTACAGAAAGTTGATATTGATTTAAAAGAGGCGATATCTATAACAGAAAATATTGTTTTATGCTTTAAGTAATTACGCCAAAATGCTGAAAAACCGTTTGAGGTTCTCTTTAATAAGGCTAAGGTATTCCTATAGATACACATGACGTTTTGTTCTTATTTTTATAATTCATATAAATTTTAGGTTCTTGCCACCGAGATAAGATTAAAAAGAATAGTTTCACGATAAAGAAATCGTGCGAATCCTATGGTTTCGGACAATCTAGATGTAGAGTCATCAGTCGTTAACTATTTTGGGATTGCCCTTTACGTGCGATTTATTGATTTTCTATATTAACCAATTTAATGAAAGATTTGCTAACCCTAAAAAAATTACAGGAATTGATGTTCTCGTTATTAAGAGAAGAAACAGAAATTTCGGACAGCGATGAGTATAATGAACTTTTAAGTTCGTTATACCACCCGATGTACAGGATGGTCCACCTAAGATGTTCCTGTACCTTATTTCGAAACCTGTGGCAGTTACAGAAAAAAGTTAAATACAAAAGTTAAAAGGGAATTTTTTGTTTTTGTAATTTTTGTGTATACAGGGTGTTCAGTTTTGCTTGGACTGAAACCAACTTTTTATATTTTAAATTTAATGCCCTATATATATTACAGCATATTCGTATTCTGTACTAAATTTGGAATATGGAATATTTTTATTGATACATCAAAATTTCTTATAGTTTTCGAAAATGTGTAGTTTTTAAATTATTGTCAATTTTCTAGCTTACTTTCCATTGAATGTAATATTGAAATAAAAAGTACAACAATCAAAGTATTAACATTTAATATTAATTGAATAATTAATTTGACATTATTACTATTAAAGACATGAACTCTTCGATGCGTGATAGGTATCACCCACAAAAAATGCGCTAAAAACGATTAAAATCACGTCCCTGATTTATAGTGCAATTTTTTTTCTAAGAAAAGTAGATGAACCACAAATAAAAATAAATCCCCATCTTCAGCATTAAGGAGGCACCGAAGATTGTGTTCTCTGGAAAATTGTTTTACTAACTTAACTTAACTTAACCTTCACGCCATTCCCTTGGGGGGTAGGTAAAAACAATCCCTGCCTCTTATTTATTTTTCATTCACAATCTTTCTCCATGCTTTCCTATCTCCGCACACCTCCCTAGCTTCCGCAAGGTTCATGCATAGTCTCTGACATGACCTTTTGTTTTTAAAACTCCTTATCTTTCTTTCCTTTATCATAGATTCTACTACATTCAGCCAAGTTTTACGCGGTCTACCAGACCCGGTCTTTCCCCTAACCTCACCCACATATATTTGTTTCGTTAATCTTGCGTTGTTCATTCTCTCAATGTGACCAAACCAACGTAATGTACTCATTTTATATCTATCCATCATCGTCTTTTCCTCACCACACCCCATCATTATGCATTCATTTTTTATCTTGTCCCTTCTCGTTTTACCACATGCGCTTCTCAGGAATCTCATACCCACGGCATTTATTTTGCTTTCGTGCTTTTTTTGACATACCCATGTCTCACTTCCATACAGAACTAACGAGACGAATACGCTATTATAGATTACTCGTTTCGCAGCTAGGCTCATGCTTTCATTTCTAATTATCGTCCACATACTTCCAATCTCTTTCCTTCCAGCATTGACCTTTCGTCCAATCTCGCTCTCAATTGTACCATCTGCAGTAAACATTCTACCGAGATATACCAGCTCGTCCACTTGCTCCACAATTTCATCTTGCAGAGTAAATACTCTACTCTCCTTTCCACCTTCCCGATTGAACACCACAATCTTAGTTTTGTTCACGTTTATCTTTAGATCCATGCTCTCACAGACTGTATCAAACTTCCTCAGAGCGGTTTGCAGCTCATCCGCACTGTCACTTAATAAGACTGTGTCATCTGCATACACCAGAAGTCGTACATTTACGTCACCAACCATTACACCATTTGTATCGGTACATGCTTGTCTAAGACATTTATCCATGTATACATTGAACAACCACGGTGACATCACACAGCCTTGTCGCACTCCTTGCTCAATATTAAAGTATTCACTCACACCTCCTCTCACCCTAACACATGCCCGACTACCGTTGTATACTGCCCTTATTCCGTTTATTAGACTTTTTCCATTTATTAGACCTTTACTAATATTTTTACTTTAATATTTAGGATATCTCTAGAAACATCTTTTTGAGAATTTTCGTCATTTTCGTGGAAGTACAGAAGAACATCCAATCGCTTGTTGTCGTTCAGCACTGATTTCGTATAGTTTCTTTTCTTATTAATAACTACACCACTCTGGAGATCCCTTTGAATTGTTCAAAATATTGTCTTAGTCGGTACTCGATTTTGAGGATACAATTTGCGGTACTCCCTAAATGCTAAAGATGGAGATTTATTATTTCTGATGTAACATTCATATAAATTCAATCGTTCATTTACACTGTATGCTATCGTGTTTTGTGCAAATATAAACTGACAATGAATGCAAGTGTCAACATCAACAATGCTAGATTCGCATTTGATAAATACAGCTAACTTTGAATTTTACTAATTGTCAATAACTTCAAAGCTACACATTTTCGAAACATGACATATATACATTAAATGGTAGACATTCGCATGTAGAATCATAACAAAATAAAATATATAAATAAATAAAAACTAGCTCACTTATTACAAAAGAGCAAGAAGTACAAAGTACCATTCAAAACTAATACCAATTTTCTTAAAAGTTTATTTAATGTGAAAGATTCAACTAACGATATATTGAAGTCGGGTGTTCACAAATTAAACTGATCATACTGTAATTCTGTTTATATTCGGCAAACACTTAGGAACTTTGATATTAGATACAAAGAACGCAGTGGACGTTACAGATATAAACACATTTATTAGTAAATAATCTCCTTACGACTTCATACATTTCTGCATTGTTGTAATAACAAAGACAAATTAGATATTGTCTCATAATAATAATACATGCATTGAAACGTATTGAGAAATAAATATTTATATAAAAAAAATGTACAATTGTACTGTATTTAATTCTAGATAAATTTGGCAACGTTGCATAGTAGAACAACATTTAATAAAAACAGATAAAGGTTAAAATGGTAGTTTTAAAAACATATTGATAAATCAATAGTTATTTTATAATCGGCTTTTTAACTTTGAAAAATGAATGCCATCACAGAAATATCAAATTTTTAATAAAATAAAAATGAATAACAATCTGGAATAATTGTCGACCCGACACTTTAAGGCAAAAGGGAGAAGGAAAAGAAGAAGAAGAAGAAGAAATAATAATTGCCTTAATAATTCCGAAGCACCTGAAGATACCTTCCACCAGTGAGCATTTCATTGACAATAAAGGGACCAATAAACTGATTTCCTCAAAGACAGATTTAATTATACCATTGAAATAACACGTCTAAGAAAAATACGAAATGCTCTAGTAGGAACTTCTTGTTCATGTAGTAGTGGTGGGATAAAAAAATAAGTCTCTATCTTGCTTGACGTAAGATGTTCTGAAAAGAAAATCTGAAAAGAATATTTCTTAGCGAGAATGACACACCGTATATTAAACCCGAATCGTATTTACAACCTTCGCTGATTTCGCAATTGTGGACTTTCTTGTCGTGATAACTGTGTCGACTAAAAACCCCACAGTTACAAAATCTTGTCTCTTTGGATATAAAACTGCTATAAAAACTAGAATTAATATGGCATTTGTTTATGCACCAGTTCCAAAATGGGACTCTCCTAGGTTAATCACCTTCTTGTGAAAATCAAATATGACAGCCATAAGAAAAATAGGAGTTGGTGATGGTCCCATAAAACCGAAACGCGAGAAAACATTTCAGCAGGTATGTGTATTCTACATAAACAGTTGCTTCAGGAATGACTTTACGGATCTAACAAGTTTTAAAACATAAACATGTTAACTCATTTTTTCGAAACTCTTATATTTCGATTTTTTCAAAATATCTCAAAAACTTGAACATTTGGAATCATGCCGCGAACGGTGTGAACTTACTAACATACTTGTCAGAGGTTTTTCCGCTTTAACAGTTTTTCTAATTTTGGTAGTTTCCGAAATCCACATACATCTATCACCACTTTGGAACACATTGTATGTAGTATACCCTAGTTATATATAGCATAGTTAGTAGACTAAAGAACAATAATGTCAACTGACGCTTAAAAATAAAATAAACGAATTTATCTAAATTATGTAACACTACACTTTGTAGGATATTGGATAATCTAATAAAATCAATGACGATTAACCAAGAACAGACCTATTTGTTCACCATCGTACAGTCCTAGTCAGCTAAAAAGGTGAGCAACCGGCACAACCGGATTCATGATTCCGCATAATAATGCCTTCCCACAAGTGCATTTTTTTTCAATAACTTAATTCGAATTTGATTATATATCATTAAAATATGTAATTATCCTGTAATTATAATTCAATAAATAACATTAATGTTCATGTTTAGTGATGTAGAATGATATTAGAAAATCTAATGCACATTATAAGACGAATAACTTAATTAAAATAATGAAAGAGAAAAGCTACTAACATGACGAAATATATTTTATTTTATTTTGCCACCATAATGTTCTTTATACGCCTCAAAATGCGGACGTAATGTGGTATTTATAGCACGGAAATGTCATTGATGCTAAGCAGCATGATTGACAGCAAACACATGACATGATATATAATAGCAATATCACAGTATCTTAGTAACAACAAATTAGCCTACTGTCGACTTTATTTCACTGCATTTACATTTAAAAACTTGCCGAAAATACTGAATCTTTTTCATATTTTGTTCCAGTTTCATGGTGCAAAATAAAATAAAACATTATATGTACCACGGCATAATGCAGATTATGGCTCTCAGGAATATAAAGCCCTCCGCTTCGCGTCGGGCTTTTAACATTCCCTCGAGCCATAATCTTCTGATTATGCCCTTAATACATAAATATCTATTTTCTTCAGACGTCAATAAAAGTTGACATTTTAAACTTCACCTGACAACGTAAAAATTTGACATTTTTACCGGCGGCTGCAAAAGTCTTTTGCATCCCCCCGCAGCAGATGCAAGAGTAATGTAAATTAATAACTCAAACACCCAATTTGGAAAACAACGAAAACAAATTTATTGTTTAGAGTTATAAAGATTAAAAGTACAATGATTAAAACTAACATTTTCTCCAAAATAAAATCCGCCAGAGGTAACAGTGGAGGTCTCGCTGCGTTCTAAGGAAATGGTCTTTAATTCTTCCTCTTGTACATGAATTTCTGTACTCGTAGCGCTTGCACTAGGTGCAAACATTTCCAAGGCTTTATTTTTGTTGCTAGAGAGTCTTCAATATAACGCTGAGCTATAGTGCTGAATTTCCAGCCACCATGGCGTTTCAAGCACATTAAATCTGTGCCGCCGTCCACCAACAGTGTAGCTGAGGTTCTTCTTAGACAATGCCCTGTGTATTCTGTATGGTTCGCTAATTTTAAGAAAAAAGTTACCTCCCTAGGAACACTAATTTTATGGATTCTCATCACCGCTCTTGAGCATTTTCCATTTCCATATTTCAAAAAAAAATCGGCGATCATTCATATCTCGTGGGCGCAAAGCAACATATTTGTTATATAAATTTAGGACAGATTCCCCTACAACTGTAAATGATTTAATTTTTTTTGTTTTGCTATCTGGAATTTTAATATGGAGCAGAGCTTTCAGGTTCTCAATGTCGTCTACCTTCATCTTCACCAATCCATCGCAACGACATGCCCCTGAGATACCAATAATCAAAACTATCTAAAAAAATACAAAATATAAAGACTTGTTTTCATTCTATCTCTAAAACTTACCTTCATTGCCAAGTATTTTTCGGTCGACGCTTCCGATAAAAATTTGTTAAATTGGTCTTTTGTAAATACTTTGGCCTGCTTTGGGGTGTATCCTTCATTCTGCTTCTTTAGATATGCACGAAGTTTCAAGTATTTGCTTATATCTACGCCTGTCGAATGCTCAATAATGATTTTATCATCGAATATTGGGACCACATTGTCGAGCTTGTCATTTTCATTTTTGTTGCTAATTCGGCAAAATACGCTAACATTACGGTTTCAGAGTAGCTTTTAATATTTTTTTCATCGCACCATTTTATAAATTTCTCAAAAGCGCGTTCATAGATTTTGCTTGATCTTGAAGGTAATAGATCATTTTTTGCTGTATTAGCCGCTTCAGTAACTTCTCACGGCGTGTAGTTCTCCAAATCCATCATTCTCCTAACAATGTAATATTTTAATTTACATCAATTGTTTAAAAAGTTTAATAAAATACTTACAATAACACGGAGAATCTTCACAGTTTTCAACTTGTTTAATGCATTGTTTTCAACGAAACCTAGCAACGCCTACTGCTGCTTGTCAGAGCACGCTAAGTAAATCTAACTATTCCTCATATTCACAACCTAATTATTTTCCCTTATTTCACATTTAAGTGTAAAAAACGTCTGAAGAAAAAATAGTATATTCTATGCGGAGCAAAGTGACTTTTTGTGGCTCATCTGTATTTGACGGACGAACGTAGTGAGTCCGTCAAACCTACAGGTTCGCCACAAAAAGTGTAACTTTAGCTCCTTATAAAATAATATGCTATTATTTGTCATAAAGTAGGTACTTAATTACATTTATTGTACTAATATATTTAAATACAGTAACTTTTTTTGAATAAACATGTCTACAAAAACAACATGAAACGACACTGACTTATAGATGCGCGCCAATTTTATAAGCAGCGTAAGTTCGTCGTTTGCGCATTGCCGCGCTCGCCTTCTTAGGTGACTAGGACTGTATGTATCATAAATGCAAACTGCCAGAAGATGACTTCTACCATAGTTGACATCATTTTACTAATAGTCCAGTCAAATTAGACAAATTTACGGCAATTCTTCGGAATAATTCAAAGTGAGCTGAATATTTGTGTACACCTTTATTTAGTGTTTTTAAACAACATCCAAAAAGTACCCTTGATTTGACCTTGAGCTTCGTGAGTTATAGGGCGCAGATGTGTCAAAATTTTGGTTTTTCGCTTATATCTTCTTCTCTATTGACTTTAGGTATAGGATACCCTACAGAGAAATTGAAGCGCATAAAATTCTGTACAAAAAAGTATTCTAGTAATTTTTTTGTAGGACCGACCGTTTCTGCGAAAACTTGCTGTAAATGTTGATCTGAAGGATAACTCTACAGAAATACCGAGTTCCACAACCTATTTGAGGTCTGAAATGTAAAAATATTCCATGAGCTGAATCAAAGGGTCTTTTTCGTACAATATTAAAACGAGAATGTTTCCAAAATAAAATATTTCAAAGAAATCGCTTGGCAGGAAACAGCTGCATTGTCCCTCTCGTATTCGGCATCAAGGGTCGACCGAGGGGTTTCTACCTGCGCTCCCGTCTTGTTCTAGCGTATTCAGGCCTAGCCTGTAGTCTGCCTGCAGCCTGTTTAGCGGGTTAGTATTGAATCAGTTCTGCCACAAGAAGGACGTGTGTTTATCAGTGCATAATTTAATACAAGCCAAAATGGACAGCGTTTGTTGCATTTGCAACGAATCGCTTCAAAATAGTGCAACAGTGACAGTTGAGCGTGGTTTAACAACATTGAGAGAAGCGAGTATCGATAGAGGCGATGGAAAGGTGGATTTTTTGAATAGCGTGAATTCGATAACAATTCACGTAGAATGTCGCCGGAATTATATCCGCAACAGTACGATAATTGCTTTTAAACGAAAAGAGATGCCGAGAATGCGGCCAGCATCTAAAACCAGCCCCAAAGCGAAGATGCGGTCAAATCAGTCAGCTTTTGATTTCCGAAAATATTGTTTTATTTGCGGAAGTGAAGCTGATGAAAATTTAGAAAAAAAGAAGCCTAAAGAAAGGCGTAAAATGATTAGACACGTCATAACGCTTGGCTTTCGAGAGACTATTCTAGATATAATAAAGAAGCGAGAAGACGAGATGGCAAAAGAGATCAAGAAACGTGAAATTCTGTACACCAATAACCGACCATAAAGTAGGTCGCCCTATAGATGGTGACGTTATAACAGCAATGGAAGAGATATTTTTTTACATCGAAAATAATGAAGATTGTCAACTTACTTTAACCGAATTAAAAGGAGCGTTAACAAATAACATCCCAGACGACAAAACAATTAAAAAAAAATTAGGAGAAAGATATGGAGACAGAATTGTAATTACAACGAAACCAGCCGGACGAAGTATCATATGTTTTCGTGATACTAGTTATAACATTTTGAATAAAGCTTGGTATGATTCGAAAAAAGAAAATGAAGAAGACGAGAGATTCAGGGTTTTGGAAGCAGCAGCAGCAATTCTTCGCCAGGACATACGAACCCAAGTTTGCAACAATCATGAATATCCTTCAAGTACCACTATGTTCGATAACATTAATGATTCCATTCCTCACAGCTTATTATTTGTTATTGAGCAAATTATTTTAAAGAATAGAAAAGATAAATTAGAGTCACTGAAAAAGATTTGTACGGCTATCAGCCATTCTATCATGACTACGGTCCGTCCTAGGTCGTTCATGTCATCTTTACAGCTTGGAATTTCGGTTTATTTACACAGACAATTCGCATCAAAGCGTTTAATAGATATTCTATCGTGTTTAGGCGTATGTGCATCCTACAATGATGCATTATTATATGAAGCTTCTAGCGTGTTCCGACCTCAGCCGCCCATTTTTCCACCAGACCAAGAATGTTTTGTCCAATACGTTTGCGACAATGCTGATTTCAATGTGGTCACGATCAACGGTTTGAATACATTTTATTCTATGGGAATCATTCAAATAATAACTTCACATGACAAAGTTCACGTGGATGAACTCATGCCAAGATTTACAAAAATGCCATCTGCAAAAGAAATAGCAAGAGAAATAGCAAGAGATGTACTGTGGATGTATGGGAAATGGAAAAACTTACCTCGAGTACCAGGATGGAGTGGGTTTATGGAGTGTCTAACTAAGGATGAAACATATAGCAAGTCTCGAATCCTTTATTTGCCGTTTATCAATCAACCGGAAAGTAATTACAATACTATTTATACGTCTCTGAAGTGTATAATCAATAATGCCAAAATCAATGGTAACACCACGTCCGTCGTAACGTTTGATCAGCCATTGTATTTCAAAGCTCGAGAAATCGTAGCTACACTGTATGAGGACCCTCAATTTTCCAAGATAATAGTAAGACTGGGAGGATTTCATCTGCTTATGTCTTTTCTGGGATCGATTGGATTCGTGATGTCGGGAAGCCGTCTAAAAGAGGCAATTTGCACTATTTATGCACCCAACTCTGTAGATAAAATGTTATTATGCCATGCTTACAGCAGAGCTGTCCGAGCTCACACATTAATTCAAGTTGCCTTGTCTCAAATTGTTTTCAGTGAGATAACTTTCGACGACACTGAAAATGAATTTTTGAAGCTTTCTATAGAAAAAACCGGAGAATTACTATCATTTAGAGAAGTTGAAGAATCGGACAGTTTTGAAAAATTGAAGGAAAAGTTCGCAGAAAAACTAAAGGAAATAGAAATTAGAGGCCCGACTACGAAATTGTGGGTTCAATATTTTGAAATAATCACTATTGCGAAAGAATTTATTCGAGCAGAGAGAATGGGAGATTGGAAGGCTCATTTGATGTCAGTAAAAAAAATGCTTACATATTTCCACGCGACAGGGCACTTCCTTTACGCAAAATCCGCACATCTGTACGTTCAGGATATGCAGAAATTAGAAACTATAATGGATAATAATAATAATAATAATAATAATAATAATAATAATAATAATAATAATAATAATAATATATATTTGTGTTAATGCATCAGCTTACACACGTCACATTATAGTAACACTAATAATGACATTTACTCAGTTCTCACTGTAGTAGAGTATGCTTGTAGCCGGCTAAATATTCATGATGACTATAATATCCTTCATTCGTTAATAATTTCTTAATTTTTTGTTTAAATTTATTAAATGTTAGATTACGAGTCGAAATGTCTAGTTTATTGAAAAATAAGGGTCCATAATAGATAGGGAAACATTCAACAAATTTACCAACAACTTTTTCACAATTAAACGTACAGAAAAGTATTTTTGTGGAACATGGAGTGATATGGTTATCGAACAGACACTGATGAAATCCTCGAAATCAAGAGGAGGCTTCACACATGGACGAAGTACTAAGGAAAGCGTCTTAAGTAAATGGATTCTTGGACTGGTTACGGCAAGTGATATTTCCGAAGGTCTTGAGAATTTTTGTGATCTTTCTTTCAGTAGTAGTGAACAACATGTAGATGCAAGAGATTCGCGAGTTGTTAAAGATGATACTGATATACAGAGACTTTCGGAATGGTTTAAATCACACAATCCGTTTCCGCGGATTCAAAAGATTGCGTCCATCGCAACAGGACTGACTGGCGATGAAAAATAAACTGTCACAAGGCGCAAGAAATTGGCACTGCCGCATTTGAAAAGTTCTGGGCACGAATTTCAATGATATTAAATTTACGCGCTAGTAGAGTACTTCAATTTCAACAGTAAATGGTAAAATAAAAGTTCATGATCGTACAGTACCCGTGGATCCATTACTATTGTTTCAAAGAATAAGTGCCATGAACAAATCCGCTGAAGAACTAAGAGAATATTTTCAATATGAATTGGCTCCATACCCGGTGTCACTCTTCGATGACACTGGCATGCGTAAAACAAAGAAGTCATCTCTCTTTGACAACTTTGAACCATTGACATCTCAACCTGATTTTCAAAATGCAACTTATATAATTGACGGTGGCTTTCTCTTACACAGAGTTGTATGGCATCAACTTCGTAGATCTTGTAAATTGTCATCGGTCGAAATCTTGTTTGATGAAACAATGAACGCAACGGTAAGCCAAGATAAATTTCTTGCTAATAACAGCAACAAAACCAGATTGATTTCCATGTTGGCTAAGCATTTTGAGGTTCATAATATCCGTGTCAAGGAATCTGAAAATGATGCCGATGTTTTAATCATTGAAACAGCACTTGAAGAATCTCATCAAAATAGAACTATTGTTGTCGGGGAGGATGTAGATCTCTTGGTACTTCTGATAGCTCGTACGCCGGTTGATGGAGAAATTTATTTTATGAAGCCAGGCAGAGGAAAAGTTGTTACCAATATGAATCCAGTAAACATCATCTTTTATTTTTACATGCTGTCTCCGGGTGTGACACAACCTCAGCTCTTTTTAGTAAAGGTAAAACGACAGATTTGAAGCTATTAGAAAAACGCCAAGATTTGCAAGCCGCGGCTCAAGTTTTCACGCAAAGAGATTGCTCCCACGAATTGATTTCCTCTAATGGGATTAAATTTGTACTGGCATTATATGGTGCTCCATTTCAAGAAGGATCTATTGATCAATATCGTTTCAAGTGTTTCACGAAATTAATAAGTAAAAGTAAGCCGGTGAAATTGAATTTATTACCGTCGACAGATAGTGCAGCTAAAGTGCACCTTTACAGAGTTTATTTCCAAATACAAAACTGGCTGGCAAATGAATTAAACCCTACTGAGTGGGGATGGATATTGAGAAACGATGTATTGGAACCGAAAAAAACAATGCAAGCTCCCGCTCCGGATTTTCTTTTTTTGATCCTGATCTTCTGCAATTGCACCATAGGTTGTGAACCATTGTGTGGATGTAGAAAGTTGGGCATGAAATGCTCGTCAATTTGTGGCCATTGCAACGGATAATCGTGTTTGAATGCCAATATAATTGAAGATATCGTCACCAAGTTGATGAAGGAGAGAATGAAGATCAATTAAAGTCATTTTCTACGGATTATCTGGAACAACGTGACATAGAAGGAGAAGAAGAAGAGGATGAAGAAGCTTAGCATAACTATTTTGACTATTTTAAGAAGTATTGAGAGGATATTTTGACCGACTGAGACTGTGGATTAGGCCTGAAAGGGGATACCACATAAAAAAAAAACGCGCCTCGTACTCAACCTCAAAGGTGGTGTGGAATAGGGTACTTCGTATTAGACTCACACTTTTAACGCCTAAACTGCGCTAAAACGGTCGGTCCTACAAAGAAACTACTAGAATACTTTTTTGTACAGAATTTTATACCCTTCAATTCCTCTGTAGGGTGTCCTATACCTAAAGTCAATAGAAAAGAAGATATAAGCGAAAAACCAAAATTTTGACACATCTGCACCCTATAACTCGCGAAGCTCAAGGTCAAATCAAGGGTACTTTTTGGATGTTGTTTAAAAACACTAAATAAAGGTGTACGCAAAAATTCAGCTCACTTTGAATTATTCCGATCAAAAATCCTAATTTGACTGGACTATAATTATTATTGCAATGTTTTTTTGAAGATTTGGATAAGTACAACGTTATGATTTATTTTTTATAGTGATTATAAGTATAACTTATGTTTTTAATAGTGAGGCAGTGCGTAGCATGTAGAAAATGAACTATGTAAGTTCTTACATTCATTGGTAAGTAAACAAACCATTAATTATTTGCAAAGACCCCTAGTAAGTAAGAATTAGAAAATTCATATTTTATCTGCTTATTAACCTGAAGCGCAAATACTGTTTCACATTTTACTACAACTTTGTAATAAAAAAATACACGATGGCGCAGTTTTTAATTGTTTATTGTTTGGTTAATTTGACGTTATGAATAACCATAGTCCCTCCAGTAATGTACGCCCATGTCGCGCCAAAAGGCTATGTTACGTTGGAGCAAAACAATTCCTTATAAAATGATAAGGAATGCTGGGTTGATTCTTGATTAATAGTCATTGAATAAAACGTAACGTACCATTCTAAATTTGCGTGGGTGTATGATACAAGTTGGTAGCACTGTAATATTTTCTTATGATTTCATAAATAATTAACATGGCTACTAGACGTAAGCCATTGCATTCTACAAGTAGATCGAAATTAAATTTTAGGCCTTCAAACGATGCGTTTAAACCAGAACAAAAAGGAACAACACCAACAATGACACCCACATCAGTAAAAGAAATTGTGACGTTAATGGTCTTACACATATGCAGAAAATCAATTTTTTTCGACACTAACCTAAAAGTTGGTGTCTATCTTGGAGCATTATTTGCTGTATCATTGATAGCGGATGTGTTTACTATACCAAAAAGTTATTTATCAAAATCAAGTAATATTTTAAATCAATATTTTGTGAAAATAGCATGGGGCTGGAACCTTATATTACTTATACCTTATGTGTTACTGACTTCAATTGTGTATTGTTGTGGTCAAAAAGACAGGATTTTAAAACATCACATGGTCCGTTTATTTATTGCAACATTTTTCTGGTGGTTTTGGACAACAGTTTTTCAAATGATTGAAATTCGTTATGGGCGTTGTACTATTAAGGGTGAACAGTTTAGATCAAAGCAGTCGTGCCTTAAAGCTGGTTATTTGTGGAATGGTTTTGATATCTCTGGTCACAGCTTTATTTTAATATATGGAAGTTTATTATTTATAGAAGAAACGAAAAGTATTGTTAGTTGGGATAGCATTAAGGAGCACATTCGCTTAGAAGAACATTTCAGATCAACAAAAGATGGCAATGTAAACACAAATCCTTTACGTACCTTAAGTGATGGTCAACTAAAATTCGTACAAATTAATTATCAAAAATTTACACCATATATTAGGACTTTGTTTGTTATTATAACATTGTTTCAAGTTTTGTGGGATGTTATGTTAATATCAACAATCTTGTATTTTCATGTAATGATTGAAAAATTTTCAGGAGGTGTATGTGCTATTATTACGTGGTATTTTACTTATAGATTTTGGTATAGTCAAACAAATATATTACCTAGAATGCCAGGTGATGGATTATTTAAATACATTAAGCTTAAAAGTTCAACTACTTCAAATTCAGTCCTCGGAAAGAAAAGATCTTCAAGTATAGTAGATGAATATAGTCAGTTACCCAAATTTATGGGTATGCCTTTGTATGGTTTAAAAACTGATAATGGAAATATTGCAAATGCGCAAACAGATGATTTGAGTAGATAAATAGTGTAATTTTAGGGAGCGATCATTTTTGTGTCTTATTGAGTGTACTTATCTAATTAAGTATCTGGGAAAGACGATTATTGTGTAGATACATTTGTTATTTTATACTTTGTTGGATTGTTATTTTTTATTTAATTTTATTTTATTAAATTATGTTTAAATGTGTTTCTAATTTATTTCTTGTGGCTGTACATTGTAAGTAGCTAAGTAAATTCTGTTTGATTTCACACAAGCTTAAAATAGAGCACCATAATGATATTACACGAAGCATTAATTTGCTTCATTACAGTAAGTACGAGAGATTTTCAAGAAGTGTATTGGTTATTTTTGACCACAGAAATACAAATGTTTAGTAGTAGTGAATGACATTGTGTAGAGAGAATCGGTATGTGTTCATTTTGTTAGGGATATAGTTTTATATTGAAATTTTGAATTATATACTTTTGTATAAAACTTGTTTTAAATATATGTAATAAAACAATTTTTTCTTTTGTAGTGATTTTTAGACTAAGTGTACGCTTAGAAGATATATATTTCTATATACTTAATACCTTCATTAGTAATGATATCCCAGATGTTGCCTATTATTAATATTGTTCAGCAGATACATAATTTACAATTGAAGCTAGTGGTTGTAATTATTTTGTATCATACTTATCTGACACATTCTGCCCTTAGTGAAAAGATTATGTATAAAGTTGCAGCTTTTACGACCGTTTATTTGGGTTTTGAATATCTTCACAAGTCAAATGTATTAATTTATGTTTTCGAACATACTGATATACTAAAACCAATTCTATTTTAATATATTTATTCTGAATCTGGTTCTACAGCTTATTTATTCTATCAAATAAGTAGAACGTGTACCTATTTTATAATTTTAGGTTTCAAACAGTGATCTGAAGTTTGTACCGTAGCCCCAAAATGTGGACTGAATCAAACTGAAAAAAATCCCGATGTTAATAGGCCTTTATTCTACTGCAATAGGAATTACTTAATGTGCAAGTGTGTGACCCTGAGAGTTGATTTATAACAATTGCAGTTTGAAGGAGGGTAATGAGGGCATCAGAGAAACTGGTTTCTTGTTGGGGGCAGTGGATATATTCCTTCGCACGCCACACTTGTTAACACCCTTCGCCATCCAAACACAGCAGCTGTGGAAGGATACAATACAGCTCATACACTGTCAATGGACACTGTAAAACCTTGCATCTCAGCTATAGAGGTACTGGTCAACATCCAGCTTAATTATGATGATGTTTTTAAATATGATAGAGCTTTTACATGGTTAGTTACGGTGCCAGCCCAACGCAATACTGACCAATGTAGATGATAATGATGATAACTACGCAAAGCTTGTGGAGAAAGGTAATTGTGGAGTTCGTTCAAAGCCAATCAGCAAGCAAATATTAAAAAAATTTTTTGTGTGTTTTTGGAATATTGCAGATATGTTTTAGAAAAAGTTGCTAAAATCTGTTAATGACCAAAAACACGTTGGGACTGCAATATTTCAAAAACATTAAAATGTAAATAAAATATTTGTCAAAATGTTTTAAAAACGTTGAAAATATGTTTGAAAAATACTTTTAAAAATATTTTTTAAATGTTGAAAAAATGTTTGTAAAATGCCTATAATAATATTTTTAAAATATTGGAAAAATCAGCAAGCAATATTAAAAAAATATTTTTTCTGTTTTTGAATTATTGTAGATATGTTTTAGGAAACATTGCTAAAATCTGTTAATGGTCAAAAACACGTTGGGGCTGCAATATTTCAAAAACATTATTAAAATGTAAATGTTTGTCAAAATGTTTTAAAAACGTTGAAAATATGTTTCAAAAATACTTATAAAAAATGTTTTAAATGTTGAAAAAATGTTTGTAAAATGCCTATATTAATATTTTTAAAATGTTGAAAAATCAGCAAGCAACATTAAAAAAAATTTTTTATACGTTTTTGAAATATTGCAGATGTTTTAGAAAACGTTGTAAAAATCTGTTAGTAGCGAAAAACACGTTAGAACTGCAATATTTCAAATGCATTATCAAAATTTAAATAAAATATTTTAAAAACATTCATGTCTAAAAAAATATGTATAAAGAAATTTGTAAAATAATCAAAATGTCTGCAAAATGCCTATAAGAATATTTTTAAAGTGTTGAAAAAGTGTGCGAAAAATACCTATAAAACTGTTTTTAAAATGTCAATAAAATGTCTGAAAAATGCCTGTTAAAGCATTTTTAAACCACGGAAAATATGACTGTAAATTATCGATTAAAATATCTTTTAATAAGGAAAGCAAAACAAACATTATCATTACAGAGTTAGAATGCTTCTTCTTCTTCTTCGTGTACTCGCTTTGCCTCTGCTTCTTGTGCTCTGTAAAGTTTTAGAGTTTTAAAAATGTAACGCTTACGTATTTATACCTTTTACAACGAGCTGGCGATTGGGTTAGCCATAATTGAATTGATTTAATTATTTCATTAGGACATTTTTTTGATACAGATTCTGAAAAATGAAAAAAATGTTATAGCTGTGACATTCTTTATATGTACAAAAATATCGCTATCTCCTTAGATAGAACTCCAAAGCAAATTGAATATTATCGTACCATTAAGAAACAAATGGATCGCCGTATTGCATCAGGTGAAACCAACCTTAGAATAAAATACATGCGTGGATTACCAAAAATAGTACAAGTAAGAGTACAAGTGAGAGTACAAGTGCGAGTACAAGTGCGAGTACAAGTGCGAGTACAAGTGCGAGTACAAGTGCGAGTACAAGTGCGGGTACAAGTGAGGGTACAAGTGCGAGTACAAGTGCGAGTACAATTGCGAGTACAAGTGCGAGTGCGAGTGCAAGTGCAAGTGCAAATGCGAGTGCAAGTGCGAGTGCGAGTGTTTTACTTACAAAATTTTTATGATTTTAAATTTTTAAAGTGAGCAGAGTGATATTAAAAAAAAAGACAGTAGTGAATAGTGACAATCGCTAACAACAACAAACAAAATTTCAAAGTAAATATTCGAAATGCCTACCGTCTACCTCAATACACTTTGCAATGCGCTTTCTTAAAGACCTTTGGATATTAAACAAAACGTGTCTATTACCTTTAATTGCATTCGAGGCTTCTTGTATTTTTTACTGCAACACGTAGATCGAATTACTTTGTTCTTTATAAACTATTTCTTTCATTTGTGACGACATTGAAAAATCCAATGGTTTAAACCTGTACTCCTTGGTGGTCAAAGAAATCCACTTCTACTTCCAATCCAACGATGGGGAAATGTTGATTCAGATATTGCCGCACAGGCAGAGAATAATGTGGTGGCGCCCCATCATGCATAAACCACCTGATTGTTTTTCCAATTAAAGCTCTTTGCCTAGTGAATGCCGCCTCATTAGTGAAGATAATATTATCAAGAAGGTTTTGGTTTTCTCTTCGTTTCTCTTGTAAAAATTGAGCAAATCGTAAGTGTCCTGTTAAACTTGAGGTAATAAATTTTGGATAAGAGTATAGTGATATGGATAAACTTTTTTTTCTTTAAAATTCTACAGACAGTCGATTGGCTTATTTCTGTTGTCGCACTTAGCCGACGAGTACTCACATCTGGATTTTCCAAAACACGAGTTAAAATCTCTTCTTCTTTCTCGACATTGATCCCTTTTGTCGTGCCATTGTGACTCTTAGGACGAAAAGATTCTGTCTCGTCAGGGCGGTTGTAAATTTGCTTGTGATTCGGTTGCCTTCGATTTGGGTACAATTGTAAATATTTTCGGGCTGATGTTAATCCATTATAATTAGACTGACCAAAGTAACAAATCATATCACGCATTTCACCGTTAGAAAAATTGTTATCCGCGGCATTTTTGATTAGTAGCCGCTATTTTCACTCAAAATACCTAATTATTAAATTTTAATTAGAAAAATGGTGTTAATATTACTAAATACGTTCCTTATCGAACTCAAAATTGACTTAAAACTTATTGGTACATAAATTTCACAAACGTTGATACAAGCCTAATAAAATAAACAACGCAACATTAGTGGTAACTTTGCATATTTTATAAAAATTTCATAAGTAGACAAATTGAACAAGAGTACCTTTTTTTATTTAAAACTGAACGTGCATACACATACATACACACACACACACACACACACACACACACACACACACACACACACACACACACACACACACACACACACACACACGCACACACGCACTGCACACACACACACACACACACACACACACACACACACACACACACACACACACACACACACACACACACATACAGGGATTTTTTCTTAAATGCATACATATGGGCTATGTATACTTTAAAAAAACCGTGGGAATATAGATACTATAGGCAACCAACATTACACATGACGTATTTTTATAATCTTCAAGCTTATTCCTTTTCTTACAGTTAAAAGCAGATAGGATGTACGATTAACTTTAGAGTATTAATACTTGGTTCAACATTGTTCAAAATTGTCAAGATATACAAATAGTTCTAGATCGTTATGAAACATTACTTAAAACGTAGTAAATGTGTAAGGATTAAAAATGTGTAAATCAGTCATTTAATTATACTACTACTAATTTGGTTCAAATACTCGATGTGGACACTATTAACTTCGTGAAAAACTTCTATTTACCTGCAGAATTACACCGTTTGTTAGAAATCCATTCGACAGAAGTTAGGTTCTGTTTAAAGTTTGGGTTGACTGGTTTAAAGAATTGGAATGTGGAAGTATAATTAAATGAATGATTTGCACATCTTTAACATTACACATTTACTACATTTTAAGGAATGTTCACAAATATTTAAAATTCTTAACATGATTGTATCTTGAAAACGATAGACATTTTCGTCTATCTTTTCATAACTTGATATAGAACTATTTGTATATCTTCACAATTTTCTTTATTATTACAAACAGTTTTGTCATTCATCTTAATTAATACTTACTAGTTCCCTTATGAACAAAAATAAGTATTAAGGGTAATAATGTTGAATCAAGTATACTCTCAAGTTTTAATCGTACATCCTATTTGATTCTAACTACAAGAAAATGAATAAGCTTGAAGACAGCAGTTATAAAAATACGTCATGTGTAATGTTGGTTGCCTATAGTATCTGTATTCCCAATGCATTGACACGTTTTTTTAAGTATACATGGCCCATATGTCTACATTTAAGAAAAATTCTGTATATTCGCATATAATGTATTGTTACGCTAGAATTTTATGCAAACCCTACATTATGTGGAGAATTGCTTGCTTACTACACTGGCGTAGCAATGCACATTAAAAAATTTTTTTATCGTGTTTGCGATACCGGTGACCATTGAAATTGTTATAATATACTAAATTATATTGCTACTTAATAATGTCGTTGCCAGACTTTATTCTGAAAATTCATTTTCACGGGAATGTAACTTTAGCAATTATTCTAACTATTAGTAATAAAGACGCAATAATTACATTTCTAGTAAATTATAACTAATTTAGAAGTTATTTCAAATCAATTAGTGCCATTTGAAATTGTTAAAGCGTTGATAAATGTCTTTTTACGTCAAAATTAGAATCAACGGCGCAGTAGTGTATGTTGTACATTACACACACAATATATATATATATATATATATATATATATATATATATATATATATATATATATATATATGTACTAAATTTTTACTTGCCAGTCAATTAAATAAATTAAAACTTATTAGGGGATATTGGCAATTCCTACAGTTTAAATAAACTTCTTATCTATATCTCCAATATTTCGCATTCATTCAATGCTTCTTCAGAGAGAAACTACAGTAAACGAATAGTAAAGATAAATAACAAGCTAACAATATTATAGGAGTCGAGCTTACAACATAGTCACATTAAAAATAGAAATTACATTTAACAAACGGGTATAAACACATTTGTTGACGGAAGTGATAAACAGCTTTCCTGTTAAATATTATGTACAAATCTCACAGCAATAAATTATTTTCAGTAATTAATCGTAAATATAAGATAACAGAAATTATATTTCTAAAAGATATATATATATATATATATATATATATATATATATATATATATATATATATATATATATATATATATATATATAGGGTGTGCAAATAGTATCGCATCAAATGGGATTATGTAGAAACGGTTTGACATTTAGATTTGACCTTTGGTGGGGTTAAATAATACATAAATACCAATATTTTGTTATGAGTTCCATTTGTTTTGTGCGACTGGTGTTTGCCAGAGGCAGTCATTTTGAATTTTTTTAAATGGCAACCTATGTTGAGTTTGGTGTCATTTGGCAGGTAATTGATTTAGAAGTACAGCACGGTATGTCATAAGCTTGTTTATTCTAAAATAACGCAAAAAATTAAAATATTAAACAGATAGTTCAAGTGAATAAAACAAAAGAATTGAACAAGAACATTGAGTTACGTAATTGATGAAAATCACAATAACTGCTAAAATTGTTGTCCATTCACTTCTTGACAATATCTAAGTCTATCAACAAAAGCACCCAATGCATTCTGCAGATATGTCGAAGGAATGTTTGTGATCGCAATCCTAATTCGAGCTTCTAATTCATCTAATGCTATTGGCCTGTTAAATAAATAAATAAACACACTTAGTTCCACAGAAACCAAACCGTATTTTACATGCGACTTTGCATGAGAAAAACAAGCTTATGGTAATATCGTATTGTAGTATTTACTATCAGTTCGAATTAGAAAAGCGATAAAGGGTATTAGAAATTGCTAAAATTGATAACAATCAGTAGAGAACACAGAAATGCTACATTTGAATTAAATTTTTGTATAAGTTGTATTTATTTACAGCCCTTTGTCCAGAAAATGTTCCCTCTACAAAGTTAATTTGGCTTTTTAATTTTTTTCGTTATTTTAGAATAAATAAGCTTATGATATACCGTAGTGTATTTCTAAATCAATTACCTGCCAAATGACACTAAACTCAACCTAGGTTGCGATTTAAAAAAATTCAACATGGCTGCCTCTGACAAACACCAGTCGCACAAAACAGACGAAACTCATATGGGTATTTATGTATGTTTTAACCCCACCAAATGTCAAATCTAAATGTCAAACCTTTCCTACATAATCCCATTTGCAATACTATTTCACACTTATATATATATATATATATATATATATATATATATATAATTGGACAAAATTAGAAACTTACAGAATTACTGCTCTTTTTTAAAAATTAATTGACGTTGTCACTAAACTTTCTAACTAGATATTACTTAATTAAATCTATATATGTTATATAATTAAGTATATTTAAAAATATATTAAATAATGAATGAGTGCTCCAAAAAAAGTGGCATATCAAAGTTATGTTTTTTTAAATGACACACCACGCAGCATTTTCGAATTAAAAAAAAAAATAAGTAGCAATTTCATAAGGGTTCCCTATACCTACATGCAGAGTGTTTCAATCTATATCAAATTTTCTGAAAATGTAGGGTTTTAGGCAAAATTAAATATCTCTTAATAAAATTAACTCCAACAATGTACTCTTAGGTTTTAGTAAAATACTGTTCCCTTAGTCTATTTATTGACTGAATAGTAAACACCTCTTTATAGGGTGTATATTTTTTCGGTTAAATTAGCAGAACATTCATACTGAAATATTCGGCTTGTTTTAAATGGAACACCCTGTATTTTATACGCTTATCGTTTAGCTTACTTAATTACCTTTCAACTTCTATAAGGGTTTTCGATACCTAAACCTTCAAATTTTCAACTTATTTAATAATTTTTGGAATTTGTCTGTTCATGTATCATTTGTAGATTGAAATGTCTTCCCAAAATGCCTACTATTAATGAATTTTGCCTAATGTAACACATTTTCAAATTCAAATCATAGTAACTTTAATTTAAACGTTTATAAAGTTATTTCTACACTATGTAGATTAAAGTAAAATTCGCAATAGCTTTCTTATACACTTATCTTTACTCTCGATAACCGACCAAAGTGTCACCTTTCAAAGCTTTGACGATGCTTGACTCGTCCACGCGAAACCCATCAGCTTAATTTTAAAAAATAAAGTAAATCTTTAAAAAATCTATTGCGATTCTTGGTTTAATCTACATAATGCAACAGTTTCACAGAGTAAGGATAGAAAGCATGTACACAATGCAAATTAAAATTATATTTACGTGGTGTGATAATTTTCTCAAAAAATGAAAAAAAAAAATTACAATAAATGTTCGATATGATGTCCATCTTCTTGAATACACAGTGTTATTCTTTTTTCCAACGAACACCTTACGTTTTACAACATATCAGGGGTGACCGTCTCAAAAGCATTTCTAATTCTTCTTTTCAGATCATGTGCAGTGGTGGGAGGTGTGCTGCAAACTAAATTTTTGGTATAGCCCTAAAAGAAGAAATCCATGCATGTTAGTTCAGGTGGCCAGGCAATTCGTACACCTCTCCAATCCACTTATCAGGAAACTTCCTAGTTAAATATTCTCTTACAGCACGTGAGAAATGTACAGGTGCTCCGCCTAATTCCAACCACATATTTTGTCTAATATTTAAAGGAATACTTTCTAAAAGTTCCCAAAATTTTCTCTTTAAAAATCTAAGGAATTTTTGTCGGTAAATAATACATTTTCAAAAAAAATGTTCATTGTCACTAACTTGATTTAGGACCCATAAGGAATAATCAATACGTTTTTGAAAGTCTGTGCCATATAACATTTGATGTATTTGGATATGAAAAGGGACGTATTTACGTTTCTTTAAGATCCTCCACACACTAGGCTGACTAATTCCTGTTTCTCTTGCAATAACTCTTGCACTAGTATTTTGGTTGTCAACAACGAAACCTTATACCAAACATTCATTATCATCATTTGTAACAGGTAACAGGTAACACGTAACCCAACTTTTAGTTGGGTAAGCTACATATCATGTACACATTAGATTGGTACCGAGCTTTCTACTTATTGGTAAAGAAAAATACTACTACATTAGGATTAGCATTAAATAGGTATCTTGGGAGGATGTTTCAATCTATAAATGACAGGAACAGACAAATTCCAAAAATTATGACATAAGTTGAAAATTTGAAGGTTAAGGTATAGGAAAGCTTTATACAAGTTGAAAGGTAATTCAGTAAGCTAAACGATAAGCGTATAAAATACAGGGCGTTTCATTTAAAATAAGCCAAATATTTCAGTATGAATGTTCTATTAATTCAACTGAAAAAATGAACACCTTGTAAAGAGGTGTTTACTATTCAGCCAATAGACTAAGAAACAGTATATATATATGTATATATATAGATATATATATATATATATATATATATATATATATATATATATATATATATATATATATATGGTTCCTTTATGTGCTGTCAGATCACTTTGTACGTTCCTTCTATTTTTCTTTTCTTTTATTCTTCGATTCGTTCGCCTTCTGGACATGTTTTTCGGTAAATCCCTTTTGTAATAAAGCTGACTGTAGTGTTTAGATTTTTTCTTCATGTTTTGATGGTCTCTCAGTAATTAGTGTTTTGACCACGGCCTGTAGTTGTGCTGGATGATGATAGGATGGAGCATTCAATTACCGATTGGTGTGTGTAGCTTTTCTATAAACTGTGTCCTAATTTCTCTCCCTTCTTGTAGATTAATACATCTAAAAATGATCCAATTCTTCTCGTTCCTGTTTCCTTTTTAATGAGGTCTATGAGGTGGCTCGAATTTTTTGCGTATGATTGTGACTTTTCGGCGTATGGTTGCAACTGTTTGGGACGTATCTTGCAAGTTCTTGTAAAGGTGATCAGATTGAACTTACTATTGGTCTCAGTGGTGGTCCAGATCTGTAAATCTTTGGAAATAATTTCTGGGCGTTTCGAAGACTTCTCACGTCCTTTGTTGAATTTTTGAATCGATCTAGGTGTTTCTTAATTTCGTGTTTGTAGTATCTTCCAAATATGTTGTAGGATCTGTCCCGAGCTTTTGTATGATGGGTTTAGAGGAAGACGGTTTATCTATATGATTTTAGTCCTCGACATCGATAACGACTGTGGCGTTTCCTTTGTATGCCGGTAATCTTACAAAGTCTGTGTTTTTCCTCAATATTTACTGCCTTGACTTCTTCTCCAGTTAAGTTCCTCTTTGGTAGTTGGAGATTCCTCAGTACTCTAGTCACTTCTTTACGTATTGTTTCCGCTGTGGCATCTTCCATGTTTGTAATCGAGGATTCAATACTGCAGATAATGTCTTCTATTGGGAGTCGTCCTGGTGCTAGCGCATAATTGAATCCTTTAACCAAAAAGTGTTTTTGTCGTCCCCTCAGTTCCATTTTAGAAATGTCGTGTACCACTTTGTCATGTTCAATTGGTGTTGTCGTTTTTGAATTTGGTTTTGTTTTTTGTGCAGCTTCTCGAATTTTCTTTTCTTTTCCGTTATTAAGCTTGTGTGTTTCCGTACGAAAGTTGGTAATTTGTTCAGCGAATCCCATTCGCTGGAATTAATCTTCTTGCTTAATTCCAAATGCTGTTTGAATATTTTATCTAAATATTTTCTAGTGTCCTGAATAGCCTCCCTCAGTAATAACATGGCCTCTTTTCACAATATGTTGCCAATCTGGTTGTTCTGTTTGGTAAATTTTAGTTCCATACAGTTTGGTATAATTCGTTATCCTCTGCATTGAGTTAGGAACGCTAATTGGAACAGTAGTCTGCTTTACTTCGAACGTAACTTTTCTAATGTTCCAGTTTGTTGTTGAATATCCTTACCGTAAAGGTTAATTATGTTGTGTTTGAAATTTCTAGGCTTTCTAGCTAGGCTGGAAGAACATCGATTAGCAGCACAACCTGATCTTTAACACATCATTGTACAAGCAATAGACCAAAGAAATGACAAATAGCAATGGCAATGAACATAAGTGACATCTGTTGTTAGAATTACAAGTTCTTAATAAAGAACGCGGCTCCAAAAACCCAAATTGGTACATTATTCACTATTGTTCAAATGTATTTGTGTAGCTACCCATATAATTATAATACTACAGGGTCCGCCAATAGTGCGTGGACGAAGCTTTATGAGTTTATACAATATCGTTTTCAAAATTATTTATTGCAGGATGGTGTGGGATCTTTCGGGTTACAATTAGAAAATATTTTCGCAAAAATTACTACTCGTATACAGGGTATTACAACACAAAGTTATATTTTTTTAAATGGAACATACCGTATATTATTATAAATTTGGATTCCCTGGTTAATTTTAAGGGCACTTTATTCACTATATGAGGTATCTTAAACGCGCAATTTAGGCGCTGCATTCAATTTTTCAAAATTTAGAGGTTGAAAAGAAAAATTGTAACAACCGTATTGAGAAATGTGTATCACAAATTTTAATGGTTGATTAGTCATAGACTGTGCTAAAATCGTAAAATAGTAATATTATCTTTTTAATTTTCGAGATATCGTAATGCAAAGTTTAAGATTTTCAATCATAGATAAATTGATTTTTAAATGGAAATATACATTGTTTTACATTGTTAGATAGGAAATTTAATTACATTTTTGATATAACATTGTTGGTATTTATGTTTTGCCGTTTTTGATAATCCAGCTTTACTGAATTTGCAAAGTTTAAGATTTTAATCATAGATAACTTGATTTATTTAAATGGAAAGGTATACATTGTGTTACATTGATAGATAGGAAATTTAATTACAATTTTTTGATATAACATTGTTGGTATTTATTTTTGCCGTTTTTGATAATCCAGCTTTTTACTGAATTTGTCGATTTTCGTAGGTTTACATACATATGTATGTATAATTGTTTAAATCACATCAAGCTATGAAAACAAAAGAATATTAGAAACAAAATTCAGCAATAGTATCTGTTTTGTCATTTCGCGTGTATGTTCAACCGTAACTGAGTTAATTACTTTATTGCAGTGTGAATGTTTGACGCTTAACTTTACGAACATCATATACGTAATACGTTTATTTAAGAATTATAATGAGTAATTTTTTGCAAAATGAATTAGTTGACATGATATTTGTGCTTGGAGAATCAAACAAAAATTGTTTATTGGCCCGTCGAATCTACGGCCAGCGTTATCCTGATCGAAGACAACCAAGAGAAGAATCGTTTCGCAATCTTTTAGAAAGATTTGAAAGTAGTGGAAGTGTTGGATATCCTAAAAACGAACGAGCTAAAGTTGTTACAAATGAAGAAAATGAATTTCGTGTACTTGTAGCTACAGTTGAAAACCCCCACGTTAGTATTCCGAAATTAAGTGACAATTTAGAAATCAGTCAAGCTTCCATGAGACGAATGTTAAAGAAAAATAAATTTCACCCCTATCATGTACAATTACACCAAGAGCTGAAAGGACAAGATTTTCAAAATCGAATTAATTTTTGCCAGTGGGTTCAACAACAGTTAAATGCGAACGAAAATTTTATATCGTGGATATTATTTACCGACGAATGTACATTTCGTCGAAATGGATTTGTGAACGGACATAATTTTAATTTTTATTCAAATGAAAATCCACACCAATTTCGCCTAGTCTCTCAAAATAAATGGTCAGTGAATGTTTGGGCAGGTATATTCGGCGGAACTATTGTTGGTCCTTTTTTTTTCAATGGCACACTCACTGGGGTAGAATATCATAATTTTATAGAAAACGAATTATATCATTTATTGGAGAATGTACCTTTGGCTCAGTTTTTCCAACAAGACGGGGCATGTCAGAATTGTAACCCAGTGGTTAAATTCGACGTTTCACGAAAATTGGATAGGAAGACAAGGACCGATACCTTGGCCAGCTAGATCTCCCGATATAACTCCATTGGATTTTTTTCTTTGGGGCTTTGTGAAGAATAAAGTATATGAGGAAGAACCAACAACTGCTGAGAATATGAAATTGCGAATTAGAAATGTTTTTGCTACAATTACTCCTAATATGTTAGATCGGGTTGAAGCTTCTTTTATTAAAAGGATTCAGTATTGTCTAAATCAGCGTGATCGACAATTTGAACATTTAATTTAATATTATTTTCTTCCAAAATCGATAAATTCAGTAAAAAAGCTGGATTATCAAAAAACGGCAAAAATAAATACCAACAACGTTATATCAAAAAGTTGTAATTAAATTTCCTATCTATCAATGTAACACAATGTATACCTTTCCATTTAAATAAATCAAGTTATCTATGATTAAAATCTTAAACTTTGCAAATTCAGTAAAAAGCTGGATTATCAAAAACGGCAAAACATAAATACCAACAATGTTATATCATAAAAAAATGTAATTAAATGTCCTATCTAACAATGTAAAACAATGTATACCTTTCCATTTAAAAAAATCAAGTTATGTATGATTGAAAATCTTATACTTTGCATTACGATATCTCGAAAATTAAATAAGATAATAGTACTATTTTTACGATTTTATGTAGCACAGTCTATGACTAATCAACCATTACATATATATCATATAGTGAATAAAGTGCCCTTAAAATTAACCAGGGAATCCAAATTTACAATAATATACGGTATGTTCCAATTAAAAAAATATAACTTTGTGTTGTAATACCCTGTATACGAGAAGTAATTTTTGCGAAAATATTTTCTAATTGTAACCCGAAAGATCCCACACAATCCTGCGATAAATAATTTTGAAAACGATATTGTATACACTCATAAAGTTTCGTCCACGCACTATTGGCGGACCCTGTGTAGTATAGCCAAAGAGGATAGGGGTTATGGGCTAAAATAGTTCATTTGTCAAGTAGATACAAAAAAAAAGGATTGAGTTTGGTTAGGCGCATTTTAAATGATATAAAATTATCAATGATAACAAGATTTAATTAATAACTTCTGCAACCCCTCTCATATATTAATTTACTTTTAATAAGGGGTATGGTTTAGAACAGGCATGATTTACCGCAGTATTCGTCCAAAATATAATATTTTAACAAATATGTGAACACCTCTCATAATTAAAACTACAAAATGCCTTTCACGATTACAAATACTTCATTTTACAATGCTCAACCGTCTCATTTAAATTCTTTACTGGTTAATCAATATCCTAAATGAAAGCCCAATAACGATTTAAGGTATTAAAGCTTGATAAGTCTATTTTGAATTTCTTAAAATATATCTCTATGCCAAACAGGATTTTATTTCGTTTTCCTACACTTCGAAATAAAGTATGTAAAATTATAAACTTTGTTCAAATTTTGTAGTTAGAGTATGTGAGCGTTCTAAAAATTTAATAAACAGCATATTACAAATATTCTACAAGTGACCCTTTAGGATGATGGTAAAGGATAAGTCAGCGATTTTTCAACTTTCTATTCCTGTTAGGAAATGTAAACAAAGTAGCAGACATGCTTCACTTTAAAATACTTAACTTATTTGGGTTTTTATATGGTGTATTTGTATATTTAAGTTACACAAATCTAAACGTTTCGATAACACAGGTATATTCGTTAGTAGTAATACTATCATTCAAAATTGTTAAAGATGTTGCAACAATTTTGTGAAATTCGAAAAATTGAAAACGCAAACATAAGCCTGCTATCAATATAACAGCTTGATAAACGTATGAAGCCAATTACGGGATACAACTTTAGTAAAGAATAACGAGATCATTAATAAATTAAGTGTTGTTAAACTGGTTTGAGGATAATAAATCGGTGAAAAATGTCATAACCAAAGAATAAATTTAACAAAATTTAATCAAGTTATGATGTAAGCGTAAAGTTGATAAAACTTTAATTTGAAATGGATAAAAGCATTCACAAATATAAACTTGACATCAATTAAAATAATCCAGTTAAATCTAACAAAGAAATAGCTTTGTCAATAAATGCAAGTGTTATTTAACAATGAATACACAATGTAGTACGTTTTATATAATTTTTAATTTTAATCTTAATTTCAACTACTTATGTTAAATTATAGTGCTGTGGTAACTTAACATATAATTGGTAACGCATTTACTTCAAGCTCTAGGAAAAACAGTGCAAACCACCTAGACATACCAAAAGCTAACATTAAAATTAAGACGTACCATTATGCCTTTTTTTAACGACAAAATACCAAAACCTAAAAACCTATTTAAACGGAGATTTTCTTCTTGTCTATAGAAACTATTAGGGTTCTTGTGTGTCTCAATAGCTTCACGTTGTAAACGAACATACTAATGAGCTTGTTTTGGCACAATATTTCCATATTATCAAATTGAATGTCACGAATTAAATTATTTAAGGTATGGTCAGCTACCGCAAACTTCACTGGTTGACCTAATGTCCAAAATCTCATGTGTTTTTTACGTCTTGTATCAAAGCTACGTTTTGTGGTTCCAAGTATTCAGATAACAACGTTAAGCTTGCACTGTATTATTCTTTGGCTATTATGGATTACATAAAAAGTGAATAAAACTATTTTACATAAAATATTTAACATACAATGTATTAATTATTATTAATCACTATATTTAATTATTATAAATTATTATTAATATTATTGGGGCTTGTATCTCGCTACTCTAACAAAGTAGATCCTACTCGAGGTAAACTTTTTAATTATGCATTTAATAAAATTAATAATAATTTTTAATCACTATATTTGTGCCGAAGACTAGCATTCCTCTTGACGTACCTGGTAATGGCTGGTAATAGGAATCTTAACATAAAACACCGATTACAACAGGATAGTCCGCTATGCTTCGGTGTATCGCGTTATGGTTTCGTAAAATGAAAAGATTATTATTAAATGAGCAAGTTTACAGTTTAAGTGAGAGTGATCAATCATCGACAAGCGTTAGAGCAGCAAAGAAATGGAAATATCGTAAATATGATAACTATTGCAATGTTAGCTTTACTTCAGTAGTAAGGCGACCATTCGTCTCGTTTTTAAAGACATTATTTCGTATATGTAATTATTTGATCAATTACCTAAATGTTTTGTATTTACAAAGAGGTCCCTTTTTGTCCCGTTTCTGACATTTCATTGTTTAGAAGGAATTAATCAAAGTCTAGAAAGTACGAAAAATACAGTGCGACCTTCAGATAAAACATAATAGGATGACATCACAAATTCTACAATTTGCGGGACTATTCTACCACTTTTGTCGACCTAAATAAATAGCGTGCGATCCCGCTTATGAGGGAATATTAGGTATCAAGTCTAGCGCGAAAAGAATTTTCTTACGACGGTGTCTTCTGCGTACGGCAAATAAATGTGCCGATGAGTGTAAATAGTTCGTTAGTTAAGGTTAACGTTAAGTGTTAATAAATAACTTTTTTAAATAAATAATCGTTATAATAATAATGGTAGGATTTATTGTGCAACAGGAAAATATCTAATAACAAGACAATTTAACTAAACTAAATTACATACGCAGTGCACGACTTATTAAATAAAAACAGAAACATATTTAAAAAAGTAAAGAAACAAATCAATGATATCGAAATATAAATCTGCCACTTCATAATATAGAAAAGTGTTTATATTTTATTTGCAGGTATTGTAATTGAGAAATTAAGGACCTTAGCGTATAGTTAAATATATTTACTCCGTGAGACATAATGTTGTAATTGCAGCACATTGTAAATATGCAAAAGGTTTGTTCTAGTAGTAGAAGGTAAAAAAGTTTCTTGACAAAGATATAGGAATGTTGAAATAAATTAGCGATAATAGGTTAGGGCAGTCAATCTGGTTGTGAATAAGCTTATAAAGCAAATTACACTATTCTGAAACCTCCTGGCTCAAGTGATGTTATATTAAAGCAAGTAAGTAGCTCAGCATGTGGATATTCTCACTCGGGTTAGCTACCGGTTACTCTAAAGACTAAAATTAAAAAAATTGTTGAACAGATTCCAATACATTTATTTGGTTGCCACAATGAGGATACCACAATAAAAAACAGTATTCCATTCGAAGGTACTATAGAAAAATAAAGAATTTTTAAGTTTTTAATATTTGAAAAAGATTCGCAATGACGCCACGTAAATCCTAATGTTTGAAGGGCAGATCAGGTTATAAAGTCGATGTGCACACAGAAAGAAAATTTATCGCCGAAGATAACTCCTAAGTCTATAGTCATAGTGAATTGGTTGACGATTTCTTGTGTATAAAATTATTTTACATTTTTGGATGTTTAAGGATAAATAATTACTTCCGGACCATTCAACCAAAGAATTTAGACAAGAATTTAGACAACAGGATTTGAAATTGGTAAAAAAATTTTACATCATCCGCAAGCAATATTTACCACAAGATAATTTATCAGGTAAATCATTAATAGATATTAAAAAAAAACGGTCCAAGGTTGAACCCTTGTGGTACTCCTGAAGTAACATTAATAGAATCGGACTTAAAATTCTTGTAAGTAACATACTTCACGCGTTTATTCAGGTATGATTTAAACAGTAGTAAAAGATTATTTGCTAATTCCAAAGTTATGATATTTGGTAATAATGATACTGTGTGAGATACGGTCGAAGGCCTTGGAAATGACGGTATAAATAGTATCTACTTGATCTTGTAAGTCGGAATGTTTGGATGTTAATAGAAAAACAAGCCAGATTTGTAGTTGTGGATCGGTGTTCTACAAAACCATGTTGGTCTAAAGAAATGTATCTTTTTATTTTTCGATAGATAAGATCGTATAAAATTATTTCGAAAACTTTGCCAAAATTGTTTATTATGCAGATTGGTCTGTAATTAGAAATTTCGCTTGTATCACCAGTTTTAAAAACAGGACAAATGTTTGCTGTCAATTGTTATAGTGTAGTGTATCTGCAACGGTGTAAAATCAGAACGTGCCAAAAAGAAAGTGTACATTTAATAGAGATTTGGGAAGTGAATATCCATTTATTAAAAAGGCAACTTCCTATAGTGATGTAGAGTACTTAAAATGTTGTGCGGTTTTCACTTGCACATGGTGGGAAGGCGGATATTGTTCAACACATATCGACACTTAAGCATAAAAAGGCAGACAGTATTGCTTTTAGTAATAACAAAGTATGGTCTTTTTTCGTAAGGACACGTTTGGAAATGAAGAACAGAAGCTAGTTGCGGTTGTACGTACTTGGCCATACCACAATGTGATCCACAATTAGTCCTTTCGTTCTATGGATTGCACTAGTAAGCTAATTAAAAGTTACCTCCAACTAAAATTTGCATTTGCTAGAACCAAATCTGAAAGCATTGCGTGTAACATTTTACAAAAAGAATCTACAAAATGATCTTGGAAACGGTAAAATTTGTTCTAAGCTCGTAAGATATTTTATGAAAGACAAGGCCTTTCAAGTAAAACTTTTGGAAGTTCAAGATTTTCAGGCGAAACTTCAGATATTATATCCGAATATACTATTAAAACGGTTGACAAATACGAATTAACAACAAAAGCAATGGCAATGTGCGCAGACAACACAAATTGCAATGTTGGAGGAGCAGCAAGATATTTTATAAAAGACAAGGACATTTAAGTAAAGCTTTTGAAAGTTTGAGATTTTCCAGGTGAAACTTCTGACATTATATCCGATCATGCTATTAAAACGGTTGACAAATACCAATTAACAACAGAATCAATGGCAATGTGCGCAGACAACACAAATTGTAATTTTGGAGGGGAAGCAAGATATGGCCAAAATAACGTCTTTTATAAAGTTCAGCAGTTACTTAAAAGACCTTTAATTAGGGTGAGCTGTGCTGCTCATATGCTTCATAACTGTATTCAAATCAGCATAGTGCTTGCCTATTGACATCGAACCCATTGTTGTGAGAATCTTTAGCTATTTTTAATTTACACTGTTCGAGTTCAACAATTAAAAGAATTTTGTGAGTTTGTTAATGTTGAATACCAAAAACTGTTGAAACACAGTAAAACCAGATGGTCAGCCTTGTTACCTTCGATAGAAGGAATATTAAACGTCGCGCATTGATTCTTGTTAGTTCTAAAACCAATTTTTTTAAAGTTTGGCTATGGTTTCTTTGCTCACAAGCTTCTACATATTAAAAATGTGTGTTGCAAGTGGAATTTAAATAATCTTCAATGGTAGACGTATACATTGTTCTATCAAATTTAAATCAACAATTAATAGAACGGTAAAGTCTTGTAGCCAGATCAAGTTAACACTATGCTAGTAGCCTTGGTAACGGAAGAAGACCTTGCCGTAACTTAATTTAAAGAGTAAGTGACCATGTCTTATACTATTTGTTTAGCCTATTTGGATAAATGGACGCAACACTGAAGATTCGCAAGCGTTCAGATGTTGGGAACTCATTAACTGCTTTTTAAAAATAACGCCATGATATTCATTTAGACGATTCGTAACTTTTTGATGAAATTGTGTGCATTAAAAAGTATACAACGAGACAAAAATAAAAGAGAGGAAAGCAGTTTCTGTTCCTATTGACAAACAATGGGCCCAGATTTTTCTTCAAAAGTGAAGATTTACCACACAACAACATATTAAGATTTGTTGAAATGTCCATGTGTTTACAGGGACCCAACGCCGCCGCGGAAATGATTTTTTCTGATATGAATAAAATTTGGACTAGCGAAAAAACTAGTCTTATTGTCTTCTTCTTTTCCTAACCCTTATTTCCTAGGGTGTCGTGTCCTCCGTCCACTTGAGTAATTCTCTCCTGTTTCTCGCCAACCTCTATACTTCTTCTACACTTCTCCCTCTTTTTTTACCATATACACGATCGTGCCCATCCAAGTTAATCGTGGTCTTCCCCTCCTCCTCTACCCTTCTCTTCTTGGCTCCATACATCTTTTTGGCATTCACTCTTCACTCATACGGACCACATGTCCATACCATCTTAGCTGTTTACTTCTTGTTGTTTCAACCAGCGCCTCTATTTCTAACTCTTCTCTTGTTACTACATTTCGTATTCTATCTCTGTCAGTTCTTCATAGTATTCTTCTAAGGTATTTCATCTCCGCCGCTGTTATATTACTATTATGTCTGTCTTGGAGTGGCCAGCTTTCTGCCCCATATATTAGGGTGAGTACATAAATCGTTCTGTATATGTGTAGTTTGGTGTTTTTACTTAATTATTTCTTATTTATTAATGTAGCATTTATTTGTTCGCACTTAGGTTGTCTTCCAATTTTCCGTCCGTTTCAAAGCTTTCTAAAGTTCTCTGAATCTAGATACGTTGCACGGGCGATTAGCCCAGCCGCAATGGCCCCGTTACCTCGGGACAACTGGTGTCAGGTTATACACCCCTACACTGGGTCGCCAGAACCCTGTTCGTTGTCTAGCAGGGTGTAACGGGCGGTTAAAATCTACACTCGTGCAGGTGGGGCTGACATTTGGGTCCTTAGATGTTAGTGGCCCCTCACACCCCAGTCTTACTGTAAGAACTTTAAAAGGACTTTTAATGACAAAACACAATTTTGAGATCATTTGCCATGACCCCCCAGATATTTTACAAATGAAAAAATATACAAATGTGTACTTTTAAAAACCGAAGCAAAATACAGAATTAAATAGATTTTTTTTACACTATTACATTATGGTATGGGACGCCTCAATACTTACTATAAACAACTACTACATTTGTCACTTAGGCTAGAGAGCATAAGAAAAATTGTATCTAATTTAAAAGAAATATTTCACTCTTCTTCCCTTTACTGAGGAGTATTTGGCACCCCTCAGACTCTTTGGGTGATACGTCCATGTCTCGTATTTCCTTTTTACATAAATGGTCACATTATTCAGTAGGGTAAATAATGAGCAGTTCATTCTATGTTTAAAATGTGCTACCACAATTTCGTGGGGTCTTTATTTGGATATGTTTGCGATCAATCGCTCCATGACATCCTGGAAAGTTCCACCTACCCCTAAAGCTCTGTTCAATAGTTCTCTATTCATCACTGTTCCCAGCCATCTTGTGGGTGAGGAGTCGGACCAGAATGAAGAGTTACTAGAACGGTCTTCAATTAAAAATGTTATTGGGAAAAGTGATACCCAGCCAAATCGAGAAGAGTCACCCATCAAAAAATATTAACCACGGTCTAAGAAACAACAAATAGGTGGCGGTGATTTAATTAACAAAATTAAGCTATTCATTATCACGCAGTAGTAAGGAAGAAGATGAGTTTGATTTATTCAGCAATTAATAGCAGCTCAACTGAAGAAATTCAGTCCCCATCAGGCCGCAGCTGCTCAAATAGAGATAAACAATACTTTCAACAAATGTCGTTAAAATGATTTGTACTCCTCCAGTAACCCACCTATTCGAAGTACAAGTACTACAAACATTAATTGTAATATTTCACACCACGACTACTTCCAATATACTGAACTATTGTAATTTTTAATCATTTATGTCATAGTTGTTATAATTAGTTATATGCACTCCTTAATTATATGAATTTCTAATATTTTTTTTATTTTTCATCAATTATTTATCTACATACCTGTACAGGCTTATAAAGGCTTAGACCTGTACATCTTGAAATAGCTCATTTCGAAACACGAAACAAGTATTGCAACATTCCATAGCTGTTTCCGGTAGCAAGGTATGCTAAAGTAACTTCTAACTTTAGCTTCGGGAAAGGCTTTGTCTTATTACTGTATCTTGTTTTGTCAGAAATGGTGTCACCAAATCTAGCAAGTATACGCAAAATGCTGTATATTCCAGAGGGTCCCCTACCCGCAACTCTTTAAGCAACTGGGGAGATGCACGGTGTACACCTCTTTTTAATAACCAATTTATAACCCACAATGTCTTGATTAAAATGTGCATGATACGCTGATAAATTTGATTTATTTCTTCAGTAAACAACGATGTGCACTCACTCATGTTTCTAAATTAACTGTTTTCTCAAAGTATCGCGTCGTGTGAACAGGATACCCAGTCAGCTACTGTCCTCCAGTAACTGGAAGCGGGTTGTGGGATTGTTTGTCGACATCGTGTCAATGAGCGTTTTCTAATTTCACTTATTTGCAAATATTTAATTTGCTCGATTCTACAACTGCATTGGCATGAATCTATTCCCATCTATTATCAACCCCATAATCCTTCCTGATTGTTTATTATCCCATTTCACACATCCCGAGTTTTACAAATTCAACTTTGTAGAAACACATGGTTAGTGACCACACACATTTATTACCAAAATTGCATTGAATGTGCTCACCTAACATAACGGACCATATATACCACTAACACTTCACTACAATCTGAATACGTCAGACGGATCATTGGTAGAATTAACATTTTTCACAATTTCACTGATAATAAAAATCATTCAATTACTAATCGATATTTCACAGCATTCTCCAGAGAGGCGATACCGACAGTCGGGGAAATTGGCAGTGGCGTCCGGTCCCGAGGGTCCACCAGAATTGTTGTTTTATTTTGTCTTAATTATTCATTTATTTAAGTACCTGAGATTTTTTTAGTTTATTTTTATTAGTATAGAGAATTCCTTTTATTTTTATATTCACAGTATTGAATAAAACTTATGTGATCCAATTGTGTTCGAATAAGGTTATATCCACAAAATAGAAAGCTGGTTTGAACCCGATCCTCAAGCTCTCATTGCTTACTCACGAGCTACCAGAAATTTGCTTTATTGACGAACGTCACAAACTGGCGACCAACGTGGTGCCGGATCACTATCAGGTGGATATTAATCTTTCTTTAATAAGACACAAATAAGTATAATACATTGTCCGATTTATAATCCAGACATTACGATTAACTTGAGAAACAGTTACATTCCATATATACAAATAATTACATTTTTACTTTCAGCAAGAAGCCGAAATAATTGTGTAAACATTAATTTATTATTTTCAGAACGTATCCTGATTATTGTTGTATAAAATAAATAATTCTTTCTTACAGCAGCCAATAAAATATTAGTAATAATTCTTCTTTTCAGAAAGACAGGGCTAAAACCAATTCTGTTGTAGTAACAGATTGAAATTAAAATTAACCATTCTTTCAGAGAGCAATTAAAATTAATAATAATTCATTCACAGGATTCAAATTAAATTGAGTGCTACTCAGTGATTAATAGCTCCTCTACAGAAGAACCAAAAATTAAAAGTGTTAACACAGGTATCAACAATTCTGTTACAAGAAACTTAAAAACTAAAAGTGTTAACAGATTTCAAAATATTTAGTGTTTAACCATTATTCTAGAGGAAACCCAAAAGTGTTTACAGTTTGCAAATAATTAGCGATAACCAAAAGTGTTTTAGGTTTCAAATAGTGATTAACAATTTTCTTTCAGAAAACTTAAAAATAACAGTGTTTGTAAAATCTAGAACTTAAATAGTATTCAGCGTTTCAACAACCCAACTAGATTAATATTAGTTTTAGCATCTTCGACCAGTCCGGAACCTGAAAACAGAAAGAATGAGTACCAGTCAGTCAGTAGAAAAGGATATTCGAGTGGGATGGGTGTATACCCTCAAGAAGGAGAATTTAATAGAGGAAGCAGGAAAATATCGTCTCGATGCTACAAGAACTACTGATACTCTCCGTACTCGTATTATTAAGTATCTCAGAACTGCAGAAGAACAAATAGACTTACCTATACCTCGAGAACATGTCTCACGCCCAGCTGAATAAGACTGCACCTGGTCCATCCACCTCAAGTCATATCGCAGCTCCAAATAGAACTACTGACACCTGCGACAGAGTTCGAAAGTGGGGAATTAAATATGATGGGATTAGTGATCCAATGTCCTTTCTCGAAAGGCTCCAAGAACTCCAAGGTTGCTATCACATTCTTGAGAGTGATATGCTACATGCCTTACCTGAAGTGTTCAAAGACAATGTGTTATTTTGGTACAGAAATACTAGAGATAATTGGATTACTTGGAACGATTCTTAAAAGACGGCCCAATTCAATTTCTACCACCTCGTTACCAGCATAAACTTGAAGAAGAGATCCAAAGCCGCGTACAAGGATCGAAGGAGATAGCAAAAGACTATAGCACCTCTATCTTGACGTTAATACGCAGACATGGAGGATTAACTACTCATAACCAGCTGGAACGGATCTATGAGAACCTGCGAACCGAATATAAATATTATATCCACCAGAAGGACTTCAATACAGTACCTAAGCTCTTGGAGATGGCCAGCCAATACCAAGAGTTGTCTTCAAGAAACCATAGCCCTGCCTCGGCTACCACTTTACGTCAAGTTCGCATCCACCGTCTCAATACACTTTATACATCTCACCTGGCTAACATCCAGTCTGCAACACCATGTACTCGTCTACCAGAAAATAAAGTGACTTCCCCCATATCCAGGCACCAACCTGGTACTTCCAGAGACGAATGGAATCAGTGGCTGCAGAAAGTGAAAGAATTTCACAAACCACCACCAAAATCATCCCTGCCACACATTTCTCCAGACGATCGATTGTTCGTGAATGTCCAAATCTCCAACAAACAAATCCAAGCATTAGTAGACACTGGCGCATCCCGCACCTATTTTTGTGGGAAGTGAAAAATATTCTGATACGAAACTCCATCTTTCCCAGAAGCTCACCCAAGAGCCTGTACTCCTGGCAGACACCACCATCTATTCTTTAGGTTACTACCGTTTCCCCACTACAGTAGGCCAACATACACATACAATTTTAGGAAGATACCTACCCAGCTTGTCAACGGACATGGTCCTGGGACTCGACTTTCTGAAGCAGATACAAGTCACCATCAGATTTCACCCAGCACAGCTGAAGATTGCACACGACAGCATTCCACTCCATAGCAAATCTCCAGCCAAACCAAACAATTTCCCGGTTCCAATCCGCCCAGGTCAGGCTAACGCCTCCCTAGACAGCACCAGATGGAGAATAGGATGTCTGAATACACCACGTGTCCTGAAAGCAAACAAAACCCCATGCGAACGACCCACAGTCAACTAAACAAAAGGTACTTACCCAGTTAAATTAAACCAGATTTCCTGCAGGACCAGCTCCCCGACGCAACCGCTAGTTAGCCCGCATGTAGTCCCGAAGCCGCCAGACCCAGCCAGCAGGTCCCCACCTTTCAGATTCCTCGACTTCTGCTACTCATCGAAAAAGAAGACAGGAGTAAGAAGTTCTTAACCAGATTCCCTCTCGCACATCCCTCCGTTCCCACACATAATCCTTTCTTCTCCCCAGGCGAGGGAGGTGTGTAATGATCCTGATTGAATCCTTACAACTTTTCCATTCCTAGAAATAATTCATATTGTAACGTCCCCCAGGTACCCTATCTTGAAAAGAGTAATTTGAATTTATTTGCAATAATGCAAATTCAAGAACCAAGCAATCGCTAAGTGATTTATCTTGACTTGACTGACAATAATGTCACTATTACTCACATTAATTGCCTGCCTTACTTTGACTTTCCGGGCAATAATTAAAACATTAGCATTTATTTACAAGTCTGATATTTAATTACTCGCAAACCTCAAACCTGATCAAACGAAGTGGCCGTCTAGTGTTAGGCACGTTATGCTATCTAAATGAGATAGTCTGGATGAGGTACGTGTTGCAACATGCGGGTAGGTAAAAAAAATGAAACTACTCAAATAAAAATCAATGAACTTGGCGCATTGGTGGTTCAGCCCGTTAATCTACTATTGTGGGAAAGAACCACCAATAAAACCCACTTTATTCACAAATAAGCAATTGCACAAGTACATTGATAAATCAAATAACACAAAAGAAAACAATGAAAGGGTTAAATATATAACAAAACATCATTAAATCAGGTTAAAGTGCGTACAAAATTATAAGATTAAGAGAAAATGAATAAAAAGCAGTTTAGTTACACAGAAACACAATAAAAAAAACAGATATAGTCACATTCACAGTTGGGTCATAACTAATCAAAATAAAAATCATAATAAAAATCAAACATGTGGCCCTTTTTAAAAACCAATCATGCCGGTCTTCAAGTAAATAAGCACATAAAATAATAAAGCAAATCAGGGTACATATAACATACCAGAACAGTAAAATTGCACAGGTACTAAGGTAAATGCGAGGATCAAAAGAAAACAGACAAGGAATTTAAAAATTACCTAATTGTTTAGTGACAACTAAAGCACAAAATACATGCCACATTGTAATAAAGCACATAAAAAAAGAAATCAGCTCGCAGGCAAATAATTCAACTTCAACAAAATGAAATAAAAACTCATTAAAACAAAGCCTCACAAGGGTACTTTATAAATAGATTACTAACATCCTGACCGATATATAGGTATGAGTGCGTTAGCAACAGACCGTGCCCCTCTCTCTCTCTCCGGTTACACATTCACCTATACAACATATAAAAACAATAAATATAAAATTCGAGGTGTTCAATGGTCTGGCTTGGCAGTGTGTAACGACAGGCAATTGCCTTTTACAATTAATAATCTGCGGCATCCTATACTCATTCACCAGCTACCTTTACACCCTTACAAATATAAACAACAATCAACAATGCTAATTCGCGCAAATACCCGCGGGAGAGGGTCCTGTACTGTCCTTTTATTTTAGCATATTTCAGCTTAATCAGTCCCCGTACGAATACGAAACCTTTGCAAGACAATGTTTGGTATTTAATATGTTATCTAGACTGGTAAAGCTATTTGCTGCGAGCTTTCAGTTATATAAAAATACATACTTACACTAGAACACATATTCCCTTAATTGATCACAGGCACAAATCGTTAATAGACGCGGTTTAATCCCGAAAGAAAAGACAACTTAGTATTGGCGAATTCAAAGGAAAAATGTACACGCACAAACTATTTTAAAGACAAACTGTTTACAATGAAGGGATTTAATTAACCCAAAAATCGATCTGGTTCGATTGAAGAGCTCGCTGTAACTGCCTTCCCCCGGATGCAAACATAACTATATCTACTCCCGAAAACTACCCCGTCTTTCAAAAGTAATAAAAAAAACAAGAAAAACTAACTTATGTTGGAATAGTTTCATTGTAATTATTGCAAATTTTCGCGGTCCGCTACCTACAATATCAATCCTTATTTCCAAATTGTTTCCCCAACTGTATTAACATCGTTTAAAAATGATATCAGTTGTTATCCTGTTTCCCACTATCCAATTTCCCCTGTATATACCAAATTTTCAGCCACATAATCACACTTATTTTCACTTACTTATTTTGACATTAACATTACTATTACTTGTACTTTACTCTGCCTGTACCTGATCTCTTAGTATTTACTAACATTATACATCTCCTGATACAAAACATTAGACATTCCCTATAATTATTATTGCCACTCTCACCACCCAAGTTACTACCAGTCCTGATCCAAAACCAGTCGTAGGCACATTGATATCCAACGTACTTGGCTGCTACAGCACCGAGCTCGGGATAGCAATTTGACTAAAGCACGTAGTAGGTGAATTGCCGGAGGTACCACCCGTATTTTCACATAGTGCGTCCTTTGCTACTTGTTAAATAATTATATCCTTTCACTACCTGTTATATAATTATATCCTTTCACTACAAAAGCGTGAAGTGCGCCACAAGATCGAAAAGCGATGTAAACCAATTTTATAATTTGAACTGACATTGTTGGATGTTTTGCACCGACTTGGAGGTTTAAAATATAAATACAGAAGTGGCTATTCCGTCGGAGGTTCAGGCCCCGAACAAATAGTCACACCTGAGTCAATAAATCAACCCTAAACTACCCCAACATCCCTGCAACGAGTAAACGGAAGTCTCGATCCCGAATACACAATTTCATATCCCTACGGACCCCAAAATCATTTTCTACGCTCTATTATCAACCCCCTAACCTTTCCTGATTGTTTATTATATCCCTGAGTTTTACAAATTCAACTTTATAGCAACACATGGTTGTTGACCACACACGTTCATTACCAAAATTGAATATCATTGAATGTACTCACCTTATATAACAGACCATATATCCCACTAACACTTCACTACAATCTGAATACACCAGACGGATCATTAGTAGAATAATTAAGATTTTTCACAATTTCACTGATAACAAAAATCATTCAATTACTAATGGATATTTTACAGCATCCTCCAGAGAGGGCGATACCGACAGTCGGGAAAATTGACAGTGGCGTCCCGTGCCGAGGGTCACCAGAATTGTTGTTTTATTTTTTCTTAATTATTCATTTACTTAAATACCTGAGATTTTTTTAGTTTATTTTTATTAGTATAGAGAATTCCTTTTATTTTTATATTCACAGTATTGAATAAAACTTATGTATTTAATATTAAAGGTAAAATCCATTCTTAAATTTGGGAATACGATCAATGTGTTGAAATGAACTCAAAACCAACAATCCCAAAAAATATATATTTATCTTTTGATTAAAATGTAAAATCCTACATACATATATGTTACGATTGCTTCAATTAATTACGGGAAGTAAAAATTGTCTAAATCATTTATTCTACACTTAACGTATATACGAACAAATTTACACTCGGTATTTTTATTTTGAGTGTGAATTTGTTCGTTTAACTGCACGTTAAACCCTCAAATAGTCCGTTTGGGTTCTGCAGAAAAACATCCAGATTTTTCAACTAGATTAAATATCGCTATAAAAGAAACGAATCTTAAAGATTGTTGGATAATTGTTTAATATAAACAAAGGAGGATACACATATTACACCTCAACACAATAAGGCTCGATTGAACATATTGCTCCCAAAACTTAGTATCACAGGTACAATCTGCAACAAGAAACATTTTTTTCTCAGGTCACCACGCAATATCAGCTACTTTTCAACTTCGTAAGACCATTACTCGTCCACCTTACTGAAAATTTAATAATTACCTTTTAGAATACCAGCACTTCACTGATTCGATGACAAATTTTCCCGACAGTGAAATAACCAATAATCTTGATGACAAAAATATAGTGAGATGGTACGATCACTTATGGAAAATGAAATGAAAAGACATCGTTATATTATATTAGAGACAAAATAAACAAAAAAAACTCCATGACATCTACAACTTAGAAAATCAGTTACAACACGCCACACACAACTATCCACTCAAAAACGAAGAAATTCTTCTGCTAAGGAAAGAGACAAAAGATGCATATCACAGAATTAGTGAACAAGAACTGACTGACTCAAAATACGATAAGCTTGTCGAATCTGATCGTCCAACAATAAATAAAAGACCAGGTAATTCGTTTAAACCGCTCTCTGTGTTACTTTATGAAAATAAACTTGTAGATGATATTCCTACATTATGTACGATAGTGCATAACGAATTTCAGAAAACACATGGCAAAATCTAATGAAAATCAATACCTCAAGTTCTTTATATGAAAACCTTTCTAGCCTATCAGAAAATGAAAAAAGTGTTTATACGAGCCCTTCTCAATGCGTGAAATAACGTCACCTCTTTTTATCGCTAAACAAAAAAAGCGCACCAGGCACTGACGGTCTAACTGCTCAATTTTATATTTACTTCTGGGGTCAATTAAAGCATCTTTTCGGAAAATGTTAACAGCAGCAGTTGAAAGCAACAAACTGCCAGATTCGGGGTCCAATAGTATTATAGTACTTCTACCGAAAAAGAATAGCCTGTTAGAACTAAAAAATTGGCGTCCCATATCACTACTTACTACAGATTACAAAATTATTGCGAAAATATTATCATCGAGATTATTAAGGGTGGTCAATAACATTATCGGGCTCCGTACCTAACCGTTCAATGTACAATTCGATTCATTTGCGCCTAAAATTAATCTACTGCGTAAATACATACAAGTTTCCCCTTGCAATAATCAATTTAGATCAATAATCTTCATTCGATAAAATAGGCTACAACTACCTTTCCCACGTTTTAGAAACAATGAATGTTGGAAGCTTCTTTATTAATAATGTCAAACTTCTGTATACAAATACTACTAACCACACAGACACACACATGCTTGTACGCACTCATCCAAACACTGATGCACATACACGCGCACTCGCATTCAAAATAGCACGCACTCGCGCTCACCGTCTCTAAAACGTCCAAAAACAGTAGTGATTTCGATTCTTGTACTGATCAAAATACTTCCTCTTATATACAATGTGTCCCAAATTCGCTTCTCTATAAAGGGATCTCGGCTCCTGTTATACTTACGGCAAAGGTTAAATGGGGAAAGTTTTAGAGGAAGCTTAGAGCATTCGATATCCGGTTTCAGATTTACGATCGGTCAATTGGTTTTGAAAATATCGACGAAAAACCGAAAATGGCGGATTTCGTTTTTCGCCAGTAAATCCGAAATGGTTAATTTGACAGCTGTCACAATGTGTGATTATTCGGACACTTTTTTAAGACGAATAAGATGGCGTGTATATCATGTCACAATCGTCTTTTGTTATCCCACAATCTGCCTCAACTTTCATTTTTCTTATTGCCGCCATATTTGATTTTTTGATTTTTTGAAAGAGTGCAATATTTCCAGTTTAGTGATGTCTCACAACTGCATAAAAGATTAGAGTTTCATCGAAATATCACACTTTCTGAAGTTAGGTCTTATTTATTATTAGTAGGCCATGATTTATTTGTCGCAAGATAACATTAATAAATAATGTATAAAATTCTTTGAATTTTCAATAAAACATGAAATTAAATAATGACCTCTCAACAAGAGAGATGTTTTGGGACAAATTCCCAGCTATGAGCGTGTTAAAAATAAAGCCGAAAAATCGTCATAAATTTAATTAATACTTGAACCTTTGAACAACCTATAATAAAGTTATAATTACAATTAATTTACAGATTTGGAAAATGACGTCCATTTACATCGAGACATTTTTGACAATTGGTGACTGTTTTTCGTACAACCCTAGCAAGTGTATTTTCATTAACACTATTTCTAAATGTATCCAAAACTCTCTGTCTGAGGATTTCTATGGTCGCAGGAGGATCAAACTCGTAGACCTCATTATTTGTGTGACCCCAGAGGTAGAAATCTAAGGGCGAAAGGTCAGGGGATCTAGGAGGCCAAGATATTGGACCATTTAATGCAATAATTCTTTCATCAAACTGCTCCCTTAAGAAGTTCCTGACTTGAATGGTGTTGTGTGCCGGACATCCATCCTGTTGAAACCAGGTTCTTCTGAACTCATCTTCGGTGAGAGTAGCTCGTAAAGCCGGCACAACCTGGTTTCGCAAAAGCTCTAGGTACCTCTGTCCGTTTAAGTTATAGTCAAACAAAAATGGTCCTATAAGTCGATTTCCTGCAATGATTAATAATTTATAATACATAGGTGCCCAATTAAAATAGGTAAGTTAGATTAAATTACCAATAATCCCACACCAAACGTTACTTCCAAATCTGGTCTGTAGACGTCTCTCTGTCACTTCGTGATGGTTTTCTACAGCCCAATGATGAATGTTGTGCTTATTAAAAACTCCACAATCCGTTAACCTACTCTCATCAGACCACAAGACATGATTAACAAAATCGGGGTTTTCATTACACATTCTAGTATACCACTCGCAGAAGCGCATTCGTCTTGGAAAATCAGTTTCCTAAGTCCTTGAACTATTGTGGGTTTGCATGGATAGTAGTTATTCTTTTTAACACTCTTTGTACCGTTGATTTTGACACACGAATTTCCCGTTCTACCGTTCTTACCGATGCACTGGGGTTTTCGTTGACAGCTTGTAAAATGTTTCTGTCACGATTTTCATTATCAATATTGTATCCGCTTTTAAGTTGTTCGAAGGCGCCATGTTTAATTAAATTAATTACAATTTTTCTAAAGTGGGTTTTATGAGGCTGCCGTCGTTCGGGGTACATCTCCAAATACCTCGCTGAGGTAATGTCGACGTTTCTGTTTGACTGCAAGTAAAGCTCTAACATGTCAAACTTTTCTTCATTTGAATAGGGAATACCGGCCATTTTCAACAGGCTTTTACAATTTGTGTGTCACGTTTATGATTTTAATGACAGAAAAATGTACTACTTTTAAAAACACTACTTTGAATTATTTAACGTCAAAGTCAGAGCCACCTTATATGGAAAAAATGAAACCCAATTTTACTGATAAATAAATCATGTCCTACTAATATTAATAAATAAGACCTAACTTTAGAAAGTGTGATATTTCGATGAAACTCTAATCTTTTATGCACTTGTGAGCCATCACTAAACTGGAAATACTGCGCTATTTCAAAAAATCGAAAAATCCAATATGGCGGCAATAATAAAAATAAAAGTTGAGGCAGGTTGTGGGATAACAAAAGACGATTGTGACATGTCACACACGCCATCTTGTTCGTCTTAAAAACGTGTCCGAATAATCTCACATTGTGACAGCTGTCAAATTAACCATTTCGGATTTACTGGCGAAAAACGATATCCGCCATTTTCGGTTTTTCGCCGATATTTTCAAAACCAATTGACCGATCGTAAATCTCAAACCGGATGTCGAATGCTCTAAAACTTTCCCCATTTAACCTTTGCCGTAAGTATAACAGAAGCCGAGATCCCTTTATAAAGAAGGGAATTTGGGACACATTGTATGTTATGAGAAAGTAAGAACTAATGTTTCGATTTAAACCTTTAAAATTCACCCATACCCCACCCCCAGAATACCTAATAGTTAAATACGTATTTTAAAGTTTTTAATTGGCGGCCCCGGGATTTCAACAGACCTGTATATATACACAGTATGAAAAAAAATGTGTGTGTGTGTGTGTGTGCGCGCGCGCGTGTGTGTGTGTGTGTCTGTGTGTCTGTGTGTCTGTGTGTCTGTGTGTCTGTGTGTCTGTGTGTCTGTGTGTCTGTGTGTCTGTGTGTCTGTGTGTCTGTGTGTCTGTGTGTCTGTGTGTCTGTGTGTCTGTGTGACTGTGTGTCTGTGTGTTTGTGTGTCAGTGTGTCTGTGTGTCTGCTGTGTCTGTGTGTCTGTGTGTCTGTGTGTCTGTGTGTCTGCGTGTCTGTGTGTCTGTGTGTCCGTGTGTCTGTGAGTCTGTGGACCTGTGTTTCTGTATATCTGTGTGTCCGTGTGCCTGTGTGTCTGTGTGTCTGTGTGTGCTGTGTGTCTGTGTTCGTGTGTCTGTGTGTCTGTGTGTTGTGTTGATTGTTGTCTGTGTGTCTGTGTGTCTGGTGTCTGTGTTGATCTGTCATGTGTCTGTGTGTCTGTGTCTGTGTGTCTGTGTGTCTGTGTGTCTGTGTGTCTGTGTGTCGTGTGTCTGTGTGCTGGTGTTGTGTTGTGTGTCTGTGTGTCTGTGTTGTGTCGTGCTGTGTGTCTGTGTGTCTGTTGTCTGTGTGTCTGTGTGTCTGTTGTGTCTGTGTGTTCTGTGTGTCTGTGTCTGTGTGTCTGTGTCTGTGTGTCTGTGTGTCTGTGTCTGTGTGTCTGTGTGTCTGTGTTCTGTGTGTCTGTGGTCTGTGTTCTGTGCCTGTTGTGTCTGTGTGTCTGTGACTATCTGTGTCTTGTGTCTGTCTAGTGTCTGTGTCTGTGTGTACATGTGTCATGTGTCGTGTGTCAGTGTAAAGTTGTTGTGTCCGTTGTGCGTGTCAAACGTGTGTCCGTGTGTCCGTGTCTGTGTGTCTAAGTGTGTCCGTGATCCATTGTCGTGTCCATTGTCCGTGTGTCTTGCCGATGTTCCGCTTTCGTTTTGCCGTTTGTCAAACGTTGCCGTGTAGTACCGAGTCGATGTCTAGCTTCCTTTACTTTGCGTGTCTACAGCCGGTCCCTGTTGAGGATTGGCCGTGTCCGCGTGTCCGCGTGTCGGTTCCGTGTCGCGTGTCGCGTGTCCGCGTGTCCGTTCCGTGTCACGTGTCAAGTGTTGGCGCGTGTCCGGTTCACGCGTTCCGTGTCGGTGTGTGCGTGTCCGCGTGTCGGTGTCTGTCGTGTGCGGTGTCGGTGTCGTGTCTGTGTGTCTGTGTGTCTGTGTCTGTGTGTCTGTGTGTCTGTTGTCTGTGTGTCTGTGTGTCTGTGTGTCTGTGTGTCTGTGTCTGTGTTCTGTGTGTCTGTGTGTCTGTGTGTCTGTGTGTCTGTGTGTCTGTGTGTCTGTGTTCTGTGTGTCTGTGTGTCTGTGTGTCTGTGTGTCTGTGTGTGCTGTGTGTCTGTGTTTTTGTGTCTGTGTCTGTTTCTGGTTCTGTGTGTCTGTGTGTTTGTGCTGTGTTCTGTGTTTGTTTGTCGTGTCGTGTCTGTGTTTGTGTCTTTCTGTGTGTCTGTGTTCTTTGTCTGTGTGTTGTTTGTCTGTTCTTGTTGTCTGTGTGTCTTGTGTCTGTTTCTGTGGTCTTGGCTGTGTTCTTGTGTGTGTGTTGTGTGTCGGTCTGTGTGTCTGTCTGTTGTGTGTCTGTGTGTCTGTTGTCTGTGTCGTGTGTCTTGTGTTTTCTGTGTGTCTGTCGTCTTTTCGTGGTCTGTGTCTGTGTTGTCTTGCGTGTCTGTGTGTCTGTGTTGTGTGTCTGTGTGTTGTTGTCTGTGTGTTCTGTGTCTGTGTCTGTGTCTGTGTGTCGTGTGTCGTGGCTGTGTGTGTGTCTGTGTGTCTGTGTCGTGTGTCGCGTGTGTCCGTGTGTGTTCGTGTTCTGTGTGTCCTGGTGTCGTGTTCCGTGTCGGTGTCGTGTCTTGGTCTGTGTCGGTGTCGTTGTGTGTGTCGGTGTCGTGTCGCGTGTCTGTCGTGTCGCGTGTCCGGTGTCTGTGCGTGTCGCGTGTCTGTGCGTGTCGTGTGTCTGTGTCGTGTCTGTCGGTGTCGTGTCGGTGTCTGGTGTCGTGTCGGTGTCGCGTGTGCTGTGTCGTGTCCGTGTGCGTGTCTGTGTCGTGTCGGTGTCGGTGTGTGTGCGTCTGTGTCGTCTGTCGTGTCTGTGTGTCTGTGTGTCTGTGTGTCTGTGTGTCTGTGTGTCTGTGTGTCTGTGTGTCTGTCTGTGTCTGTGTGTCTGTGTGTCGTGTGTGTTCTGTGTGTCTGTGTGTCTGTGTGTCTGTGTGTCTGTGTCTGTGTGTCTGTGTCGTGTGTCGTGTCGTGTCTGTGTGTCTGTGTGTCTGTGTGTCTGTGTGTCTGTGTGTCGTGTGTCGTGTCTGTGTGTCTGTGTGTCTGTGTGTTCTGTGTGTCTGTGTGTCGTGTGTCTGTGTGTCCGTGTCTGTGTGTCGTGTGTCTGTCGTGTCGCTGTGTCGTCTGTGTGTCTGTGTGTCTGTGTGTCCTGTGTGTCTGTGTGTCTGCGTGTCTGCGTGTCTGGTGTCCGTCTGTGTCTGCGTGTCGTCGTGTTCGTGTGTCCGTGTGTCTGGTGTCCGTGTGTCCTGTGTGTCCGTGTGTCGTGTGTCGTGTGTCTCGTGTGTCCGTGTGTCCGTGTGTCGTGTGTCGTGTGTCTGTGTGTCTGTGTGTCCGTGTGTCCGTGTGTCGTGTGTCCGTGTGTCCGTGTCGTGTCCGTGTGTCCGTGTGTCCGTGTGTCCGTGTGTCCTGTCGTGTCCGTGTGTCGTCTGTCGTGTCTGTCGTGTCTGTGTGTCTGTGTGTCTGTGTCGTGTGTCTGTGTGTCTGTGTGTCTGTGTGTCTGTGTGTCGTGTGTCTGTGTGTCTGTGTGTCTGTGTGTCTGTGTGTCTGTGTGTCTGTGTGTCTGTGTGTCTGTGTGTCTGTGTGTCTGTGTGTCTGTGTCTGTGTGTCTGTGTGCTGTGTGTCTGTGTGTCTGTGTGTCTGTGTGTCTGTGTGTGTGTCGTGTGTCTGTGTGTCTGTGTGTCTGTGTGTCTGTGTGTGTCTGTGTGTCTGTGTGTCTGTGTGTCTGTGTGTCTGTGTGTCTGTGTCTGTGTGTCTGTGTGTCTGTGTGTCTGTGGTCTGTGTGTCTGTGTGTCTGTGTCTGTGTGTCTGTGTGTCTGTGTCTGTGTGTCTGTGTGTCTGTGTGTCTGTGTGTCTGTGTGTCTGTGTGTCTGTGTGTCTGTGTCTGTGTCTGTGTGTCTGTGTGTCTGTGTGTCTGTGTTGTGTGTCTGTGTGTCTGTGTGTCTGTGTGTCTGTTGTGTCTGTGTGTCTGTGTGTCTGTGTGTCTGTGTGTCTGTGTGTCTGTGTGTCTGTGTGTCTGTGTCTGTGTGTCTGTGTGTGTCTGTGTGTCTGTGTGTCTGTGTGTCTGTGTGTGCTGTGTGTTGTGTCTGTGTGTCTGTGTGTCTGTGTCGTGTCTGTGTGTCGTCGTGTGTCCGTGTGTCCGTGTGTCCTGTGTGTCCGTGTGTCTGTGTGTCCGTGTATCCTTGTGTCCTTGTGTCCGTTTGTCCGAGTGTCCGTGTGTCCGTGTGTCCGTGTGTGTCCGTGTGTCTTGTCCGTGTGTCCGTGTGTCCGTGTGTCCGTGTGTCCGTGTGTCCGTGTGTCCGTGTGTCCGTGTGTCCATGTGTCCGTGTGTCCGTGTGTCCGTGTGTCCGTGTGTCCGAGTGTCCGTGTGCCCGTGTGCCCGTGTGTCTGTGTGTCTGTGTGTCTGCGTGTCTGTGTGTCTGTGTGTCCGTGTGTCCGTGTGTCCGTGTGTGTCCGTGTGTCCGTGCGTGTCCGCGTGTCCGCGTGTCCGGTGTCGGTGTCCTGTGTCCGTGTGTCCGCGTGTCGTGTCGCGTGTCGCGTGTCCGGTGTCGTGTCCGCGTGTCCGTGTCGTGTCCGCGTGTCGCGTGTCGTGGTGTCCGTGTGTCGTGTGTCCGTGTGTCCGTGTCGTGTCCGTGTGTCCGTGTCTGTGTCGTGTGTCCTGTGTCCTGTGTGTCCGTGTGTCCTGTGTCGTGTTCGTGTGTCCGTGTGTCCGTGTGTCCGTGTGTCCGTGTGTCCGTGTGTCTCGTGTGTCCGTGTGTCCGTGTGTCCGTGTGTCCGTTTTGTCCGTGTGTCCGTGTGTCCGTGTGTCCGTGTGTCCGTGTGTCCGTGTGTCCGTGTGTCCGTGTGTCCGTGTGTCCGTGTGTCCGTGTGTCCGTGTGTCCGTGTGTCCGTGTGTCCGTGTGTCCGTGTCGGTGTCGGTGTCGGTGTCGGTGTCGGAGTCGGTGTCGGTGTCGGTGTCGGTGTCGGTGTCGGTGTCGGTGTGTGTATGGGTGTGTGTGGGTGTGCGTGCGTGCGTGCGTGCGCGCGTGGTGGTGCGTGCGTGGTTGCGTGCGTGCGTGTGTGCGTGCGTGCGTGCGTGCGTGCGTGCGTGCGTGGGTGTGTGTGTAATGACGTGATGTTCCAATCCTTTTCAGTGGTGCCTTACAGATTTTGTTTGGTGAAATGCCACGTATGGTCACTCCGTATTCAGTAGTATTGTGGAGATTCTACTGCAGGCAACGTTTGTTGTAATTAGAGTTGGCATAGGTGGTGATATCCTGTGTCGGTTGGTGAATGGTTAGTACCCAAAGTAGCTTTGTAAAAAAAGAAACAAGTATTAGTTAATTTAATCGTACTGCAGAGATCAGGTTACTACAGTACAGTTGTTATGTTAGTAAATCTTTGGCGTAAAGCGCTGTAGAAGAAACGATAGGGTTAGACAAAACGAAATTAAAAAAAGAAATCATTACTATATACTGATTGTGAACCAGTCGTCGCCTCGGATTATTGTATGTTTACCCGAAAAAGGCAAATACCTCTTGGTCGTTGGTGAAGCTCACACCCCAGAGATTAGTCGATAACGCCGCTGACAACTTGCGGTTGGGAGGTAAGGTACTCTATATTAAGACTTGAGAAAAAGATTAATATACAGTCGACCCATAGGGTGGGTTGGATAAGCCTGATACTGGCCACGGCTCAGACGTAATTAACCCCGGTTCGGTTTAAAGCGCCGTAGGTGGCGTTGTTTTTTTCGGTTACTGTGTGGCTTCCATTCTCTTCCGTTGTAGAGATCGAAGAAACTTCGGACAGCATTTGTAGTTTACCGGTTGTCCCTACTACAGTTAATAAACTTTATTCGGTCGGTGCAGGGTTTAGTTTATTGACTGGTATGATGCATGCTGACACACTTCACGCAGCGTGCTGCATTCCTGCAGCAGCGCTGTACAACACGGAAACTCTGACTTATGTTTTTCGCTGCTGTCCTGGAGGAAGACTCGAGGGCGGGAGTAACGTGTTCACTTCCTGGATCTTCTTGGCGTTCTCTTCGGTTGGTAGCTGCACCAGAACAAGAGGAATCGAGTGTCCCCATTGGAAGGTTACGATATGTAGAGCCTTTTGGAAGGCTCTCCTTTGTCCCTTTTTTTGTTCAACACTGGAACTGCCGCGGCGTTCAATTTGACCGCGTGCCTTCTTTAAAATTTTGTTTCTCCTCTGTGCTTGAAGTTACGGTGTTAAGGTATTATGACATTTTCTAGATTTTTATGTAAGATTAGAATATATAAAAAACATATTAAGAAAATTAAGCCGTTTTCGAGTTTTTTGTAGTATTTGTATAACTGCCGGAATCGTCATTTTGACCGTTCATATATACATAATCAGTTTCGAGGTTGTGTAACAAAAATAATTACAACGTTGAGATAAAACAATGTATTTTACTATTATTGTGGTAATTTCTGGGAGTTTACTGCAAGTCAGAAGTTATTTAGTCGTGTCCGAAATTATGAATAATCTTCGCTATTTTTACCTACGCGCCCGAGGTATGAAAAATGCAAGTTATAAATTGTTTCTATAGAGATCTATATTTTCAAGCACTTTTTGAGATTTAAAATTAGTTGCAAGTAAACCGTCTTGTGAGATGCTTCTGTACTTATTACGGTGTTAATTTCGTATTTAAAAAAATGTCGTCTCGCAGTTTTACACAACAACAGGCTTTAGATTATCTTGCGGAATTGGAAAACTTATTTGAATGCAAATCCGAAAAAGCAAATAACCACTCCGCAGATGGTGAAAGTGATCAAGCTGTTCCTGTTGATGACAAAAGTAGTGAACAAAGTGAAGAATCTGATGTCAGCGTAAATAATATCACTTCTGATCCTTGTACATGTAATGAAATTAGTGATGACATTGAACACCATCCAGAAAAAATTACGTGCATTTACCTGTGGGGAAGTAAACAATCGTCCAAATCTAATGATATATGGGAAGGTATGGAATCAAGTGGATCTTATGTTGGCCGTATAGTTCAAAGAAATGTTATGCGAAATACTCCTGGACCAACTCCTTATGCAAAGGAATGTGTTTGCTAACTCTGTGCTAAGTACATTTCGATTGTTTACAGATAACTCAACGCTAAAACGCATTCAGAAATGTACTAAAATTGAAGCTAAATGACAACTAGGAGATGATACAAACTGGTAATTGTCTCTTCAAGAACTTTACGCTTTTCTTGTAATGTTGCTAGCTCATGGTGCTTACGGCGCAAGAACATTACAGCTTGACAGTTTATGGTCTGTTACTTGGGGACCGCAATTTTTTCGTGAGACCATGTCACGCAATCGATTTCATGAAACCATGAACTTTTTAAGATTTGATATTCGATCAACACGAAAAGAACGTCTAGTTAATGATAAGTTAGTTTGCTTTGGCGTCCGAAATATGGGATAAATTTATTAGTAACTGTAAAGCTTGCTATCTTCCAGGAGCAAACATTACAGTATACGAACAACTGTGTTCTACTAAAGCTAATGCAGATTAACACAATATATGGCGAATAAGCCTGATAAATTTGGTGTAAAATTTTGGCTAGCTATTGTTACGAATTCTAAATATCTCCTGAATGGTTTTCCTTATTTAGGAAAAGATGATATGCGTCCTAACAACCAACCCCTACCAGCATATGTTGTTTTAAAATTAATGGAACCTTTCCTAAATATGGGTAGAAATGTTACTACCGACAACTTTTTTACCAGCCAAAAGTTAGGAACGATGCTGGCAAAAAAAGAACACAACAATAGTAGGAACAATGAACCGAGCAAGATGGGAATTGCCAATTTGTATCAAGAATAAAAGGGCAGAGTTATATTCTACACAGTAATGAACAATGATTTTAAAGCACCTTGTCAATTTATATGGGTAAAGTTAATAAAAATGTCATATTGCTAAGTACGCTACATCTAACTGTGGCTATAGATGATGGCAAAAAGAAGAAACCTGAGACAGTGTTGTACAGTATAGCCCAAAATAAACAGTACCGAACTTGTAATACTTTGATTTATTTAATAAATACGTATTATTTAGACTTTATTACATGTTCTAAATGTGTACAAGCTCCAAATTAGTCGTCATGTTATCAAATAAAGGATATCTCAGTTCTATGAAGAAGGCTCGAATGGCATCCTTTAATTCATAGATGATTTGTGGTGACCTTTCAATATGCCCAAAACGTATGCGCCTGAGAGATGAGATCTGCCGAATGTGAAGGATAAGGGGAGTCCTACTGAAATTACGTGCAAGACAGAATCGACGTAGATCAGGCATAAAGCGATACAAATTTGTATATATCACTGGTGACCTGTTCACCATTCTCGTTGGTAAAGTACCGAAACTGCACATCAAACACTCACTTTTGCACTAAGTAAAGGAACTCCTTCAACCTCATCGGGTCTGGAAAATCCCAGAAATCAATTTGTGCTCACAATGTGCTTGGCCTGACCATACATTTTCCATAAATTTAGGACTTTCATACTGTAACGCGAGAATTCTGGCACGATATTCCGCTCTACTGCGTAATCCTGAGGATGTAACAGTTGGTGTACCTGAATCACACACCAAAATGCAACCAGCTCCTTCGCGATTCTTTGCCAAAAAGTTTTCTTTAAACCAAGTTACAAGTCTTTCGTTGAGATCTACTCAGGAACGCATTCAACAACCTTTAAAATTACGGAATCTCTCAGAGAACGTTTATTAAACTATTATGTAAATTGATCAGACCCGTACAGTAGGCTTGCACCATTGAGTCGGCCGATTCCGTATGAACGAAGATAATGCTCCACCAGAAAAACTTTCTGCTCTGTACTTAACACCATTTTTAACAATTGGGGCGTACTAATTAATTGTTTATAGTTTACTTGACAGGTCTACACGAACTTATGTGAATATGACGGCGCGCGCGTAGAGATACCGCTAATTTAGTTTCAGTACTGTTTATTTTTGGCAATAGTGTATTACAATCAAACAAAGTTTGGACCAAATGGCTAGAAAATATTCCACGAAAGCTGGTTCACGTAGATGGCCAGTTCATGTGTTTTACAATGTTTTAGATCTTGCCATAATCAATGCCTGGATAGTTTATAAGGAAGTCGTAGGTAGTAAAATAAAAAGAAGAGACTTTATTTTCACTCTATCTGAGGAACTAAGAAAAGAGTATTTCGATTCGAAACAAGATTCTGGTGCAAGCACCCGCATATCTGATACAACGAAACCTAAAAAACGCCATTAGTGCCAAATTAAAAAATATGACAAAAATAAAACTGCTGACGTTTGTTCAATGTGTAACAAATATGTTTGTGGAAAATGTGGAAGTGTATCAAAGACCGTTATTTGTTTGAACTGTAGAGCGTAATATAGCATGTAAAACTGTACCGACTTCTAAATGTATTAGAATCAATTTGATTTTTATTTAATTCAAATGATTGTTTACCTAAAATGTGTTTTTTATGTTTCTTTCTCAATTAAGTGTAAAATAGATAAAGAATACATGTCAAAATTACCTGTCTTGTCCAGAGGTCAAAATGAACGGCCGCGGCAGTTTTAGGTATTTACAATAACCGGCGGTGCTAGTGTAAACTTGCTCGAGGGTTCTAGTCGTTAGTTGGCGCACCAGGGTATGGAGAGATATGTCAAATATCTGAAAAACAAGAATAAGTTTATTACTACTATTTTACAAAGAATTAATTGGTTAACTGTGATACTTCATTAACAAAATGTATTTCCAAATCAGGTTGTAGGTGTAATTCAAAATCTTACTTTATGTCAAAAAAATTTTAATGCATACACAGAATTAAAAGTACATACATATTAGATATTAAAGAGCTAATGACGATACTTTTGATTTCTTGGTAAAGAGCGAAACTTGGTAAACAAAAATTAATGTCTAAAATAGATTATTACTTTGGCAATGTCAAAAAAAGTTCAAACGCTTTAATAATAAGTATATTATTAAAACATTGTATTACAGTTTTACAAGAAACTGTTTTTATTGCTTGGAAAATATTGCAGAGGTTAATGTCAGCGTCTGTTGTTATTCACGAAAATAAAAATTTATAGGAACATCAATCTTCGAATATAAAGAACTGAATATTTTTATCGATCTATTGAAAATTTATAATTTTCTTCCTTCGCTTTAGTAAATGTCGTGTCAATTTTCTTTAAATATGTTTATTTCTTAACAGTAGATGTATTTACGGTTTATTAAACATTTTTGTATCTAATTGTTTTTTGTGTGAAACGTTTCAGGTCACGGTTAAACTACTTAGTCTAACGTATAAATGATAGAAGAGGTCAAGACATTCTATTCTACTTTAAACTGTTGATTAGAATTTAAGGAAAAATACTTCAAACTTATTTTTTTGGAATACTATTTCTAAGTACTTTAGTGTAATTAGTTTTAAAACTTTTCTGAGTTTATGACAACAAGTTTAAGCTGTGTTTTAATGTATTGGAACTGTATTAATACGTAATTCCAAACAGAAACACTAAAAATACCAACAATATGGATTAGCATACAATTATTACTTTTACTTGTTACTCAGTGGTAAACATATATTAATCGAAATAAGCATAAACAATACTGACTTGTAGAATTGACAGCTGACTTGTTAAACTTTTCATTTGTTTCACACTACTATCGGATTCAAAAAGCAAGATGAGTCAGTTTGAAAGCTTATAACTTTTTTATTGTAAGCCCAATTGATGTGAAACTTGGCAGAGATCTTCCCTGTAGACATATAATACTAGAAAATATAAATTTTAAGGTTAACTTTTTAAATTAAAATTAAATTATCATAAGAAATGTAGTTTTGGCTGTTTTACATACGATCGGTTTCAGCGCTCTTAGCTTCCTTATTTTTTCTTAAAATGTGCGAAATTTTAACCAGTGGCATATCAAAGTAATATAAAGGTAAATGCAATTTCAAGTTTTGAAAAAACATTTAAATAAAAAAAATGACGTGTTCTCGATACGTGAAAACTTCGTTCTAAATGCAAATATCTTCGTTTTAAGGGGACCGACATGTAGGTTTTAATTGTTCTTTAATGTCCCGTATTAAAGTACACGCATTTATCATGTAGTTTAATCCCAATTAATAAATAATTAAATTCTCAGTCGGAAGAGAGAACGGGCTACGTTGGACGAGCTTCCGATCTATAATAAAGTGGTCGAACTGGTAATCGTTATAATATAAAAATGAAATAAGTGTAAAGAAATAATGTGTAACAAGTTCACCAAAAACAAATCGTTAAACTAACTGGAGATACAAATTCACCAAAAATAATGCCTTTGACTCAATCGGAAGATTAATGTAGGTTGGGTTATTCTTTTGATTTGCTTAATTACCTCAATTTCTGCTTGATTACTTACTGAACATCAATATAAAAAATTGCAATGTAACACTAATAAAATGATCTCGGAAAGTTATTTTAATAATGCTCGGAATAACTAAACCGAGTTTTACAATAAAATTTTATCAAAATGTAAAATTAAAAATATATAGACTATGTTTATTAACATTTAAATTAGAGTAGATATACTACTCCATTCTGTCCCACTTTTGTCACTAGATTTGTCACCAGATTTGTCACCAGAAAAGTCACTAGATTTCTAGGTTGGTAACATTGCTGGTGCTAAGTCAAGGCCACGTTGTTGGTAACGGGGCTACGTGTTAGGTTGGTAACCCTGCTAAGTCAAGGTCAAAGGTAAAAGTTGCAAGGTAATCAAAAATAGTATTCAAGGTCGAAGACTTACGGTGGTGTCATATTTCTTAGAAATATAAAAGGTGAAAAGCTAAAATAGAAATTGCCAGGTAATCATAAATAATTTTCAAGGTCAAACTTTTAGCGGAAATATAAATTTTGAGCTGATCATCATATTTATAGTCAAGGTCAACAGTAGGTATTTAACAAGTTTAAGCAAGGTCAAAGCTAAAATAGAAGTTGCAAGGTAATCATAAATCTAAAAAATAGTTTTCAAGGTCAAAGGTTATTGACCTACTGGTGTCATATTTCTTAGAAATATAAAAGGTCAAGGTGAAAAGCTAAAAATAGGTTGAACTTTTGCGAAATATATTTCTTATATAAATTACGCGTATAGGTATACGGATCCTAACTCACCGTGCGTACGCGTTCCCCGTTTCAAGGTCACAGGTTAGTAACATTGCCTCAAGGTAGCAACCCTGCTAAGTCCCCGCTTCAAGGTCACTAGAAAAGTTACTAGGTTTTTGATTATCCTGAAGGTCATTGCCCTCAGTCTCAAGCAAGTCTATGCATGTTTCAAGGCACGCCCTATTCTGAGAAATCAAGAACAAAGGGTTGTTTAAAGTCTATGCTTTCAAGGCCACATGAGAGAACAAAGACGATCTATTGTTTTGGCTGAGTCATAGCTTCTGAAGTTCTAGGAAATCAAGAACAAAGACGATGCATTGTCGACGGTTCAAAGTCTATGCTTTCAAGGCCACATGAAAGAACAAAGACTATCTATTGTTCCGTTATTCTAAAAATAGATTGTTATCTCAATTCTAGGAAATCAATAACAAAGGCGACCCATTGTCAACGCTTCAAAGTCTATGCTATTTTCAAAAAGAACAAAAGCGATTCATTCTTCTGGTCGAGTTATAAAAATAAATTGTTATCTCAATTCTGAGAAATCATGAACAAAGACGATGTATTGTTCAAAGTCTATGCTTATAATTTTCAAAGGTAAATGAACAAAGACGATTCATTGTTCTGGTTGATTTATAAAAATAGATTGTTATCTAAATACATCTCTTTCAAGAACAAAGGCAATCCATTGTCAACGATTTAAAGTTTATGCTTATAAGGTCACACCTCTGATAACAAAGACGATCCATTATTCAGTTATTTTAAAAATAGATTGCTATCTCAATTCTAGGAAATCAAGAGCCCTGGGTGCATGTTTCAAAATGTCACGCCCTCAAGTGAGCTAAACAGGATGAACGGGTATGTTTTTAACAAAGTTTCGGGATCCGACAAAAATCATAAATCTAAGAATATAATTTTCAAGGTCAAACTTTTAGGGAAATATAAATTTTTGTTATCTCAATTAAAATCATGAACAAAGACGATGTATTGTTCAAAGTCTATGCTTATAATTTTCAAAGGTAAATGAACAAAGACGATTCATTGTTCTGGTTGATTTATAAAATAGATTGTTATCTGTATATCATAGCTAAAAATGGCCGGTTCAAGTCCTCACTAAAAGTTGATCCGTTACAGCTAAAAAAGTAACAGCATGATTGTTGAAAGTAGCTTATGCGCGTAACCAGATATGTATGGTAATCAAAGAGATGGTTCATATCTGCACTAATGTAACATAGTGGGGTCGTTTAGAGTAACAATATAAGGAAATAGTGTAATGGGTAGTGAGTGTTGTGTCAAACATGTGGATGGCATACGCTCAAACAATGGACCAAAGCAACTGACCTGAGAACAGCGGTGGAACGCTTGGCAAGAATTTTCAGCATTAGTATTCGATGCCGAACATGAGGCGGTTTACGGGCGAGGTGATTATAGTGAAGCGGAGGTAACGTCCTAGTGAAAAAGTATGAAAAAGGAGTAAAGATATGTGAAAAGTTTTTAAATTTAAAAAATATGTAGAACATGTTTTGTAGAAGAACTGAAAGCTGCCAATTGCATCAGTTTTGCAATGAAAAATGGATGGCATCTCTTGATGGTAGTAGTTCATCCTCATCAGATGCAGATTAGCCTATCGATACAATTATCAAAGTGCACTCCCCCCTCTAACATCATGATGCAGTAATATATAGGACAGTTCCGGTGTCAACTATAATTCATGCGTTCTCGAATCAATAAAGATGGATCTATCTGCATTGAACAGTAGCACTTTGTAAATCCTTCACGAACGTAAAAGACGCAAAATATAAAGTGATTGATATGAATACTATCAGTATGGGAAACATATTATCATTGAAACCCAGAACTTTAAGTGCATACTTACCTTAGGATTTTATGAATAGTTCAAAAGAAGATCGCATTGAAAAGTTTAAGCAATATCTGGTTGAGAATGATGCATTACCGGGAACTGTAGGAAAGATGACTAATTTAACATTTCTGTAAAAAATAAAACATATATATCTATGTATAATTGTTTGGAAATAAATTATATATTTTTTTAAAAAAAAAAAAAAAAGTCTTCTATTTTTTTAAAGGTATATCATAATGAAGAGAGCTGCTATTGATGAGACAAAAAAAAAAAATGTAGCGTGTGTCTGCAGCTATATTTTAAGCTTTCAAGGTTAAGATTTATTGGTATCATATTACAATTCATACCAACCAATCTTCAAGGTTAAATTTTATCGACAAGGTATTGAGAAGGTATAATATTACAGTTCTTATGTTAGACTCTTAAAGCTTTTAGAATAGCAAAAAAAATATACATTTATGGTAACATTTTGTAATACCTTGGAGCATATCTATTTATTATTTGTTTTGCATTCAATTTTCGTTTAATGTGGTCCACAAGATATCATCATCATCTTTCCTAAAGGTCATCGCTTCATTATATTGTATACCAGCCATACATTCAGCTTACTTAGAGACGTTGTCCGTAACTTTTACCCTAAGCAAACCATGTTGTTCATGTTTTCAAGGTCATGTGTCAAGAGCCCTGAATGGTCTAAACAGGTAGCCGTTTCCTAAAACAGGTAGCTGTTTCCTAAAAAACAGGTAGCCGTTTTAAAACAGGTAGCTTTTCCTAAAACAGGTAGCCGTTTCCCAAAACAGATAGCTTTTGGTAAAGTTGTCCTCGAAGGTTATAGAGAATCCATTGTTCAGGTGGAAATAGATTCAACATCTCAATTCGAGAAATCAGGAAAAGTGGGCCCATTGTTCTAGCCAACGGTTCAAAATCTATGCTAACAATTTGTGATGAATGAACAAAGACGATCCATTGTTCAGTTATAATTTCTAAAAATAGATTGTTATCTAAATACATCTCAATTTAGGAAATCAAGAACAAGACGATTATTTAACCAACGCTTCAAAGTCTATGCTTTTTTCAAGGTCACATTTCTGATAACAAAGGTGATTCATTGTTTTAAAAGCCCTCTGATGCAAACTATTTCTCAGGTTATAACCAGTATCCATCTAGGTCAACAAGTCAACTTTAACATTCCTTGAGGTAAAATTTAGGAAATAGCAAATAAAGTTCCTATTACTGAATTCTAGTAATATAATCAGTTCGTGGAAACAAGAGGGTTGTTGTCTATGCTGAATTGGTTCCTGTATTTAAAACGTTATGCTTACAGTATCTGGTTTGGAAATTCCAAGGTCTCCAAAAAATTTTCAAGGCCATATGTCCTACAGACCGATCTTACCCGACATCATTCGATCGAAATGTAGCCGAAACCTTCAGGATCAATTCTAAACGAGTCATGGAAACAAGAAGAATGATAGGCTAATATCATGGTTATTAACTAAATTGTAATAAAAGCGTGGGCTCATACAATAGTCATCCAGGATGTTTCTCCAAATATAGATAACCGTTTCCCAAAACCGACGGTTGTTTCCAACACAGGCTAAACTGAACGCTCAAAACCTAAACATCTGGTCATGAGGGGTTAGAAATCCAATTGGAAAATAAATCTGAAAGTAGTTTTATATTATAGAAAAGCTAATCACCTACTTTGGGGTAGTACTGATAGGTAGTAGTTTCTATAAATCCCTACTTTTTGAGGTAAAGGGTAGCTTTTCCAATAGGCTTATCATCTAGGGGTGCATTTCTGATAGAAAATAATGAATTCTATTTATTTCAAGGTCAAGTGAGTTTTCCGTTATCCAGAACGCGCTCCACGTCTCACTGACGTTTGAAGCATGCTTGGGGATTTAAATTCACCATCTGGTGGTGAAATCAAGCTTTGCTCTTTCAAGGTTAAACTGTAAGCAGGTTTAAAATGTTGGAGTTGGTCAAGGTCAAAGCTAAAAGTTGCAAAACATTCATATAAATCAAAAGTTTTTGAGTAAGTTTTTTGAAAGGATGCATGTTTATAATAAAAAGGCTTCTGGGATTATTTTCAGTAAACTTTTTTGCTAGAAATGGTGAAAGTAATAAGAATGATAAGAAGAAAAAAATTATTAAGTATTGACGAGAGGAAGAAAAGACTGAGGTGTTAATCAAGGAAAAAAAAATTGATAGATTTAGAGCTGTATGAGGTAAAAGAAAATGATGCAACTTCGAGTGAATGTGCCATGAAAAAGGTGCATTATAATTTGAATGAAGATGTATTAGTAAATAAGTAATTACGGTAGTAATGATAGTTATATGAAAATATATGGTTTTAATCGCTTAATAAATCACAACTGATAATTTTACCCAAAAATTCTAATTTTTTATAAAAATAAGAGGCCAATGATAGTTTAAAATTTGTAAAACAAAAATGTGATAAAAAAAAAAAAAATGTGTTTATGATATGTAAATATATGGTTTTAATCGCTTAATAAATCACAACTCGATAATCCTTTACCCAAAAATTCCGAATTTTCATATAGGTCCAATAAATTAGAGCCCAATATGGTTAAAATTTGTTAAAACAATAAATGTCATAAAAATTTTGTTTAACTAATAAAATTGATATGTAAGTGAACGTCGTTAAGGCTTAATAAAACCCAATGTCCTTTGAAAATTTTTTAAATATATATATATATATATATATATATATATATATATATATATATATATATATATATATAAATAAGTAAGGCCAAAGATAGTAGTTTCAAAATTTGTAAAAACAAAAAATGTGATAAAAAAATTTTGTTTTATCAATACGTAACTGAACGTTGTTAATTTTGAATTCACCTTTTTAAATTAATTTTTTCTCATATGCCTACACCCTTTATTTTTAATTAAAAATGAACACTGAATTTCTTATCATGATTTATTAAATTATTCAAATTATGTAGGAAGAAATGACCCATAAACTTATATTACAAAAAAGAAAAAAAAGGTCAATAACATTATCCTGTTAAATGAAATGTCAACATTTCTGTATGTGTCTATTTTAAAATAAATAAATACACTTTTTTATAATATCAGATTAATTTTAACTCAAAAATTTTGAATTTTTGTATATATGTTGAATAAATAAAGCGCAAATAGAAATAAATTTAGAATAAAAAATTTCAAAACAGTCTTGGAAAATAGTACATAAAGGTTGAAACTTGGTACATTTATATTTATATTTATTTATAAATCAAGTCCTTTACCCAAAATTCCAATTTTCGGCATGTAGACTAAACACGTAAGAGCGCAAAAATAGCACTCAAAAATTCTCAAAACTAAAAGAATGTGAAAAAAATTTTCAATTATTAATGATAAAGTTTGTAGTTTTGATATGTAAGTGAACGTTGTTAAGGCTTAATAAATCATAACTCCAATGTCCTTTACCCAAAAATTCTGAAATTTCGTATACAGGTTCAATAAATTAGAGCGCCAATGATGGCAGTTCCAAAATTTACCAAAATGTGATAAAAAGATGAATTTTATCAATGTAAATTTATTTAAAGTTAAATTGTTAATTAAATCAACCCAATGTCCTTTACCCAAAAATTTGAAATTTCGTATACAGATTCAATACATTAGAGCGCCAATGATGGGTTAAAATTTACCAAAATGTGATAAAAAAAGATGAATTTTACCAATGTAAATTTATAGTTTAAAGTTGTTAACTGCTTTAAATCAAAATCCAATGTCCTTTACCCAAAATTCTGAAATTTCGAAAGGTTCAATAAATTAGAGCGCCAATGATGCAGTTCCAAAATTTACCAAAATGTGATAAAAAAAGATGAATTTTATCAATTAAATTTATAAAGTTGTTGTTAACTGCTTAATAAATCACAACTCCAATGTCCTTTACCCAAAAATTCTGAAATTTCTTAAGATCCAATAAATTAGAGCGCCAATGATAGAACTAAAAAATTTGGGAAAACTTGAAGGTCGTTTACTATTGGAATATTAAACATACTTCTCTTAAACATGGCAAAACATAAATATGAAAGAAGAAAAGAAAGAAACAGTTATTAAGTATTGATGAGAGAAAGAAAAGACTGAAGGTGTTAATCAAGAAAGTAAAAGCATTGAGGATAGATTTCAAATTTGTAAAGAAATAACATTATAACCTTATCACATAAAGTATGTTTAATAGTATCAAATAAAACCATATCAAATTATTTTCTTGTAAACAACCTGGATATCAAAACAGATCCAACTGTCAATTTTTTTTTGTGAATACTTTATTTCATAAAATAAAATCATTAGTTTAGTATTTAAAAATTTTGAACTGTTTATATTTTTACATGTTATTTGTTCAGTCTATCTACAAAAATTCCTAATTTTCACTCTTAATGATTAAACTGCTATTAATTATCAATATAAAACTGTTAAAAAAGAAGGTGAACAACATTATGAAATGTAGTAAAAAAAATTATATGTTAATAAATATACCTTTTTATCATAATTATATGTTAATAAATATACTCTTTTTATCATAATAGCTTAATGGGTTTTAAAATCCTCAATTTTCGTGTAGAAAATAAATAACAGCGCAAAGGATACCAGTTAAATAAATTGGAATTTTAAAATCTACAAATGATGTATTCAAACATTTACAAACTGTTTCAAATTGTAATGTAAACTGATGACAAAATAGAATGTTCGCTAAATGCTTTCAAAAAAATAACTGCGTTCATTATCCTACAATGATTATTAACGCTGCACCGAAAAACAAGTCATGTTTTAAGTGTTGTTTTAAAATTGAATTGGGCAATTTAAAGAGCATTTAGATACATTAAATGGATAAATTGCATATATGTTTCTTCTGAGTTTACAAGTACAAAAGGTGTGTTTTAAGTGCTTTTGTTGTTTCAAAATGGTTCTAATTTAATTAAATTTTTTCATATTTGAAAAAAATTACATCAAAATAATTGTCCTTCTAAAACACAACTGCGCTGAAAAAATTTTTTTTGGAATTAGGCGAAAAATTTAAATTTTACAGCGCATTTTCTAGGACTTTGGTTATCCCCAATATGAATGCAGAAGCCGTCCCTTCGACTCGTTTTCTATCTTTTCCATACATATGTTAATTTTTTAATTACACACTTTCAAACATACATCACTTTCATAGTTCAAGCACACGTCTATCGTTTACACAAAATTAATTAATTGCATTCCATTCTAGTACAGTACTTGAATTAATATTACAAATCATACTTATGGATGCATTTTTGCAATTGCATGACTCATTACGAGTACAATCCATTTAACTTTTGCAATTTGTTATATATGTAAGATGTCTGAAGATTCATTTATGAGCGTTATTATTACTTTATTTCATGAAAAATTGTTACAATCTATTTTAAAAAAACCATTACAAATAGTTTACAAATTAGTTACATTTTTTATTATATCATATTTCATATTGCTGCCTAATTTATTGAGGAAAATGTATTTTTAAATTCCAATAGTAAAAGAACCTTCAAGTTTAAATTTTTTAGTTCTATCATTGGCGCTCTAATTTATTGGATCTGTAAACGAAATTTCAGAATTTTGGGTAAAGGACAATTGTGATTTATTAAGTTAACAACTTTAAACATATAAATTTACATTGATAAAATTCATCTTTTTTATCACATTTTTAAATTTTGGAACTATCTTGGCGCTCTAATTTATTGAACCTGTATACGAAATTTCAGAATTTTTGGGTAAAGGACATTGATTGTGATTTATTAACAAAAATTTTAACACATATAAATTTACATTGATAAAATTCATCTTTTTTATCACATTTTGGTAAATTTTGGAACTGCCATCATTGGCGCTCTAATGTATTGAACCTGAAAAATTTCAGAATTTTTGGGTAAAGGACAATTTGTGATTTATTAAGCAGTTAACAACTTTAACAATATAAATTTACATTGATAAAATTCATCTTTTTTTATCACATTTTGGTAAATTTGGAACCCATCATTGGCGCTCTAATTTATTGAACCTTAGAAATTTCAGAATTTTTGGGTAAAGGACATTGAGTTATGATTTATTTTAACAACGTTCACTTACATATCAAAACTACAAACTTTATCATTAATAATTGAAAATTTTTTTCACATTCTTTTAGTTTTGAGAATTTTTGGAGTGTTATCTTTTGCGCTCTTTTTTAGTCTACATGCCAAAATTGGAATTTTTTAAAACTACTGATTTATAAATAAATATAAATATAAATGGCAAGTTTCAACCTTTATGTACTATTTTCCAAGACTGTTTTGAAATTTTTATATTCTAAATTTATTTTAATGCTATCCCTTGGCTGTTATTTATTCAACATATATAAAAAATTCAAAATTTTTGAGTTAAAATTAATCTGATATTATAAAGAGTGTATTTTTTATTTTAAATAACAATACAGAAATGCTGACATACATTTCATATAACAGGATAATGTTATTGACCCTTTCTTTCTTTTGTAATATAAGTTTTATGGGTTTTCTTCCTACATAATTTGAATAATTTAATAAATCATGATAAGAAACTTCGTGTTCATTTTAATTAAAAAATAAAGTGTGTTCATATGAGAAAGAAAATTAATTTGGAAAATTATTTAAAATTAAAACGTTCAGTTACGATTAAAACAAAATTTTTTTTATCACATTTTTGTTTTTACAAATTTTGGAAACTACTATCTTTTCCTTACTTATTGGTATATATATATATATATATATATATATATATATATATAAAAATTCAGAATTTTCAAAGGACATTAGTTGGATTTATTAAGCCTTAACGACGTTCCACATATCAATTTTATTAGTTAAACAAAATTTTTATGACATTTATTGTTTTAACAAATTTTGACACTGCTATCATTGGCGCTCTAATTTATTACCTTATATGAAAATTGGAATTTTTGGGTAAAATTATCGAGTTGTGATTTATTAAGCGATTAAAACCATATATTTTAATAATCATAAAAACATTTTTTTTTTTTTTATCACATTTTTTTTTTAAAAACCTATCATTGGCGCTCTTCTTATTGGGTATATATAAGAAAATTCAGAATTTTTAAAATTATCGAGTTGTGATTTATTAAGCAATTAAAACCAATATATTTAATATAACTATCATTTACCGTAATTACTTATTTACTAATACATCTCTATTCAAATTTAATGCCCTTTTTTCATGGCACATTCACTGAAGTTGCATCATTTTCTTTTTACCTCCCTTTCTAAATCTACCCTCAATTTTTATTTCCTTGATTAACACCTCGAGTCTTTTTCCTTCTCGTCAATTAAATAATTTTTTTCTTCTTATCATTCTTATTACTTTCACCATTTCTAGCAAAAAGTTTACTGAATAATGCAATCCCGGAGAAGCCTTTTTATTATAAACATGCATCCTTTCAAAACTGCTAAACTCAAAAACTTTTAGATTTATATGAATGATTACCTTGCAACTTTTTAGCTTTGACCTTGACCAACTCCAACATTTTAAACCTGCTTAAGTTTAACCTTGAAAGAGCTCCAAAAGCTTGATTTCCCACCAGAGGGTGAGTGACTCAAAAATTTAAATCCCCACCACAAGCTTTCAAACGTCAGTCGGGCTTCTTATAACGAGAAAAACTTGTTGAAATAAATCCAGAATTCATTATTTTTCTCGGAGTCAAAATGCACCTAGATGATAAACCTATTGAAAACCCTTTACCTCAAAAAAGGGGATTTATAAACTACACCTATCAGTACTACCCCAAAGTAGGTGATTAGCTTTTTCTATAATAAAAACTTTAATTTATTGAACCTTCCCACGAATTTTTCTAATCATGACCAGATGTTTAGGTTTTGAGCTAGTTCAGTTTAGCCTGTGTTGAGAAACAACCGTCGGTTTTGGGAAACGGTTATCTATATTTGGAAACATCCTGGATGACTATTGTATGAGCCCACGCTTTTATTACAATTTAGTTAATAACCATGATATTAGCCTATCATTCTTCTTGTTTCCATGACTCCAAGAATTGATCCTGCAGGTTTCGGCTACATTTCGATCGAATGATGTCGGGTAAGATCGGTCTTAGGACATATGGCCTTGAAAATTTCTTGAGACCTTGAGAATTTAACCACCAGATACTGTAAGCATAACGTTTAGCCAAACAGGAACCTTGATATTCAGCATAGACAACAATCTTGTTTCCCGAACTGATTATATTACTAGAATTCAGTAATAGGAACTTATTTGCTATTTTTTTACCTCAAGGAATGTTAAAGTTGACTTGTTGACCTAGATGGATAGGCTGGGTTATAACCTGAGAAATAGTTTGCATCAGAGGGCTTTTGCCAAAACAATGAATCACCTTTGTTATCAAGGTGTGACCTTAAAATTATAAGCATAGACTTTAAGCGTTGGTTAGAACAATGCATCGTCTTAGTTCTTGATTTCCTAGAATTGAGATGTATTTAGATAACAATCTATTTTTAGAAATTATAACTGAACAATGGATCGTCTTTGTTCATTCATCACCAAATTGTTGATAGATTTTGAACCGTTGGCTAGAACAATGGGCCCACTTTGTTCCTGATTTCTCAAATTGAGATGTTGAATCTATTTCCACCTGAACAATGGATCTCTCTATAACCTTCGAGGAAACGGTTACCAAACAGCTATCTGTTTTGGGAAACGGCTATGTTTTGGAAACGGCTACCTGTTTTTGGAAACGGCTATTTTTTTGGAAACAGCTACCTGTTTTGGAAACGGCTACCTGTTTTTCAGGGCTCTAACATTTGGATGACCTTGAAACATGCATAGACAACACCCTTTGCTTAGGTTTGTTAAGTTACGGACAACGTCTCTAAGTAAGCTGAATGTATGGCTAGTATACAATATAATGAAGCGATGACCTATTAGGAAAAGATGATGATATCTTTGGACCACATTAAACGAAATTGAATGCGAAAACAAATAATAAATAGATATGCTCCAGTAAAGGTATTACAAAATGTTACCATAATATGTATATTTTTTCTATTCCTAAGCTTTGGTTAACATAAGAACTGTTATTATACCTTCTCAATACCTTGTCATAAAATTTAACCTTGAAGATTGGTTGGTATGAATTGTAATATGATACCAATAAATCTTAACCTTGAAGAAAGCCAATATAGCTGCAAAGACACCTACATTTTTTTTTGTCTCATCAATAGCAGCCTCTTCATTATGATATACCCTTTCAAAAATAGAAGACTTTCTTTTTTTTTTTTGCAACAAAAATATATAATTTATTTCCAAACAATTATACATAGATATTTATGTTATTTTTTTTACAGAAATGTTAAATTAGTCATCTTTCCTACAGTTCCGGCGCTGGTAATGCATCATTCTCAACCAGATATTGCTTAAACTTTTCAATGCGATCTTCTTTTGAACTATTCATAAAATCCTAAGGTAAGTATGCACTTAAAGTTCTGGGTTTCCCATACTGATAGTTTATTCACTTTATATTTTGCGTCTTTTACGTTCGTGAAGGATTTACAGAAAGTGCTACTGTTCAATGCAGATAGATCCATCTTTATTGATTCGAGAACGCTTATGAATTATAGTTGACACCGGAACTGTCCTATATATTACTGCATCATGATGTTAGGGAAGTGCACTTTGATAATTGTATCGATAGGCTAATCTGCATCTGATGAGGATGAACTACTACCATCAAGAGGATCCATTTTCATTGCAAAACTGATGAATTGCGAGCTTTCAGTTCTTCTACAAAACATGTTCTACATATTTCCTTTAAATTTAAAAAACTTTTCCATATCTTTACTCCTTTTTCATACTTTTTCACTAGGACGTTACACCCGCTTCACTATAATCACCTCGCCCGTAAACCCCTCATGTTCGGCATCGAATACTAATGCTGAAAATTCTTGCTTCAAGCGTTCCACCGCTGTTCTCAGGTCAGTTGCTTTGGTCCATTGCTCTTGAGCGTATGCCATCCACATGTTTGACACAACACTCACTACCCATTACACTATTTCCTTATATTGTTACTCTAAACGACCCCACTATGTTACATTAGTGCAGATATGAACCATCTCTTTGATTACCATACATATCTGGTTACGCGCATAAGCTACTTTCAACGATCATGCTGTCACTATACTTTTAGCTGTAACGTGATCAACTTTTAGTGAGGACTTGAACCGGCCATTTTTAGCTTGATATACAGATAACAATCTATTTTATAAATCAACCAGAACAATGAATCGTCTTTGTTCATTTACCTTGAAAATTATAAGATAGACTTTGAACAATACATCGTCTTTGTTCATGATTTCGAATTGGATAACAAAATTTATATTTCAAAAGTTTGACCTTGAAAATTATACCTTAGATTTATGATTATTTGTTTGGATTTGAAAGTGCTTTAGCTATGTAAAAATACCTGCGTTCCCTGTTTAGCTACTTGAGGGGCGTGACATTGCTTGAAACATGCACCTCAGGGCTTTGATTTCCTAGAATTGAGATAGCAATCTATTTTAAAATAACTGAATAATGGATCGTCTTTGTTATCAGAGGTGTGACCTTATAAGCATAAACTTTAAATCGTTGACAATGGATTGCCTTTGTTCTTGAAAGAGATGTATTTAGATAACAATCTATTTTATAAATCAACCAGAACAATGAATCGTCTTTGTTCATTTACCTTTGAAAATTATAAGATAGACTTTGAACAATACATCGTCTTTGTTCATGATTTTCAGAATTGAGATAACAATTTATTTTTATAACTCGACCAGAAGAATGAATCGCTTTTGTTCTTTTACCTTGAAAAAATAGACTTTAAGCGTTGACAATGGGTCCCTTTGTTATTGATTTCCTAGAATTGAGATAACAATCTATTTTTAGAATAACGGAACAATAGATAGTTTTGTTCTTTCATGTGGCCTTGAAAGCATAGACTTTGAACCCGACAATGCATCGTCTTTGTTCTTGATTTCCTAGAATTCAAAGCTATGACTCAGCCAAAACAATAGATCGTCTTTGTTCTCTCATGTGGCCTTGAAAGCATAGACTTTAAACAACCCCTTTGTTCTTGATTTCTCAGAATAGGGTGCCCTTGAAACATGCATAGACTTGCTTGAGACTGAGGGCAATGACCTTCAGGATAATCAAAAACCTAGTAACTTTTCTAGTGACCTTGAAGGGGGGACTTACAGGTTGTACCTTGAAATAGGCAATGTTACTAACCTGTGACCTTGAAACGGGGAACGCGTAGGCACGGTGAGTTGGTATACCTATACGCGTAATTTATATAAGAAATATATTTTAAAAAGTTCAATTCTATTTTTAGCTTTTCACCTTGACCTTTTATATTTCTAAGAAATATGACACCAAAGGTCAATAACCTTGACCTTGAAAACTATTTTTAGATTTATGATTACCTTGCAACTTCTATTTTAGCTTTGACCTTGCTTAAACTTGTTAAATACCTTGTTGACCTTGACTATAAATATGATGATCAGCTCCAAAATTTATATTTTCCCAAAAAGTTTGACCTTGAAAATTATTTATGATTACCTTGCAATTTCTATTTTAGCTTTTCACCTTGACCATGCTTGACATGCTTAAACTTGTTAAATACCTACTGTTGACCTTGACTATAAATATGATGATCAGCTCCAAAATTTATATTTCCAAAAGTTTGACCTTGAAAATTATTTATGATTACCTGGCAATTTCTATTTTTAGCTTTTCACCTTTTATATTTCTAAGAAATATGACACCACCGTAAGTCTTCGACCTTGAATACTATTTTGATTACCTTGCAACTTTTTACCTTTGACCTTGACTTAGCAGGGTTACCAACTAACACGTAGCCCCGTTACCAACAACGTGCCTTGACTTAGCACCCAGCAATGTTACCAACCTAGAAATCTAGTGACTTTTCTGGTGACAAATCTGGTGACAAATCTAGTGACAAAAGTGGGACAGGAATGGAGTAGTATATCTACTTTAGGGTTATATAAAATATATCTTAAACTAGTTATAGCCTTAAATTACTAATTAAATCATAAACACCTGTCACTACATATAATATATCCTCTTGAGAACCCCTGGTCTTATAAAAAATAATGCAGAAATGAAAACTAAGATGACGTAATCTATGTGTCAATGTTGCACAATATATTGCAATTACAATGCTTTTATGTTGTCAACCACACCCAAACTGGAATTTTATTTCTTATAAATTTGTCTTCATGAAATGGAATAATCCGTTTATTGCGTTTTCTTGAATTTTGTAATGCAAATTGCAACCACAAAATGAAAGCGTGCGCAACAGTAAAATTAAATTCGTACTTAAAATGTAATTAAAGTGTAACTCAAAGTAAAAATGAAAGAAAAGAAAGTAAAAGTAAAGTGCCTGAAAAGAGCAAATGTTTTAATTTTTAGTATAATGCGTTAAAATATCTTACCATTAAATCAATGGCACTTTCACTAAGTTTAGGTGGAAAACCCAAAAAAGCTTTACTCAAATAAGGTTCATTAAGTACTAAAATGGACGCCTAGAATATCAGACGATGATGAAGCCGTGCTCGAAAAATTTGCGCAAATAATTAAGCCAACGATTTAATTTTATTTAATATTAAGAAGATATGCAACTTCAGTTACACCGAAATGCAAATTAAGTTGCCTACGCCATATTTACAAATCATTAATTAATAAAATTTTTCTTATATTTACAACTGAATGAACGAAAGACCTTAAATTAAGGTATATTTTAATACAACTCAAAATGGGTTGTTACAGATCGACGACTCAATGCGAATGCCGTCGCATGCGCTATGCACGAAATCGAGGCTCACATGCTAAGATAAACGTTCCTTACAGAATGATATTATTTTATGGGCCGATTTATTAAGAATATTAATCAAGACATCTGGTATGAGCACAAGGATTTTTTTATTTGTATTACACAATTTAAGGTACAGGATAGCAGAAACAAACAGTAAACTACAATAATCAACAAATGATTGTGTGGAATGTGAAATTGGAAAATGCCTTAACAATAATGACAGTTTAATTCACTTTCTGTTATATTACAGCTAATTAAAATGTTCTTAGGAGTAATATATTTCAAATAATTGAAATTTTGAGTTACCACAGTACCTTAGAATTCGGTTGTGTTGGTGAACATATTTCAAATGCCAAAAGCTTTATATTGGGAAATAATATTAAATGCCAAAAATATTTTCAAGAAGAGAAATTATTATCTGAAGATGTGAATAAAGTATTGAACGCAAGGCAAATGTTTAACATCTAATCCTCCGTTTATCAGTATTGGCTGAACAAAAACGAAAATGGTTTGCTAATCTAAGGACCAGTACTGGACGTATATTACTACAGAAGATATCTTCCGGATGTTATTAGATGGATTGTTACATTTACGTTGAAGGAAAGTACTGTAAAAAAGTGCACACAAGATTAAATAACGAAGTTGAAGATGTCACGTATACACAAGTATGAGATGGTTAACAAGTCTAAAGTTTACTTACAAAAATTTAATAAAAACCTATTTCAATGGAATCTTCTTCAGTTACCACAAACAGCGAATTTTTTACGAATAAATCATTTTCGTGGTAATTGAGATCTTTACACGGATGAAACACGGTGTAAGCAAATCATACCAAGACCAAAGGATGGCAAGGATGTGTCAACAAAGGATGATAATTTGATCGTTATCGAATTTTGCAGGTATACTTAACAAATTATTTTTATCATATCGTGTGATCGATCAGGCACCATACCATACATGCTGGATCAAAATTTTAGAAATTATATGGCGAAAGCAGGCATCGTTTCCAGGATGGAGAAGCAAATGATACCCTTACCAGAAGGAACAACTAATTTCAACCATTTGACAAGAGCGGAATTATTTAATCAGGGCGAAACCCTTTCATCACAAAAAAGTGTATTTGCTTGAAACAATGTTAAATTGTTGTGGTTATCAGTTGCCCACTGTGAGTACAACGCAATTAAACTTATTTGGGCTTAGGTTAACCTGTCAGAACGCGCGCTATGGGTAAAATCACCCACTACTAATTAAAAGCATTGTAACTTTTTACGTTATGGGTCTGTTTGCGGCCGCCCTTCAGTACCTTCATATTGAACTCCCCAAGCTGATTTAGCGGGAGTCGACAAGATTGCCATCGGCTACACAGTTCTGTGACATATTTTGCGGTGCAGTTGCCCAGAAATTGTTGTTTCTACTATTTTTGTAAATTTACATATTTTACACAATTGGTCATTAACGAAAAATTAGTTTACACTTATATTCAACGTTTATGTGAATATGGATGACATGTAACCATCTATGAGTAAAAGATACGATGATTTTCGACCGTTAGCTGAAAAAGAGCTAGTACAGATGATATCTGATGATGGGGATGCAGATGCGAATATTTGTGAAAGTGATGATTCTGAGATTGATCATATGTCAGAAAGTAGTCATAACAGTGTTTCGGATTCGGAAGATGACATTCCTTTAACCCGCTTGTCTTTTTACATTAAAAAAAAAGGTTTCAACTGGTTCAAAAACACACCTCCGCAAAATGTCACAACATTTACACGGGAGTTCCTGGCCATAAAGGAATTGCAAAAAATTCGCATTCGATACTTGATACTTGGCAACTTATGATAAGCGAAGAAATTATAAATCTAGTAGTAAAGTACACCATTATGTAAATAGAAAATAAAAAAAACTAAGCTTAGTAGACATCGAGATACCCTCACAGTAACTGAAAAGGCTCTGTTGGGATTACTTTATTACGCTGGTTTTTTAAAATCGGCACGACTAAATACGATGGACTCATGGGCTAGGAATGGCAGTGGTTTTGACTTATTTATTGCAACAATGTCAAGAAAACGATTTTTACTTATTTTACGTTGTATACGATTCGACGATTTAGAAACAAGGTCTGAAAAGCCACAGCTTGATAAATTGGCGCCTATAAGAGAAGTTGCAGAGATGTACAAGAAAAACATCAATCAATCATATACAATAGGAGAGTTTGCTACTATTGATGAAAAATTGGAGCCTTTTAGGGGACGGAGCAGATTTCGACAATACATAAAAAGCAAGCCGGCAAGATACGGTATAAAAATATTTTTACTTGCTGATGCAAAAACATTTTATACCTGCAGCTTTGAAATTTATGCGGGTACGCAACCTGAAGGAAATTTTAAATGTGACAATTCTTCAAGTGCAGTTGTTCTGTAATTGATGGAGCCCATTGTTGAAACTGGAAGAAATCTTACTATGGACAATTGGTTTTCAAGTATCCCCCTTGCAGAAAAATTGATTCGTGATCACAAGACAACGTGCGTGGTTATCTTGCGAAGAACAAGCGGGAAGTACCTCGCGAATTTATTAACGCCAAAAACAGGGAGAGGTATTCCAAATTCCTTGGATTTACAGAAACTATGACTTTCTTGTCATCTATACAAACCTGACAAAAACTATTTTGATTATTTCCACTCTACACCGGGATAAAAACATTGATGAAAGGTCTGGTGAACAGAAAAAACCTGAGTGTATTAGCTTTTACAACAGTACCAAAGGAGGGGATGATACCGTTGATGAATTGTGTGGTACATATTCGGTTTCTTGAAAATCCTTTTGGTGGCCACTAACAGTGTTTTTTGATTTTCTAAATATTGCTGGAATAAATGCTTACGTTATTTACAAAGTTAATAATTCACCTCAAAATTTGTATCGTCGCCAATTTCTGAAACAATTAGCTTTGGAATTGACAAAGGAACAAATAGTAGCGCGTTTTCAAATTCAAACATTACCGATTGATGTCAAGACCAGGTACCTACCAATGTAATAAATGAGCCAATGCCCAAAAAACAGCGAAGAGCAAAGGAAGATGCGAAGATTGTGGCTAAAAGAAAGATTCAATATAGTTTTGTAAATCTTGCAGTGAGGACAGAAAAGGTAAATTACATATATTTGCCATAATTGAAATACCTTTATAATAAATAACAATTTAGTAAAATAATAATTTACTTTTTTTGATGTTATTTCTTTATCTATGTAACAACTGAACTATTTAATAACAATTTTAATAATATGTGCATTGTCAAAAATAAAAATAGTAATAAAGTTTAGTATGTAAATTCATTGAACAAAAATTTTTTTTAAATAAATAATGTATTTGGGGATTTTTACCGCTATGGGTAAAATTCACCCTGCGCACTTCTTAACGTGACTAAACTGGGCGGGTTCTGACGGGTTCAAAATAAAGTGGCAAAGCAAAATAACACATATAAAATAAAAGACGTGTTAACGTTATATACTGAAGTAATGAATAATTTACAGGCCGATTTGTGGGACAACTGCAAACTACATTTTGCATGATAATTTAATTTTTAATTTACAAAGTTAATCGGCTAAAACTTTTGTATTTTCTGAGTGTTATATATCAACAGGAAGATCTCTGCCAAGTCTCACACCAATTGGGCTTACAATAAAAACGCTATAAGCTTTCAAACTGACCTATCTTGCTTTTTGAAACCGATAGTAGTAAATATTCATTAATTGATCGAAATATACGCAATCTAGTCATTGTTCCTAGCTGCCAACTTGTAAAAACTTATACAAGTTAGCTATGATTAATAGTAAATGGATGTTACAGCAATTTGATAATCAGTAACCTGTTTTCGTGGTAATACTTTTACTCCACAGCGACGAGATATTTAGAAATGTGATTATAAATAGATTTATATCATAAACTTAAATTTTTAAGGTAATTTACGAAGAAGTATGTAAAATATTATAGATAATACGCAAGGGAACAATTTTTTCTGGAGATTACAGGGTTGCATCGTGGTTCACCGATAAACCCCTATTGCAAGTTAAAACCTCTTTAGCATGCTAATAATATAATATTTGTAATATACAAGGTTTTATGTACAATCTCTTTAAAAATTTATTTTAAATGAAATTGTTTTAGTATTGAAAAATGTCAATTTACAATTTATTATTTTAATTCTAAACTTATTAGTGCTGAAAGTACTGGTGTGAATATCAGTAATGTCAGATATATTTATGTTACTTGTAGTTGTATTTTCACTCAATATTTTCATTGTTGTTTTATTTTTATTTTCGACGAATGATTCAATGTACCCTTCTGCCACTGAATTACTTATCCATCCACCATATATTTTAACCGTAAGCAGATCTGCCCCAGAATTTGCCAAGACAGACGTTGAAGAACGTCTAAAACAATACCCCGTGTGTTCTTTTGCATCTGGTAGCTTAAAAAATGATGCAGTTTTAGACGTTACTGCTCCAACACTATGCTTCAATACTATGCGTGTATTGGAGTACATATCGATTAATTATGTTCTATGCAATTTTTTGATACGAGTGATTTAGTGGCAAAAGAATTCCCAATGTAGAATTTAAATATCGATTTATTTTATAAAAAAAGTGTAGTCATATTTTTTAAAGAAAATTTTATTTTACATAACTTTTTTTTATAAGGATTTTTAATATAGCGCAAGGTAAGTCTAAAAATTAATTAAATGTAAACGAAATTTTTAAATCGCAATTGTTATCGCGATAGAAAAGTTAATTAATTGGGATTAACATATTTTATTAAATATTAAGTCGTTATTTGAGCATGGTTTTCGGGATATCTTATTTTTGTAACTAATGTTTGGCTAAGGGTTGAAAAACATGTGTTTGAGGTGTACGCTTAAAGGCTGCTTTACCGAAGGGGCAACGAATCATTGGAAATTTTTATGCGCACATTATTGATGTAAAAATGTCACTAGTTTAGTAATTAATTACGTCGGTACACACTGCGATCAAAGACATCTTTGTTTGGAACGTTGAAACTTAAGATCTAAATGTAGCGCTTGTTACAGACGAATGCATATTTTTAAAATTAACATGTCGTTCAATAATTACTATGAAACTGTTCCAACATAATAATTTTTTGCTTTTTTATTGCTTTTGAAATATGGGGTTTTATTGCGGGAGTAAATATAGTTAGTTTGAAATTGGGTGAAAAATTAGTGGTACAGTGTCGATGGAGCCAGATCGATGGGGTTAATTAAATACCTTCAATGTAAACAATTTGTCTTTAAAATAATTCTTGCGTGTACATTTTCTTTTGAATTAGCCAACGCTAATTTGTCTTTTCTTTCGGGTGTTAGTTTTAATGTGTTTTCCAAATATTAATCTGTAAATAACAGTCACCTTTTTGAAATTAAACCGCGTATGTTCACGATTTGTGTCTGTGTATTTGTGTATTTTTATATAAATTAAGGCTGGCAGCAATTAATTTTACAAGAGTATATAACGTATTAAAAATTGAGCATTGCCTTGCGAAGGTATCACTTTCGCACGGGGGCTCTTTAAGCTGACATCTGCTAAAATAAAAACAGTACAGGGCTCGCTCACTCTTGTATTTGTGTGAATTAGTATTGTTGTTTGATGTTTATATTTATATTTGTGTAGAGGTGCGACGTGGGTGAACGGGTACAGGATACCGCTCTGGTTATTAATTGTAATGTGCAATTGCCGAGTGTGTACATACTGCTATGTCCAGATGACTATTAAACACCTCGAATGTTATTTATATTGCTTTACTGTTGTATAGATGAATGCGTAACCTGAGAAAGGGGCGCTGTATTTTTCTAACGCACTCAAACTTTTTTTGTATGTACTTTGTGCTTTAGTAGTAACTAAACAATGGTATACGTGTAAATTCCTTGTCTATTTTTTTTGTCCTTGCCTTTACCTGATTATCACTTGTGCAATTTTACCGTTGTACCGTAAGGGCTACATATTTGGTATTACGATTTGTATTCTGCTTATTTATGACACAATTGTGGGCGTGACTGCATGGTTTCTTATTATTATGTTTATGTGCAACTAAACTGCTTTTCATTTATTTTTCTCTTAATGTTTGCTACGCACTTTAACCTGATTTAATGGTATGTTGTCATATATTTAACCCTTTCATTGTTTTTTTGTGTTATTTGATTTATTAATGTACTTGTGCAATTACTTATTTATGAATAAAGTGGGTTTTATTGGTGGTTTTTTCCACAATAGTACATTAACCGGCTGAACCACCATGGCGCAAAGCTCGTTAATTTTAATTTGAGTAGTTTCATTTTTTTACCTGCCCACATGATACAACACTTACCTCATCCAGCCTATCTAATTCAAATAGCACGACGTACCTACCACTAGACGGCCAATTCGGTTGATCAGATTGGAGGTTTGCGAGTAATTAAATATCAGACTAGTAAATAAATTATAATGTTTTAATTATTGCCAGGAAGGTCAAAGTAAGGCAAGAAATTAATTTGAGTAATAGTAACATTATTGTCAGTAAAGCCAAAATAAATCACTTAGCGATGTTTTCTTCTTGAATGTGCATTCTTGCAAATAAGTTACACTTTTCAAGGTAGGGTACCTGGGGGACGCTACAATGGTAAAACTGTATTATTGATATCTTATAGAAACGGGCGGCTTTGGAATTTTTTTGAAGTTAACATGTATTTATGTCTATTAATCTCTATCACACATTACGTTTTAAACGTCATTATGACATAGATTATTGTTTTTTTTACAATGGTGCCTGTTTTCATTATGAACGTGGTCGTGATTTTAGCGAGTATTTGTCATTAGTTTCAAGACTATACGTTATTTATCAACACCGGACATCTGAAATGTAGTATAGTTCAGGAATGCTGAGCTTGACAAGGCATAAACTTTTGAGAAGCTTTTATATTGGAACGTTCCTTTATTACGTTTTGGAGATGCCCGAATTATTGTAAATGGTAATCGCATTTGGAATTCTTACGTTGAGAACGAAATATAATTTTTGTTTGTTTATTAGAAATGGATTGGAGTTTGAAATTGAGGTTTGGTGTATGTTGTAATAATAGTTGTCCGTATTTTTCTTAAATATTGTTAGTTATAGTTGTTGTCGATTAATTGCGTCATTGGAAAATTATACGTCGTATTAAAGTTGTTATTTCATATTCAAGTGTGGTGCAGAAAAGCGTTTCGGTAGATATCTTTAAACAAAGAGTTTCGCCTTTAAATACGAGATTTTAAGGTTCAGTGTCGAGAAGACATCATCAACGTTTGGAATATCCATTACAATGATAACCGGCAGCTTGTTCTTTATTATGAAATTTTCCAGTTGGGCTCACGAATTTCAATTCGTTTTTGGCGCAATTTAAGATTTAAGTAATAAATGGCTATGATTGGTTGACGGAGATAAAATCCAATGTAGCGAAAAGTAAAAGATGCGTGTACGGTCCTAGTTCTGGTGCTGTAGTGTCAAGTCGAAGTACGTCATCTTTAACGGGGTCGTAAAAATAATTCACCCGCTTATGATTAAATACTTCTAGCCCAGAGCTATAATTAGCTATGGAAAATAATGGATAACTAGAAGATTTAATGCCACTTGCTCATCGGTAGATTAATAGGTCCAGGTTCAATAATATTTGATTTTCTTATTAACGAAAATAGAATTGCTTAGATATTTCCGCTTTACAGAAAAAAAGTGTTGCTTCAAACCTGAAAATAAATAATGTAATCTCGGACGCCAATTTGTTTTTAAGGAACAAACAAACCTTAAAAACAGAAAAGTCACAAAAAACATATGAAAATAACAAGTAAAAATAATGAAAACAATGAGTTTTATAACGATACTTAATTTGATAATAATGGATGATCTCTTAAAAAGTAATGTAAATATCTCAAATTCAGTATGATAATTTTAATAACCCACCATATAAATGTAGCACTCGAAATAAAAAATTAAACAAAGCAAAAATGGCTTCTACTTAAACGCGTAGTTAAGTAATGAATGAAGGACGCTCAAAATAACCCTGCGCATTGACCGAAAATGACTCAAAGCGCGGAAAGGAATGTGCAGAAGTATCGAAATACATACATACATATATATATATATATATATATATATATATATATATATATATATATATATATATCACACACACCGGTAAGGTATTCAACTAACGCTAATGCACTTAAGTTGCCAATAAGAACGTAAATTTTAAACATACATAAAAAGGTTTGTTACAACTGACGTAACGTTCGTGAAGGAAGGGTGTTAATAAAGCCCGTGTTAATAGAACTTTCGTTAGGGGCAGTTTTCCCCACCAACCTTAGAGGGGGTATTGATTAGATTCACACACCATGCGATTAGAATATCCTAAAGTGGCGTTTGTCCACAGGGGCATCTTTAAGTGTCCTTAAAAGGGGTCAACTGTTAACCTAGTGCGTCTCCCAGTTTTGGATTAGAGTTGTCGTTTGTGTGGAGGAAACCCAAACATCTCTTCCGAAACGTAGAGGGATTTAGGATCGCAGCTCAATAAAAAGTAGAAGACTCGCTGTAAATAAATTAAATTTAGCGTAAAAGCAACTTACGCTCAATTAACTGTATATATTTCAAGATAAAGCATCGCGTAAATATAAAATATATAAACGTGAGTGTACCATTTAACCAACTGAAGTTTTAATCAAACGTTATAATTGAATCTAAGCAAGTCGACCGATATCCACAAGGTGGGTGGTTTACCGAAGCTTCGAGCGTTTATCTGTGTTTTAGACAATTTTAATAAAGTGCTGTGTTTATTTTATTTGTAACTTTCTAACGGCTGAACACGCTTTCCTTGGTAGTCTACTTGGCAAATTATCATTGATTAATTTGTTTAAAGCGTGTTCATCCTGGAGATAATTTAAATTATATGAGGTTTGTTTACTTGTTGAATTGGCCGGGACGCTTATCATTTGTTATGAACAATTTTGTTTTAAGAGTAAAATTTGCGATAAGTATCAACGCAATTTAAGCACATAAAGTAGTTTAAATATTGGTGAGAGTTACATGATTATATGACACACCAGGTTGATTATAATTGTACTTGTTTTTTTCCTTTTTTTTTATTTATAATGCTAATACATAACGTAAATTACTGACAAAGAAACACGATCGATTGAAATAGTTGAAGCATGATATTACATCACGGTTTCGTGCAAATAGAAATTTTGTAGCCTTTCAGGTGTAATTACGATAACAGGTATTTGAATATTTAGACGAGCTGTAAACCTGCGCAATTACTCATTTCAGCCACGATTGTGATAAGTTCAAATACTCTGGCGCCCTTTCTGGTTTCTGTCAACCCCCTATCGTGACATATGTTTCCTAAAATACCCAAAATTAGGTCAAAAATACACCCACTCCAACCACTAAACACCGGCACCCTTCACCTTTATCTGTTATAACATAACAAGCTGCATAATATTCCTAAAAAATTATAATTAAAATTAATTCATTTAGATTAGCACCTAGATGTCCATTAACATCTGTCTGACGTGAAATTTTAAACGCTAGCTTCACATACATTATTGTTTTTGTTTTTACAATGTTGCCTATTTTCATAATGAACTTGTTATAAAAGAGATTGCATAATTATCCTAAAAAAATGTTATTAAAATTATTTCGTTTCCATTTCCATTTTGTAGGATGGAAGGTCGTGTGGTGTTTCACACCGGATATTTTAATTATAAGATGGAGAGTTTTTGATTAATATGTTTAAGTGAATATCCATTAGCTGATAGTAATTTTGTTAAATATCTATATTCATCTTTAAAAAACTTAGGATTCACTTATAGATATTAATAATGTTACTACACTTACTAGACATAACCACTAAGAAATACTGTTGGTTAATGTTGGTACTGCTTTTCTTCAATTGATAATTAATGTTACAGATAGAACTGAAAAAATCCTTAATAGACCATGGCTTTAGGATTGGTTTTAAACCTACCAGAAAGATTAAAGAACATTTAAGGGCATCTAAGGATGTTTCAAATCTATTGCCATCTTCCGGATTGTATAAGTATTCGGTTCTTGTGGAAAAGTACACTGGTACCACAAAACGTAGCTTTGATACAATACGTAAACAACTTTTGTAGATTAGATCAACTATGGAAACAGCTAAGTATGCTTTAAATAATTTAAATCATAACATTTAATTTGATAATATGGAAATAATGTCAAGATAAACTCATTGTTGGTTTGGAACGTGATGCTATTGAGATATAAACATCCAAATAACTTTAATAGGCAAGAAGAAAATGTCCGAAGTACCACTCGGGGTGTGGATTTACCTTCCAAATTGATAAACCCGAGTCAGACTCGTCAAAAAAAATGTTTTCCATGCCGATTAGACCGAGTCCAACTCGTTAAGAAACCCCGAGTACAGCTCGGGATGCCTAACCCCAGATATATTGATAATGCCGAGTAGTCCTCGGGTAGTTTCTAAGAAAGCAGCCTCAAATCGACATACCCGAGCGTAGCTCGGCATCATTTTTCAGGCGGACGCCAAGTGTATTCGCCATAGTTCGTGTCTCACGAAGCTTCTCCCACCAATTTCAACTCGTTCCCGCTGTACGATATGCGGCTTTGCGGGTATCTGTGCATTTCGCCGCCAGTCTTTGGTTATCTATGATTAGTGTAGGCAACGATGTCGTCTTCTGAAAGTGATGCAAATTATTTGTGCGACTCGGACTACGACTATGAGAATTTATCGTCTGATGAGAGTGAGGATGAGTATCCGTTGGAAGAAACTGACAGTGATACATCCGACAGTTCGGATGATAATGTGCCATTATCAAGTCGAGTTTGGTGTCCTATAAAACAAGTGTCACCGCCACCGCCAAGATTTCCATTTTCGGGAAATCCCGGTATAAAAACGCAACCTAATGACAATGCGGATATTCTGCAGTACCTGAAATTATTTCTGGACAATGATATTATGGAAAGAATCGTAACGGAAACCAATCGTTATGCAGAACAGTATCTAGCGTCAACAATACTAAAGCGGTTTTCTCGTGCAAAGAAATGGGTTCCAGTCACTACTGATGAGATGTGGAGTTTTTTTGGGCTAATTATATTACAAGGCCTTTTGGGTAAATCAAAACAAGCTTGGTATTGGTCAACGAACAAAATATTGGAAACACCATTTTTTCGGCAAGTTATGACTGAAAACAGATTTACCCTTATCATGAAATTTTTACACTTTACCGATAATCAACAATTCGATCCGGATACGCATGAAGCTCCAAAACTGAAGAAAATATATGAAATTTTTCAAGCCATAAATGACAAATTTCAGACAGTTTACACACCTGAACGGGATTTGAGTATCGATGAAAGTTTAGTGCTATACAAGGGGCGACTAAGCTGGATCCAGTACATAGCTACTAAACGGGCCAGGTTTGGCATTAAATTTTACATGTTGTGCGAATCAGATACAGGATATATTTCAAAAACTATCCTTTATACCGGTAAAGGAACACAACTCGATCAAAGTTATAAGGAGCTCGGATTTACAACAAGCGTCGTATTATCCTTGTTAGAAAATTTCTTAGACAAGGGATATTGCATTACAATGGACAATTTTTACAATTCACCTGCATTATTTGATATCTTGATAAAACGCAAGACTGATGCTTATGGAACCTTACGTCATAACAGAAAAGACGTTCCCGTAGGATTCGCGCAAATGAAATTGAAGAAAGGTGAGCACAAAGCCTGGCAAAGAGGAAAAGTATTAGTTCTAAAGTGGAAAGACAAAAAAGGATGTTTCTCTTATCACTACCGTGCATAATACATCTTTTGTAGATGCAAAAACGAAATCAGGCAAAATTATTCCAAAGCCACAAATTGTTATGGACTATAATCATACGATGGGAGGTGTAGACCGTGCCGATCAGCAAATGACATTCTATCCGTTCATGAGAAAACAACAAAAAAAATATTACAAGAAAATATTTCGACATCTTCTTGAGCAATGCATTTGGAATGCATATGTTTTATACAAAAAAAATGATAAGAAAATAGAACACAGCGACTTTCTTTGGCATTTGGTTAGAAGAATAATGGATGTACATTTACCAGCAGATACATCGGCCCCTCGTTCAAGTATTACAAGCCCACTAAGACTGAAGGGAAGACATTTTCCGCGATATATTCCACCTACTGAAAAGAAGCAATGCCCCACCCGATGCTGCATCGTATGTTGTTCCAAAAAGAAAGACGGCAAAAAAATTCGCAAGGAAACACGTTTTTATTGTGAGGATTGTGGTGTAATACCGTGCTTTCAAATTTATCACACTAGAGAAGATTATTGATGTGTTACCTACATACATATGTTTATATTCTAACAAAACGATATTTTTCGGTGATATACATATTATTATGCGCGATTATATACATGCATATCTCCTTTTTTCAGGAACTTTTGAGTTCATGTTCGTTTATGTTCTGTAAATGTATGAATAAAATACATGCATTCGTTTATTTTATTTATCTATTATAAAATTTTTTTATTTTATTTTTTTCTTTATTATTTTTTTTAAATTTAATTCACTACAAAAAACAGGAACAGACTTATCCCAACAAAATACGTTATAAAAATACATTCATTCACTGATTTTATTTATCTAATAGAATATTTTTTATTTTTATTTTTTTATTTTTTTTACAATTTAGTTCAGTACAAAAAACAGGGACAAACTTATCCCAACACATGAATATCCCTAGAATGGGATATCGTTTTGAAAGCCAATATTCCAGAACTGCCGTATCGTCAAGGAGGTTAAAAATCATATTATACGTACACATTGCGTTTTCACTGTACAATGGCAATTACAATTATTAACCAAAAGCTATTTTGTTAGATTTGAATAGATGTTTACTTGGTACGTTAAGATTTCATTTGTGAATGCTTTTACCAATTTCAAACTTTTTCACAACTTTACACTTACGCTATAACTACATTAAATTTTGTTCCTTGATTTTGACATTTTTACTGTTAGCCTTCTTCAGTTAAAGGATGCGCTGATTTGTCATCTTGAAGGCAGTTTAACAATATTTAATTTATTAATAATCTAGTTATTCTTTACTAAAATTAGATTCCATAGTCCAGAGTTGTTAATCAAGATGCAAGACCTAAGGTTCTGACTTAATGCCATAAAAGGGCACTCGTCACAACTCCAAAAAACGTTAAAATCGTGTTAAAATGTCAAAAGGGCGAAACTCGTTAAATACATTTTACAGCGGGAAAACGTCGTGAAACAGGAAACCATAATGTTCATTCAGAATAAAATACCCCGCTACTAAAATTCTACTCCAACAATATTTACGCAAAGTACACCTAAATCTCAATAAAATCTTAAGCTTCATGTAATAGCCACACAAGTGCGAAAATAAAACTAAAACTCATTAAACATTTCGATAAACCTAGCACTAAAATCATTGGCCCAAATATCTAAAAAAAATTCAAAGCGGTAATTCAATTTCAAACGAAAACCACAAAACTAAATGCTATCGAAACTTTATAAAATCCTAAAATTTACTAAACGACGAAATCGAGGTTATAACTCCTAAATTCCGCAAATATACAGCTCATTCTCAAACAAATAACAAACTGTCTACCTTTTTACAAACCCAGGTAATCGACAGTTGCTCAGGTGATTGCTATAAAAATAACTTAAAAAAAATTGCGACTACTCGCAAGCTATCGTATGCAAAAACAAACAGCTGACCGGTCAACAACCGACTCACTTCATAATTACGTTACTTTACACTTTAAAATCTCTGAGCATATCGTCAAAATCAAAATAGCGAATACTTTAGTATAGAAATTCTTATGTTAAAGCTTTCCATAAATAATCAAACACTTCAAAGCAATTCCACTGCAAAGTTCTACAAATTAATAGCTACCACATCCAAATAAATTACTCATAAACTTTGAATGTAATCCAAAATAGCTAAACTTCTAAATTTTGAATAAACATAAAAATATTAGCGTTGTGAGTAAAGATGAGGATTACAAAATATGTACATTTAAATAACACTCAAGTTAATAAACACTAATAAACACTATCTACTAAAAAAACAATAAGCCTGGAAATATATACAATCAACTCTAAAAATAAAATTTCTGTATTTTGATTTAGAATGATTCCTGCAGGATTCCAATAACTCCCAAATTTATCTATTTCCTATCCTACATTTTAAGTAACATCAAAAGAATAAAGAAAGGGTCGAACATCTAAATTTTACAAATCTTGCAGTAAGCAAATTTTATATATCGTAAACAGAATGAAATAATCCATGTACAGACCGAAATAATTATGGTACGAATGGATATGCGTTATACATTGAATTTCTATCTGAACGTTCCTTAATTATACTTAAACCAACAAGCATTTTCATTCGTCTAAATATGTACGAATAAACACTTATTAAAATCACCAACACATATAACTTCAGAAAAATATAGTTACCTCATCATGCACGAATGGTCAATCGAACTTCCTTTTCTTACTCACAACGATATAGGATAAACTCCTCTCGGTATATAGTTGACGGAAGCCAATAACCTTAATTCTTAAATTTATCTTTACCCCAACTTTGGCAAATCGAGCTTAACTTTCATAATACAACCTACGTTAAAACGTACTTGCTCGCTATGCACACATCTATTAAACGAAACCATATTTACTTGAAGCTTCTTAAGCATTATATTTATAGTAGTTTATATTATTTGTTCGAAGTCCGCAGTGTACGCGAAAGCTATCATTTAACCCAGGAACTCGTTAAATTAATCCGCATAAACAAAATGCCTTCAAGTCGGTCAAAAGAACAAAGGATCATCACTTCAAAAAAACACTAAAGCCAATTACTTCTATAACCGAAAAATGTCACTATTGACATGAAACACAACAATAAAACAACCCGGCGGTGTGTTCCCAACCAGGGGAAGTGGAAAACATTCCTACGGTAATGTTCGGTACACCCTCACGGTAGGAAATAACTTGTTCCCTCCTACTGCACTAACCCCTTTCGCGTATATTGCAACACTGCCAACAAAACAGCATGAGTCGTCCACTACATCCTTGACTGGACTACCTTAAGCTACATTTATTTCTTGCCATCTCCAATTTAATCCCTTATCGTGACAATTCATTACTTGAATTTTAAAAACGAATTGCGCCAAAACGAATTGAATTCGAAAGCCGTCCAAAAAATTGGATCACCAAAGAAATACACTTCGTAACCGAGGGCATTATCTGCGTAAATGATATCCTGTAAATTAAAGATTTCTTAGCGACACTGGACCTTAATTTCTCGTACTTAAAGCTGAACTCTTTATTTTAAACCCAATATTCTTATCAAGATACTCTGACAATTCGTCGTCTCCAACGTCTCAACTAAATGCGAAATATGCTTTTCTACATCGAAGAAAAGTAACAGTTTATACTCAATTTAATTCTATAAAACGTAACTCCCCTTTCAACAAACGAAAATTTTTAAAACTTACAATAAGGACAAAAAAATATCTAATTCTTCCTCTCAAATTAGTTAAACGATTTCACTACTAATCTTGATTTAAACTTCCATCTAAATTTGATAAACAACCGCAACTTTCTTTCGTTTTATAGAAAAAAAAAAGAATTCCACTTGCGATTACTATTTATAGAAATTTTGAAAACCTTCAAGATACGTGAAAGACAAAATAAAACGTTACAATTGAAAAGTTTCTCAAAGAATTTATGCGTTATCAAGTTCAATTGCATGAAGTTATACACTTCAGATGTACGGTACTAACAAATAATTTATAATTTCGAACTAAACGGTAAATATGTGATAAAATCACGGCCACGTGACAATTTCCTCACATTTATTCAGAAATTGTTCAAGTCACAATTTCGGAGTTTGTGGAAATTTGCGAGTTTACTAGCTTTAGAGGTATATGGCTACAAAATCCACAAAAATTAAAATTTGGTTATTACGACTCCTTGAACACATAAAATATCTTGTAAAAAACATTATTGTACAGTGTGTCGATTTTTGATGATATTTGGGGGTATCACACTTATGAGTAAAGATACTGAGTTGCGGTTTTCACAATACCGTGCTACTTTTTTGTGAAACGAACGCTGGTATAAACAAAACTTTCATGGCCCGCTACATTTCTGAGATACAGGGCGAAATTGAAAATATTTCATTTTGGGACCCTTCTTGTATCTCCGTTATCCTTTAATATATGACAAAGGTAAAAATTGGTTCTTATACAGTTTTTTACATAGAATCCAGTGGCGTAGTTGTATTTATGCTGTAAGCTGTCAATTTTTAACTATAAATAAAACTTATGGTTTTTTAACGGAACACCTTGTATATATTTCTTGCGTTTGATTGGAAATTTTGTAAGCTTTACAATAATATATAATAGATGATGTGTATTTTAAATAATAAACCTAAAATCTATGATTTCACAAAATCTCCGTAATACCATAGTGTGTATTATATACCATTAGAATTAGTAGGCCGTGATTATTGGAACAATTAAATGATCATTTGCTAAGCGCCTGTCAAGACTTGTCAGTTGTAACATTTATATTCTCTGCGTAATATTGTATTCGTTGCAATAGTTGAAAATGAAAATTATCAACATTTTGAAAAATATGACGTTAGCCTGTTTTATAGAGGGCATTGAAAACTCCCGTGAGGCTTCCTAACTGTATTTCAACAGGTTTGTTTATCTTTGGACGTATGTGGATTTATTTTTTACTTAAATATCATTTGGATTTATAGATATCCAGAAAGAAGGCAACCTTGTCTTTTAATGTTTTCTCGAATAAAAAAAAATTTGGTAGAACATGGATCATTTATCCAACCGCGACCAAAAAAGTATAATAAGGAAAATCGCAATACGCATGAAGTCAATGTTTTAGCATGTATACAGGCAATGCCTTCACAATCATGCAGAGTTCTAGAGCAGGAGATTGGTGCTCCTAAGATTTGGGTTCAAAGAGTATTGACCAAAAATAAATTTAAGCCATACAAGATTAAAATTGTTCACCATTTGCATCCTGGGGATGCAGAACGTCGTTTATTGTTTTGCAACTGGTATTTGGAACAAATTCGCATTGGTAATAACTTTACTAGATTTATAATATGGTCCGACGAGGCTTATTTTTCAACAGGCATTGGTCCCAAGAAAATCATCATGTGCTATTCGAAACAGAGCAACATGGCCGATTTGGATTTAGCGTAGCTTGTTTTATTTTGGGACAACAAATAGAATACATACAATTTTGCAAGATGTTATCCCTATGTTACTAGACAATGTTCCTTTAGCTCACCTTAACAGGATACATTTCCAACAGGATGGCGCGCCCGCACATAATGCTACAATTGTTCAACCTTTTTTCGACAATTGTTTCCCGCAAAAGTGGATCGGTACTCATGAACCAATTAGATGGCCTCCACGGTCACCTGACCTATCTATGCCAGACTTTCTCTTATGGGGCTACTTGCAGAATAATGTTTATAGTACTTGTCATCGGACAATAGATGAACTACTTAATGCCACCAATGTGGCATTTCAAAATTTGCAAAGACGTTCCATAATTATTTTAAATGCTTTAAAAAGAATAACCACTGTATGTCAACATTGCATTCGGGAAAATGGCAACCATTTTGAGCAGTTCTTTTAAGGTGGAAATCTATTAAGGGGTTACTATCGAGTTAATATTATAAGTTTTTCAGTTTTATTCTGCCTTAAAATTGGTTTAGCTTTTTTAAAATTTCTATGTTTGTAATATCCTAATATAATTAACTCACGACCTAGTAATTCTCATGCTATATCATACACACTATGTTATTACGCAGATTTTGTGAAATCATAGATTTTAGGTTTATTATTTAAAATACACATCATGTACTATATATTTTTGTAAAGTTTACAAAATCTCCAATCAAACGCAAGAAAAATATACAGGGTGTTCTGTTAAAAAAACCATACGTTTTATTTATGGCTAAAAATTGACAGCTTACAGCTAAAATATGACTACGACACTGGATTTTACGTAAAAAACTGTATAATAATCAATTTTTAGCTTTGCCATACATTAAAGGATGACGGAGATACAAGGGGTGTCCCAAAATGAAAAATTTTCAATTTCGCCTTGCATCTCAGAAATGTAGCGGGCTGTGAAAGCTTTGTTTATACCAGCGTTCTTCTGACAAAAAAGTAGCACGATATTGTGAAAACCGCAACTCTGTATCTTTACTCGTAAGCGAGATACCCCGAAATATCATCGAAAATGGGACACACTGTACATCGCTTGTATTTGCAAAATTTCATAGCAAACTTTTTTAAAACACCCTGTATACTGAATATTGTTTTAATATTTCTAAGTTTGACACAACAAGAACAAATTTGTTGATGTGGTGAGAAAATGCTACATCGATACTGATAACGACATAGTGACGATGGTTAATGATCCCACTTACGTCGATCTTTCTCATTTTGCATTGCTCTTTATTACTTTCATAAGAAAATCTCATTTCATCTCAGACTGCTAAGTCCATTAATGTAACATTTTTGCTCTTGTATTGTTAGATACTTAATTCACCATAATTATGACTAATTCATTACAACACGTTTTCATTTTACGGAGCACGTGCTACTAATTATTCTTCACCAAACTTTTACCAAATTTTTCGTTTATGGATATCAAAGGAAGAACGAGCCGCCTGCATTTCGTGGCAGCTGAACCGATTTGATATCCTTGATATTTACACGTGTACTATTACATACTAGTAGAATGTAAAATCCAGATATATTTGTCAATAAATAGGATTAGTATTATCTAGTTTTTCGTACTCTTGATCATGTATGAAGTAATTTATTGACATAACGATATCATTGCTTTAATTAATGTGTAAATTCATTGATAACGTTATCTAAGAAATATAAAATAATAACGTTAAGAGTCGTTCACAACAGAATAATATTCTTGTTCTGTCACTATGCTAAATAGTTTCTCATGTATACGTCAAAATTTATGGAAATATAAAGGAGGGCGAGTAGTACTAGAAAAAAATCAAAACACAGGAATTGCTCTAATTCTTTTAGACCGACCAGAAAAATGCAATGCAATAACTGGTAAGCAAAATTTGCTATTTGACTCATTTACTGATTCTGTTTAAAAGGGAAAATGATGGTAGATTTACGAGAATGCATTGAAGATTTAGAGAATTGGAAAGAAGGAAAAGGATTAATTCTAACAGGAAAAGGAAATCATTTTTCCTCGGGGGGATCTAAACTTCGAAAAACTTGCGTCACGTCAAGATGGTTTAGATTTGAGTGTATGGATGCATAATTCTTTATCGCGATTGCAAAAATTACCGTTAGTTAGTGTTTGTTTGATGCATGGATTTAGTTTAGGTGGGGCTTCAGAAATAGCTCTTTTCTGTGATTTCATCGTGGCTGCGGATAATGTTACATATGGTTTGGTACATGGTAAAGCAGGCTTAAGTCCTTCGTGTGGTAGTGGTTTAAGGTATAGTTTGGTGTTCTGAATAGTCGATAATAATCTGTTCAATTGCAGACTAGTTCAAAAGGTTGGGTATAGAAAAGCACTTGACATACTTCTTGCCAGCAAAGTAATGAATGCAAAGGAGTGCGTTGACGTTGGTTTAGTTGATCATGTTATATCTTCACCAGTTCAAATTTCAGAAGCAATAAATTGGTTGCAAACACGCTTATCATTGAAGTCCGAAATGGTTCGTGCTTTTAAAACAATTGTATCTAACACCCAACTTTATAACTATGAAGATGTTATTCGAATGGAACGTGATTTCTTTCTACATTTCTGGACCGAAAAAATGAAAAGGTTCAAGACAATTTAACATTCTTTGTCAACGTTAACGTACAGTTGATGCATACAACATTCTTCACTTACTTATACCACGTAAATGTAAAGATGAGCACTGTAAGAATATTTCAAAAATAACTAAAATGGTTATTATAAGTCCTTCCCAACTACTTTTCATTGGTGATACCTGTTTATTGTTGTAATATGTCTTTATTAAAAAAGAAATTTATGATAAAATTATATAAATCAAATTGTCAAATCTGCATCTAGTTCTATTTTTATAGGAGATGTCGCAATTTATAACAAAACGCGAAATTTCTAAAAAATTTTAAAAACTTTATAATAAGAACAGTTAAATTAAAACGAGACTTTATTCTAAAGTTGATTAACTATAATGGTGATACACTTCACATATTAACTTATAGTACTTCAATACAAGCCTTAAATTTCAATTTCTTTATTTGAGAACAACAGTATGCGTACTTTATATTTAGAAATCATTATAATTCACAACGTTGCACACCTTTCTATACGTTCATAAACGGCATTTGATGATAACTCATGTTAAAAAAATACTCCTATTACCGGCAATAAATAATAAAAGATTACTTAATTATTAACATTTGTAATAAGCAAATTTAAATAACATAATAACAGAAAACTTTAGAACATAACGGACGTAATCATGTTTCTGGCATATCTATACAGGGTGTGGCGCGAAGAGTTTTGATTAAAAGTAATGGCGGATACAGTTATGTTAAAAATCTGAAATTACGAATCTGTAGGTTTTGGATGACGTTCAGTTCAAATATAATATTGTCCTGAATGTGGCACTTCCGGTTATACCGGAAGTAGACTTCAACTTTGTTATTTTAAATAGAACCTAATATTTTTTATTTTATTTTCGAATTTTACATGAAATTATAGATAAAATTTGTGGACAATGTCCTATACCAAAAATGAAGTATTTTCGAGATATTTCGACTTTTTTTAAAATTTTGAAAAAATCCTAGCCCACATTAAATAACGATGTCTCCATTAATAACGCAGCTAGTGACGTGAAATTGTAACCAATAAACAACAAGCGCTTGCCCGTTAACTCCATATATCCATCTCATTGATATTTCATAGAGGGTGTTTTAAACTTAGCCGCCAACATGCACAATTTAAATCATTTATAAGTTGCTTACTTTAAATAGAACACCCTGTATTTTATTACATTTTCCGCTGTATTTTTTTAAGCCAATTCGTTCGGTATCATTATTCCCTATACCTAAATCCAACCACTTCTGAGATATTTCATTATCTTAGTTAAAACATAACAACACTTAATTATTTTAACATTAGTAATGGGTAGGCCATGATTTCCATTATTTAAGGTGATATTTTGTTATTTTTTCATAAGTTATTAATTCTGAAAAGTAACCAATAGCCTGAAAGGATTATTAATTGTGGATATCATTAAAAACGTTGACTAGGTATTTTATATTAATTTAACTAGATAACTTACAAACAAAAATAACTAAGTGTAATATTAAACAAATAAAGTTTTATAATAAGTGTTCAAAAACATTTATGAATCCTTTTCATTAAGTTACGTCTTGTAATTCTGGAAATATTATCGGGTCTTAGAGAATTAAAAGCAAGTAAGACTCTCTGCATCATATCTTCCTTTGCCGTAACAGGTTTGGAAAATACCTGATTTTTAATGTAACCCCAAATACCAAAAGTAAGATCTCTCTCACAGTCTCTAGTGGAGGCATTTGGATAGGACGTAAAATAACCCGAAACGTTAATTTCGTTTATGTCACTGTCCACTAGTGGTTTATTTTTATTAATTTTTGTCTTAAATTGACCAAACTGACGGCAGTTTTTAAGCAATCTTTTTACAATATCACCAGTTGCATTTGGTCGATTTGGATATCTTTCTGCAAAAACACGGCAAGTCCGTTCAACAATTCTATTACACTCGCCGTAAATAATAATGAGATTTAAAAAATCATCATTAGTAAATACTACATTTGCTATTATTTACTATGAAATACAAAATGGTAAAGAAAACAATTAACGTTCAAACTATCAAATCTTTGACAGCCATGGCCTACCCTTTACTAATGTTGAAATAATTAAGTGTTGTTATGTTTTAACTAAGATAATGAAATATCTCAAAAGTGATTGGATTTAGGTATAGGGAATACCGATACCAAACGAATTGGCTTAAAAAAATACAGCGGAAAATATAATAAAATACAGGGTGTTCTATTTAAAGTAAGCAACTTATGAATGATTTAAATTGTGCATGTTGGCGCGTAAGTTTAAAACACCCTGTGTGAAATATCAATTAGATGGATATGTGGAGTTAACGGGCAAGCGCTTGTTGTTTATTGGTTATAATTTCACGTCACTAGCTTCGTTATTAATGGAGATATCGTTATTCAATGTGCACTAGGATTTTTTCAAAATTAAAAAAAAATCGAAATATCTCGAAAATACTTCATTTTTGCTATAGGACATTGTGCACAAATTTTATCTAGAATTTCATGTAGAATTCGAAAATAAAATAAAAAATATTAGGTTCCATTTTTAACATAACTGTATCCGCCATTACTTTTAATCCAAACTCTTCGCACCACACCCTGTATATCTATAATATACATATAATAACTAAGGTACGAGGACGGGATGGATAATTGCTTAGCCTAAGAATGAAAGACTAATTTTATGTTTTCAAAATCGTTTTATTTTTCAACATAATCATCTGAACGATATATACATTTTGTCCAACGATGATCTAAAGCCTTGATCCCATAGCGAAAGGTGCTTTCTTCAACGCTTCCAAATATTCATCAACCGCGAACTTCACCTCTTTGTTAGTCGAAAATCGTTGTCCGCCTAGGAAGATTTTGAGTTTAGGGAATAAGTGGAAGTATACGGAGCTAGATCGGACGAAAAAGGGGGATGTGGAAGCAAATCATACTTAAGTTCGTCAATTTTGCCATCGCTATAACACCTGTGTGGGGCCTTGCACTATCCTGGTGCAAAATGATTTTCTTGTGAGCTACAACTGGTCTTTTCTGTCGAATAATTTGGTTTAATTTGTCCAACATGTTAGCATAATAAACTCCAGCATTGATTTGCCCCTTTAGGTAAATAGTCTACCATTAAAATCCTTTTGGCATCCCAAAATACAGAAGCCATCACCTTACCGGCTGACTTGACACACAAGGCTTTCTTCGGAGGTGGACAACCATGTTCAATCTACTGTTTTGATTGCCGTTTTGTCTCAGAGGTGTGATGATGAACCCAAGTTTCGTCAGTAACTATCAATCGCCTCATAAAATTAGTCGAATTTGCTCGAAAACAATCCACGCATTCTTGCGATATTTGTATTCGGACACGTTTTTGGCCTAAGGTGAGCAAACGCGGCACCCATCTCGCAGAAAGCTTTTTCATATCCAATTCTTGAGTTATGATATTATGTACCCGTTCTTTTGAGATGTTCACGATGTTATCTATCTCACTTAACTTCACTCGCCGATCTTCTAAAATAATGGTATGGATTTTGCTCACCATTTCCGGAGTAGTAACACTTTTAGGGCGTCCAGAGCGGTGTTCGTCTTTTATGCTCGTACGAACACGTTTAAATGTAGCCACCCAGTTCTTTACCCTGGCATATGATGGTGCACTTTCATCCAATACGTTGTGCATTTCTTCAAAAATCTCCGCGTTTTTCAAACCTTTTTTAAACAGAAATTTAATAACGGCACGATGTTTGTTATTTTCCATTGTTAAAAATACTCAAAACAGAATGATATTAGGCGGCTGCTAAGAACAAAGTATGACACTGACGAAATTAATATTTTCAATACTGTCAAATCAAAGATGAAATTTTAGAAATATGCAATTATTTTTTACTTAACAACGCCATTTGCGCGGAGGCTAAGCAATTATCATCCCACCCTCGTATATATTTTAAAATGATGTGATGCTTTTACGTTGCTATGGATGGTTATGATAGCACAAGGATGGTCGCTGTGATCCCTACTTAAAAATAACATTTAGTAATATTATAAAAAAAAGTTTATTCAGGTAAAAATACAAAATAACTGAAAACAGTAATGTTCCTCGGGCGCCAATCCAGCTGAGCGGTGGTATCTCCCCTGGAGGCCTGGATTCCTCCTGGAGATAACGGCAAAAGCGTCATTGGTCCGGGGGATCTCAGTGGAGACGTCGGTTTCCAGAGGTTTTTGACGGTGGTCGGATCGGAGCTGCTGTAATCAGATATTAAGCGGTAAACGGACCGCGAAACACGAAAAAAAAACTTCTGAGTTCGGATTTAAACGGCTAACAACAACATATTTAACTCGGTGTTGCTAAACGGAGGGAAGAAAACGTTATTGATAATTTTATAATTAAACGGTTATGAATAAAAAACTTCGCATAGATTAACAAAATTACTCACGAAATAAAAATAAATGTAATTTATTAATAAAAAAATTAAACCAAAGTTCACCATATGGCTAACAAAAAGATATTCTAACTAAATAGATACGGTAGCAGAAAATGAAACAAAACCAAAAATCAACTCTTACACAAACCAACTTCTTCTTTTTATGTGGTCAGCTACAAAAAAATTAGTATCTAAGGTTTATTAAACAAACAGCGAACAAATCAGTTTTAATTAAAAAAATTAATTGCACGCACGGTTTAAGAATTTATAATAAAAAAAAAAAATTAATAAAATTAATTACCTGTGAGGGGTTGTTAGTCCCCCATAAGGCGCCTCGCCAGGTGGCGGATAGGGGAATGCCCATCAGATATGATGGGTACCGGGGAAATAAAATACCCGGGTGGACCAAAACTAGCAAATAACAAATCGGTCAACGGTCTCAGAGGCAGAAGAAGGCACCAAGTCACAATGGCAATGAGAGCGGAAGAGCTAACAACGTCTGACACAGAATGGGCGGCTGAATGTAGGATCCTCCATTAATGGAGGTTGTGACGTTAGGCGTAAGCAACCTAGCACACGGAAAATAACAACGAGCAAACATTATTGAATGCAGAATTAAACTTGAACGGAAATATCCCCCGGTGGAACACCTGCATTAGAGGGAGCCCCATTGGATACGGGGGGGGGGGGGGCAACTCTGTGAACAATAAGACGAGCTCGATCTTAAATCCCTATACGACACGGAAGAAATCAAGGAATTTTATCACATGGAATGTTCAAGGTATGAGAAGAAAAATGGCCGAAATACTGCAAGAACTACAACAATATAAGACCGACATAGCAGTATTAACAGAAACAAAAAAGAAAGGATGTGGAACAGAGAACGTAGGAGAATATATACATTTCTATAGTGGTGTGGCTAAAGAACAGAGAGCTAAAAGAGCAGTATCTATACTAATACATTAGAAATACAAGAAAAACATACGGAACTGGGAATTTATCGATGAACGAATACTCACGGTCAATATTACAATTAATAACACACGAATAACGATCATAGGAGTGTATGCACCGAATGAGGATGAATTAACAAAGAATAAGGACGAATTCTTTGAAAAACCAAACAAAACACTAGCAGACATTGGACAAAGAAGAGAAATAATATTAGCTGGCGACTTGAACGCAAGTACAGGAAAAAAGAATAACCATCTCGTAGTGGGGGCACATGGAGAAGAAACTGTAAACAACAATGGAAAAAGACTAATAGACCTATGTGAACAAAACTCACTACGTATTACCAACGGATATTTTAGACACAAAGAAATACATAAATTTACCTGGACACAAAAACAACGAAATCTGCAATCGATAATTGATTACTTTATTATCAAACAAAAAACAGACACTAGAGTGATAGATGTACGAGTATATCGAGGCGCTACATGTGGAAGCGACCATCATTTGGTGAGTGCAGAAATTACGATACCTTGGAAAAATAACAATAAAGAAATAATAAACATAGTATCAAACGACAAAATGGAATATCCTCGATACAACATAAGTAGTTTGGACCACCCTAGCGTAATCTATCTGTATCAAAAAAGACTTGATGAAAAATTAAACGATACGGCCTACAATACAGTAGAAGAACTATATAAACATATAACAGTAAATATACATCAGGCCGCCAAAGAATCGCTAGGTGAGAGTGAAAAAGGAATAACGAAAAATAAAAACTATATGTGGTCTGGAAAAATAGAAGAACAGACGAAGAAACAGAAAACAGCATACTTACGATGGCTAAACACAAAAAGTGACAAACATAGAAAAGAATATAAAGAGATTCAAAAAGAAACGCGAAGAATAACAGGGGAAGAAAGAGAAAAAATGTGGGAACAGAAATGCTCTGAGATATAGGAGGCAAACGAAGTACAGAGATTTGGAAATTTATTAAGAATATAAAAGCACCAGTAAGAGAAAAAGTAAAAATGAACACAATTAGCTTAGAGTCTTGGAATCAATACTTCGCAAATCTTTTTAAAGAAGAACGTCACGCCTTTATCTCAGATTTAAAAACTAATAATATGCCTATCAATATCGAAGGAGAACCTATAATATTAACACCAAAACAAATACAAACCACGGCAAAACAATTAAAAAATAGGAAATCACCGGGTCCAGGAGGAATTCCAGCAGAGCTGATCAAATATGGAACAGATAAATTACATCGCATGATAGCCAAGTTATTCACAAGATGCATTAATGGTCAGAAGGTCCCGGATGAATGAAGATTAGCCTATATAACACCACTGTTTAAAAAGGGCGACCGAACGAAATGTAACAACTATCGAGGTTTATCAGTCACTAGTACTTTCAGTCGATTTTATGGAAGAGTTGTTAGAGACCTAATAGAAAAGGAATACAGCGATAAAGAATCAGAACATCAAAGCGGATTCAGAGCCGGAAGATCATGCACTGACAATACATTCTGCATAAAACAAATAATAGAGAAAGAACTAACCTATGGAAGAGATGTACATCTATTATTCGTCGATTTATCAAAAGCATACGACACAGTGCCGATTACAAAATTATGGGAAACATTAAAAAACACACAAATCAACCATACACTCATAAAGGCAGCTCAAGACCTATACAACAACTGCATATCGAAAGTAAAAATGAACAATAAATTATCACAAGGATTTGCAATAGATAAGGGACTAAGACAAGGTTGTTGTATTTCGCCTACACTATTTAAAATATACATAGAACACGCATTGAAAGCCTGGAAAAAATGCGGAATGATGGGGTATGAAATCAACAACGATACAACATTATTTACATTACAATTTGCAGACGACCAGGTAGTAATCGGACAATCTAAGGATGACTTAGAATAAATGGCCAGAAAACTAATAGAAGAGTACCAACAATAGGGACTGGAGATGAATGTTACCAAGACAAAGTATATGGGTATAGGAGCAAAATTAGGAGATGTAACACTTGAGAACAATGTAACGATTGAAGAAGTAGAACAATACAAATACCTAGGGGTAACATTTACAAATGAAGGTAAAGATACGACAGAAATACAAAACCGAATCACACAAAGTGGGAAGATCATACGGGCTCTCAATGGTGTATGATTATGGTTAAAAAACGTAAAAAAAAGGAGCAAACGTAGAATATACAACTCTATGATAAAAAGCGTACTATCCTATGGCAGTGAAATATGGACAATGACCGAAAACGATAAAAGGAAAATATTAGCTACGGAAATGGACGCAATAAGAAGATCGGCGAGAATTTCAAGATTAGAACATAAAACAAACGAATATGTCAGACAAATAATGGAAGTAGAAAAACCATTGTAGAAGAAATAGAAGAAAAACAATTAAAATGATACGGACATGTTCAAAGGATGGACGAAAATAGACTGCCAAAGCAAATACTCGAATGGACACCACAAGGAAGAAGAAAAAGAGGAAGGCGAAGGAAAAACTGGAGTCAAGGGATCAAGAAATCCATGAGTGAAAGACACCTGAATGACGGAGAATGGAATGAGAGAAGACAGTGGAGATTGGGAATCGCAAGGCGTAAAACGATATAACGCGAATAAAAAAAAATTAAAGAATCATGGATTAAGCAGTGATAATTCTCCAAATCAATGATAATGTAAAATATTACTAAAGGAAGAAACGCTGAACGATAACAAAGAAATTAGCGACTCAGATCCAAAAGTAAATTTGTAAATTAAACCAACTAGGCTATATGTAAATGATAACAAACCAATTTTAATTATGTACAATAATTAATTAGGAGGTAAGGATGATATTATATTTATTTTATTTTGCCACCATAATGTTCTTTATACGCCTCCAAATGCGGGCGTAAAGTGGTCTTTATAGCAAGGAAATGTCATTGATGCTAAGCAGCATGATTAACAGCAAACACATGACATGATATATAATAGCAATATCACAGTATCTTAGTAACAACAAGTTAGCCTACTGTCGACTTTATTTCACTGCATTTGCATTTAAAAACTTGTCGAAAATACTGAATATTTTTAATATTTTGTTCCAGTTTCATGGTGCAAAATAAAATAAAACATTGTATGTACCACGGGCATTGTCAGGTTGCGTTGACGCACCCTGTATGTAGGATGTTATAATTACGTGTATTACGTGTTTTGAGCACGAGTGTATTGAGTTTGAACGAAAAAAAAAATTTTTTTTTGTGTATATGCATAATGTATGTGGGTGTATGATACGCCACTGGAAATTTAGGAGAAATATAATTCAGTATGTAGATACGTGTATTTGAATGTTAGAGAGACTTTAGTGTTGGAATAAATAGATTCTGATGAATGTAAATGTGAAGAGAAATTTGTCGATGGGACGATAATGCTTTCCACTGTATCGCTACTGTTTTGCTGCTGATAAAGAATGGAATGTTTGAAGATAAGATGAGTAATCTTGGTCAGAAAATGTGAAGAATAAGTGTAGAATGTTTTAGAAAATATGTAGAGAAAGATTTGGTATGTTTTAGTGTTAATTATAGAAAGTTTTTGTAATGTTGTGCAATTGTTTTGAGAATACGTGTATGTATATGGAATTTGAGACCTTAGACGGTACTTACTTTTGCAAATGTTGCGGAAGCAGATCGAGCGCAGGTTGGAGATAAAGGTTAAAAGTTGTGTAATGGTCCAGAGTGGCTACTGAATGAATGTGATGACGAAAAATGATTTCTTTATGAAGTAATTGGAAAATTTGTAAGTAAGAACAAATATGGCGATGCATTGTAATTACACGCGTGCTTGTATAGAGGGTAGCATCGATTGGAACTATGAAATTTTGAATGAATATTATTGGAGAATATAACGCGGAAGGAAGACATGTTTAAAGATGGATGACTGAAGTTATAAATAGGAAAGTCAGAGATTGGCGAGTTAGTTAGTTAGAGTTAGGGTTAGCTTTTGGCTTTTGGCGGAAGACGCGCGCGAAGGTTGTGTGATAGAATGGGATGATGTTGGAGTATATTTGTGAATTTTAATGAGGCAGTAATTGTTTAAACAATTGCGTAACCCGAACCGGGGATGAATCGTAAAAGACATTCATAAATAAAACCATAATAAAATTGAGGTTGAAGATAAAATTAGTTTGTTTATTTTCAAGAGAATAATAAGTGCGTAAGCAGATTTATAAAAGATAACAGTTGTTATGTTAAAGTGTTAAGTGTAGCGCGTGTTCTTGTAACGAGATTCAGCTAAAAGTATTTATGAGACCACCTGTTAAGTGAACGAAGTGTTCGTTGTATATTAAGCCAATGTTTAAGTAACGTTATATGACATTGAAAGTTTATTTGTATAAGGGACTAAATTGATATAAAGGTTGCTAGAAATTTTAGGAGGCAACCAAACGTATACAGTTTATTACGTGTTATTGGACTGTTTGTGAGTACAGTAAGGAATAAGTGTTCGTGAAATTGTGAAGCATTTGTTATGTGCCTTCATGCAATTTAAGGATTACCAATGGACTACACATAATTGATTTACGGAAGAAAGAAAAAAAGAAGAAAGAAAACCCAAGGATTTATGGACAATTTTTAAGTAAGAAATTAGATTTAGGAATTTTATGAACTCATTTAAGCCCGATTATCTTTTGATTAGTTTACTTGCTTATGGTTGTTTAAATTATTGGTTAGTTTTGAAAGGAAGAGATAATCGTTCTTGAGTCTTATTGTATGGTTTGTTTAGTATTAAGAATTTTGCAGAAATTGGTAGTGACGTGTGGTTTTGATTTTCAACCACGCTGTAGTGGTATATGTAAATATATTTGTGTTTGTTTCTTGTCATTTGTTTATTATTTTATGCAGGACAATATATACTTATCGTTAAATTTTTATTCTGTTGTTTATTTAGCCAGGTATGAAACACAGATGTAACATTTACTTAATTGGTGATCTTGTTTTGACAATTTTAAAAGTAAGCTTTGCATATTTTAATTTTAGATTTATGAGCAACCAGAAAGATTATATTAGCCAGGTTGATTGCAAAATTTTCATGTTTGTGTCATTAGAGCAATGCACAATTAACGGATCAGCTGTTGTCTTAAAAATGTCATTAAGTATAACAAAGAGTTGGAGTTTTGAAACCTTAAATTATTTACGAATGTCAAATACGATTCAAAAGTAAATTAAATTTAAAAGATATCGTTCATGTTAAGAATTTTAAAAATTAATTACCGAATGTTGGATGAAGGAATATTTTATTCAGTAATAAGTAGAAAATATAATTGTTGGTTCATTGAATGAATTTGAGTGAAATTTTATTTTGGAAGTTTTGGTATACGAGGTGTATTCAAAAAGTTTTTAATAACCTGGGTAGTACTAAATTTATATGAGTTTGAGTTGAACTGTTTTGGACGAGTGTTTGTTTTAGAACCTTCGTATAGGAGTTTACCGAGTAAGCACAATCCTACTTTCCACAATCAAGTAGGGTTAATTAACATCCAGCTTAAGACAATTATTTTAGCAAAGTTTCGATTGTGGTGGCGCCTAGAGACATACTTTCCCGAATTGAGCTATTTGAGTATAAGTGTAAGGTGTTTGAGCGTATTAATCATTCATTTTACTTATTATTTCGACCACGCCCATCTCCCTGTTAGCTGGCTTGGCAACCCGCTTACATTAGTAAGCTTGCACGACGCCTAGTGCGGTTTGGACGTGTAACATAATTATTTGGCAGCCCAACGTGTGGGGCCTTGTGAATGAACTGTGACTTAATTTTGATGTTTGATGAAATATTTTAGTAGAATTTTGGATTCTGAAGTTTAAATGACTGATTGTTGACGAATTATCGATTGGACTTGTTGAGATTAGTGAATGTTGAGTCGTATGGCAATTTTTTTTTGTGAGGAGACAATTAGTGTTTAAGTATTTACATTTGTGACTTCGAGCTTATTGTGTGTTAAGTGAATTCTTTTGTTCTGAAAGATATTTTGGTGGTATTAACGAGTTGTTTAGGATATTTTTGAAGTATTTTGGGAAACCTTTATTTGTTAAGATGGGTTATAAGATCCATATTGATTGTTTGACATTGAATGAGATTAAGTATGAGATAGCTATTAGGGGAGGTGATGCTTCCTTAGGCATTACGGCTTTACGAAAAGCACTTAGGAATATTTATAGTGAAGAAGCTGCGGGTAGGGCGAGTACGCGACCCCCGTACCCGTTTGAATTTGATACTGATAGGTTAGCTATTAATGAAACTAAGTTAGAGATTGAAAAATTAATTGATGAATTACAAAGTAACGTGACTACAAAAATTATAGCGACTATCGAGACAAAATTTAAGTATATTTTTAATAGAATTAATAATGTTGTGGCAAAAACAGATGTAGAAAATAAAGAGAAAGAGGACTTCATTACGAGTATGGCAATTTTAGTTTCGAATTATGAAATTTTAGATAGGCAAGTAGTAGTTAGGACTCCCGCTAATGTAGGGATAAGTACTGATGACGTGATGGCTTCACCATCAACCAATTTTAAGACTGAATTACCAATAGTTGACCCTTTAGTAAACGTAGCACCTATTATGACTGTAGCGAAGAGTGTTCCCGTATGCAAGTGGAACATCTCTTTTTCAGGTGACATTAAGTCTTTGTCGTTAAATGCATTTTTGGAGAGAATTAGTGAGTTACAAGTTTCCCGTAACGTTAAAGATGGGCAACTGTTTGCAGAATGTTTAGATTTGTTTACCGGTACCGCACTTATTTATGTCAGGTCAATTAGGAAAGAGGTTAAGACATGGAGTGAATTGGTGGAATCTTTGCGATTGCAGTTCCAGCCAAGTGATTACGATGAGAGATTAATTGAGGAAATTAAGCGACGCACACAGGCGTCTGATGAACCTATGGGTATTTATATTGCGATTATGCGCACATTATTTTCGCGACTTAATGAAGGATTATCTGAGGATAAACAATTAAGAATTTTATGTAAAAATATCGCTCCTATTTATCAGACTCAATTAGGACTTACCGAAATTAGTACTATTAGTGATTTAGTTAAGTATGGGAGATTGATTGAAGAACGTATACAGGCAATGGACAGTTACGTACCCCCGAGTAGGAGAAAGTCCGATTTAGAGACTGATTTAGCATATGTACGTGAAGTAGAGAGTGTGAGTGAGTCACGTAATGTTGTGAAGGGTGACGAAGTTAAGGTATCTGAGAGAGTGGAAGTGAAACCGTCTGGGTCCAGAAAGACTATGAATGTGGCGAAACCTTTGTTGTGTTGGAATTGCAAGCAAGGCAATCATAAGGCAGTTCAGTGTCAGGTACCGAAAAGAGTATGTATTGTTATCGATGTGGTAGGGCAGATTTTACCGTTAGGACATGTCCTAAATGTTCACGATTTCCACGTAATCAGGGAAATGGGGAAGGGAGGCAATAGACAGTCGCATATTGTCTTCCGAAATTTTTGTAGAGTCGGCTATATTTTATAATAGCTCTCGAAATAAGGCAGAGATAACGTTTTCGAAAAATAAAGTTTTAATGGATTATATGTTTGACAATCAGGATTCAGATGAGAGACCGTTTATTTATGTTAATGTTTATAGTCAGTCTATGTTAGCACTCTTGGATAGTGGTTCTTCTAGAACGATTTTGGGAATAAAAGGGTGGAATAGTTTAGAAAGGTTAGGAGTTAGGTGTAGAAGTAAGCGTGTGACTACGTGTGTTGTGGCGAATGGCCAGAAAGTTTTATCTGTAGGCACTGTGACGATTCCAATTGAAATTAGAGGAAAAATTGTTATAATGGACGTGATTATTGTACCCGATATAAGACATCAGATGATTTTAGGATGGGATTTTTGGAAAAAGGCAGGTATTGTACCTGATTTTCGTAGAGGTGAATGGCAGTTTGAAAGTTTAAGTGAAATTGAAATTTTAGAGACTAGGAATTTGGTAATACATTCACGTTTAGATTTGACTACCGATCAGTTGAATTTATTAGACAATTTAGTTGAGGATTATTTTGTGAGGACTAAGGAGAAAGAGTTAGGATGCGCAAATTTAGTAGAGCACCGAATTAGGACCAATAGTGAGCCTATTAAGGAAAGGTATTATCGTGTATCACCATTTATGCAGAAACTAATTGATGATGAGCTAGAGAAAATGTTGAAACTTGGAGTGGTTGAGAAATCGAGTAGTACATGGGCTAGTCCCATTGTTATGGTCAAAAAGAAGGACGGGAAATATAGGTTTTGTGTAGATTATCGCAAGTTGAATAAGGTTACGGAGAAGGATGCTTATCCTATTCCTTACGTTTCGTCAATTTTAGATCGTCTTCGTGACGCGAAGTTTATTTCGTCTTTAGATATTAAGTCTGCGTATTGGCAACTGCCAATGGCAGAGGATTCGAAAGAGTTTACGGCTTTACGGTACCCAATAGGGTCTTTATCAGTTTAAGAGAATTCCTTTTGGCTTAGTTAATGCACCGGCATCGTGGCAACGATTAATTGACAGTGTTATTGGTTCAGAATTGGAACCTTATGTGTTTGTTTATCTTGATGACACTATAATTTGTACACCGACGTTTGAGAAACATATTGAAGTGTTAACGGAAGTGTTTAAGCGTTTTGAACGGGCAGGTTTAACGTTGAGCAAGGACAAGTGTTCCTTTTGTCGTGACGAATTGCGTTATTTGGGTTATGTGGTAAATTCTACCGGTTTATCAGTTGATCCCGAGAAGGTTGAAGCTATTTTGAAGATCCCGGTTCCGACTACGGCGTCGGAAATTAGAAGAATTATCGGTATGGCATCATGGTATCGGCGTTTTATCGCGCAGTTTTCGTCTATTATCGCACCTCTTACGAAATTATTGAAGAAAAATGTACGCTTTGAGTGGAGGGAAGAATGTGGTGAAGCGTTGGATATTATTAAGAATTGTTTAGTGACAGCACCTATTTTGACGTGTCCAGATTTTAGTTTACCGTTTTCGATTCAAACTGACGCATCGGATTATGGAATCGGCTCAGTTTTGACTCAGACTATTGATGGAGTGGAGAAAGTTATATGTTATAATAGTAGATCATTGACGCGTAGCGAACGGAAGTTTTCGGCTACGGATTAGGAGTGTTTGGCGGTGTTATGGTCGATAGAGAAGCTAAGACCATACATCGAAGGGGTTAAGTTTAGCGTTATTACGGACCATGAATCCTTAGTATGGTTACATAATTTGAAGGATCCGACAGGACGTTTGGCTCGATGGGCTGTTAGGCTCCAGCAGTATGATTTTGAAGTTATACATAGGAAGGGTAGAGATCATGTAGTACCCGATACCTTATCGCGACCAGTTCCCGTTATTGAGGAAACGTCTAGTGAAGATAATACCGACAGTGACATTACCGGCGAAGACCATAATGAAGAAGAAGATATTGTAGAAGATAAATGGATTGAAAGAATGAAGAGATGTATTGAGAATCGACCGATAGCGTATCCAAAATGGAGAGTTCAAGATGGGAAGTTATGTAAGCATGTGACGTGTAGTTATCCGAATTTACGTGAAGACGCGGAAAGTTGGCGTGAAGTTATTCCGAAGGCGAAGCGTGGTGAAATGTTGAGAAAGTATCATGACGAACCTACTGCAGGGCATGCAGGAATATTCAAGACATATGAGCGTATTTCGAAATTATATTATTGGCCTAAGTTAAAGAATGATGTGAAACGTTATGTGAATAAGTGTGAAGTGTGTATAGCACATAAACCCGAACAGCGATTACCGGCAGGACTGATGACTCAGCATCCAGTTATCGATAAACCGTGGCAAATGATTTCGACAGATATTGTGGGACCTCTTCCTAGGTCTAAAAGTGGTTATAGTTATGTTCTAGTAGTGTCAGATTATTTTACGAAGTTTGTGTTATTTTTCCGTTACGTACGGCTACGGCCGCAGTGTTGTGAAAATATTGAAGAAAATGTGTTTTATTATTTGGTGTACCGTTGTATGTGTTATGTGATAACGGATCACAATTTAGAAGTGCAGTTTTAGGAATATGGTGGCATCGTATAATGCCAAGATCATTTTAATGCAAATTATCACCCTCAGGCGAACCCAACAGAAAGGGTTAATCGAGTAATGAAGACTATGTTAGCATCGTATATTGAAGATAATCAGAGAAATTGGGACAAGTATTTAGCGAAGGTGGCTTGTGCAATTAGGACAGCTACTCATGAAGTTACTGGAATGACGCCGTATTTTGCGAATTTTGGTAGAGAAATGAATCTCGATGGAACGAGACATGGAGAACCCGTAGTGGGAAATACTTTGAATGACGTCGCGTTTGCGAATAGAGAACCTTTAATTGCTAGAGGCAATGTTTTTCGAGAAGTGTATGATGACATTAAGAGAAGATTGAATGCAGCGTATATTAGAAGTAAGAAGAATTAAAACTTACGAAGAAGATTAGCTACTTTTCAAGTAGGAGATACTGTGTGGCGGAAGAATTATGTTTTATCGGACGCGTCGCGTTATTTTGCCGCGAAATTAGCACCTAAATTTATTGGACCATTTTATATAAAGAAAAAAGTCTCGTATCAGACGTATGAGTTATCGGACGCCTCGGGCGACTCTAGAGGCATATGGCATGCCAAAGATTTAAAGTTCAGACCCTCAGACGATTAAGTTAGATAAGATTTTAGTGAATATATATAGTAGGTTAGGCTATTGAATTAATAGATCGAATTTTTTTTGTTTGTTCTACCGTCAGATGGCTATTGGTAGGTTGGTTGGAAAACTATCGGGTGTGTGGAGTTGACTATTTCTATTTTCTTTATATCAGAATTTGTCTGTTTTGTTTGTGTCCTTGGGGCACACTTGGCTGTGTAGGGACGGCCTTAGAATTTTCCTACAGCAGAGGCCAACTGCTTGTCGTAAGAGGCGACTAATCAAAGGGGTGTGTCGAGGTAGGGTGAGACCTTGGTCTTGACGGGGGAGTTGAGTCCCATGTTGGAGGTTTTGGTGATGCATTTTTGGATTTAGATTATAATAGGGTTATTTTGGGTCTTCGACCACTTTACGGTATAGCCGTCGTATATAGTTAGGATTATTTAGATTAGGGTGTTTTGTTTTTAGGAAGTCTGATGGGTCTACTTTATTGATTACGATACTTGTTTAACGTTTACGATAATTTGGACGTATTAAGGAAAATATATACCGATTCGTGACTTGTTCTTTTGAACTTTACCGGCTTTGACGTTTGTTTTTTTTTTTTGGGTGAGTGTGTTTTTTTATTGAGTGCATGATGTCGACACCAGGAGGCAGGTGTTGGGTTGGGAAGCAGTCACGTGGGACACGGCTGTGGAACTCCCAGCATTGACGGGTTTAGTCCCATTGCGTTGGAGTGAGAGTGACGTAGGTGGTAGTCGGTGAGGCTGATCCCTCATCGGCTGCGGAGCGGATAGCTCGTATTTTTGATGTTTACCCCGCTTTGGCGGTGGCTTTCGATTTTTCGGCTACGCCGGTCCCCATGGTTTTGGACCGCTTCTCGGCCAGGCCATGTTTAGGGTGTGGTTTCTGCTCACCCTATTTTAGGTTCGGGGCCCTATAGTCTCCGGCTGAGTTGTAGTGGCGGTGCTGCAGCTCAGTGCTGTTTTGTGTGATCTTTGTCTTGGTGATGGGGAGCGGAGCGGATCCACTCTCCACCACGCACCGTTAGTTGGGTTGTGGCTTCACGAGCGGACCTCGGTGAAGTGTTTTTAGTTTTTGACTTTGTGTAGGTCTCTTAGGACCAGTATTTTTGAGTTTTTCTGGAAGAAAATCTCCTTGTGGAGGAGGTGTCAGGTTGCGTTGACGCACCCTGTATGTAGGATGTTATAATGACGTGTATTACGTGTTTTAAGTACGAGTGTATTGAGTTTGAACGAAAAAAAATAATTTTTTTTGTGTATATGCATAATGTATGTGGGTGTATGATACGCCACTGGAAATTTAGGAGAAATATAATTCAGTATGTAGATACGTGTATTTGAATGTTAGAGAGACTTTAGTGTTGAAATAAATAGATTCTGATGAATGTAAATGTGAAGAGAAATTTGTCGATGGGACGATAATGCTTTCCACTGTATCGCTACTGTTTTGCTGCTGATAAAGAATGGAATGTTTGAAGATAAGATGAGTAATCTTGGTCAGAAAATGTGAAGAATAAGTGTAGAATGTTTTAGAAAATATGTAGAGAAAGATTTGGTATGTTTTAGTGTTAATTATAGAAAGTTTTTGTAATGTTGTGCAATTGTTTTGAGAATACGTGTATGTATATGGAATTTGAGACCTTAGACGGTACTTACTTTTGCAAATGTTGCGGAAGCAGATCGAGCGCAGGTTGGAGATAAAGGTTAAAAGTTGTGTAATGGTCCAGAGTGGCTACTGAATGAATGTGATGACGAAAAATGATTTCTTCATGAAGTAATTGGAAAATTTGTAAGTAAGAACAAATATGGCGATGTATTGTAATTACACGCGTGCTTGTATAGAGGGTAGCATCGTTTGGAACTATGAAATTTTGAATGAATATTATTGGAGAATATAACGCGGAAGGAAGACATGTTTAAAGATGGATGACTGAAGTTATAAATAGGAAAGTCAGAGATTGACGAGTTAGTTAGTTAGAGTTAGGGTTAGCTTTTGGCTTTTGGCGGAAGACGCGCGCGAAGGTTGTGTGATAGAATGGGATGATGTTGGAGTATATTTGTGAATTTTAATGAGGCAGTAATTGTTTAAACAACTGCGTAACCCGAACCGGGGATGAATCGTAAAAGACATTCATAAATAAAACAATAATAAAATTGAGGTTGAAGATAAAATTAGTTTTAGTTTTAAGAGATTTTGCTAAGCAGAATAAGTAAGTTGTTATGTGGTAAGTGTAGGTGTTATTGTAAAGATAGCAGTATGTTATGAAACCTGTTAAGTGAACGGTGTTCTTGTGAATTAGCAATGTAAGTACTTATATGAAGACAATTTATTTGTTAAGGGACTAAATTGTTGTTGTAGAAATTAAGGCAACAATGTATAAGTAACGTGTTATGACTTGAAAGTTTAAGTGTATAAGGTGTTCTGAAATTGAGCATAAAGTATGTCTATGAAATTTAAGGAACCAATGGACGTAATAATTGATTTACGTAAGTTATATGAAGAAAGCAGTTTATGAAATTTTACAGTAAGAATAAGTTTAGAATTTTATGAACCATTTAAGCCCATTATGTTATTGATGTTTATTGCAATGTTGTTTAAATTTTGGTTATTTTGACCAATGGACTACAATAATTGATTTATGGAAGAAAGAAATAAGAAGAAGAAACAAGGATTTATGGACAATTTTTAAGTAAGAAAGGTATATGTAAATATATTTGTGTTTGTTTCTTGTCATTTGTTTATTATTTTATGCAGGACAATGTATACTTATCGTTAAATTTTTATTCTGTTGTTTATTTAGCCAGGTATGAAACACAGATGTAACATTTACTTAATTGGTGATCTTGTTTTGACAATTTTAAAAATAAGCTTTGCATATTTTAATTTTTAGATTTATGAGCAACTAGAAAGATTATATAGCCAGGTTGATTGCAAAATTTTCATGTTTGTGTCATTAGAGCAATGCACAATTAACGGATCAGCTGTTGTCTTAAAAATGTCATTAAGTATAACAAAGAGTTGGAGTTTTGAAACCTTAAATTATTTACGAATGTCAAATACGATTCAAAAGTAAATTAAATTTAAAAGATATCGTTCATGTTAAGAATTTTAAAAATTAATTACCGAATGTTCGATGAAGGAATATTTTATTCAGTAATAAGTAGAAAATATAATTGTTGGTTCATTGAATGAATTTGAGTGATAAATTTTATTTTGGAAGTTTTGGTATACGAGTTGTATTCAAAAAGTTTTTAATAACCTGGGTAGTACTAAATTTATATGAGTTTGAGTTGAACTGTTTTGGACGAGTGTTTGTTTTAGAACCTTCGTATAGGAGTTTACCGAGTAAGCACAATCCTACTTTCCACAATCAAGTAGGGTTAATTAACATCCAGCTTAAGACAATTATTTTAGCAAAGTTTCGATTGTGGTGGCGCCTAGAGACATATTTTCCCGAATTGAGCTATTTGAGTATAAGTGTAAGGTGTTTGAGCGTATTAATCATTCATTTTACTTATTATTTCGACCACGCCCATCTCCCTGTTAGCTGGCTTGGCAACCCGCTTACATTAGTAAGCATGCACGACGCCTAGTGCGGTTTGGACGTGTAACAGCATAATTGTAGATTATGGCTCTCAGGAATATAAAAGCCCTCCGCTTCGCGTCGGGTTTTTAACATTCCCTCGAGCCATAATCTTCTGATTATACCCTTAATACATAAATATCTATTAAGTTTGCAACCAGATAATTAAGGAAAAAACGATTTTAATAAAATTAATCTTTTACACCATGATTTAAAATAAAATTAAATAAGTACCAATAACTTAATATGCTGAATTTTTATAATAAATAATTTGATAAAATTGCTTATCACGGAATATTTGCAACGTAATTTTACCTAAAGTAATAGTGATTATAATAATTAACAGGTGTGTTATTAATTGTACGGTAATAATTAGACTTACATGTAGCGGAGAGCGGGGGCAAAGTAAAAAACGATGATTAATTATATGTAATATAATTTAAGCAAACTCTTTTTCCGGTCACTATCAGAAACCAACTTGTATATTCTTACATTAATACTACATCAATCGTCAATTGCAACAAAATGATATCACGTTTACAAAATTGATAATGAAACTTGGAATATTTTTATGTTAAATGGTAAATTATTATATTGAAAGTTTAAAAATCTAAATTTAGATAATGATAACAACAGTTAGAGTAAAATTACTACATCTTACATCTTAATTAATAAAACTACATATATGTATATTATCGTATAAAATTTAATCAATCCCGGGCGTTCAAATAACTCTGAATGGTAGTTGTACGGAAGATATGTAGGACTGGGTTTTGTTTTTTTTATTAGGTGATAGATGACGGCTGGAAATGGTATAAATTTTTAACGGAAATTTTGTTTCGTCACAATGAATGATTTTTAATTTGGGCTTAGCACTTATATTTACATTGCAAAACAGAGTATATATGTTTGTCATTTTAACACATGTTATTTAAGCCAGTTGTAATTATCCAGTTTTTGTCACCGCGGGTGGTGAATAAAGGCACTCTTTGCTACGGGCATTGTAATTGAGTTATACATGTAACAAACAGGGAAAGGACTAGGTACGTCATGTTGGAGAGCAATGAAAATAATTCCATTTAAAATGGTTAAGCAGTTATACTCAAACTGCTACGTTTATTTTTAAAACTATACAAATACATTTATAACATTATATTAAATGGTTTATAATTCTATCAAGTACATTATTACCTACCACCTGGTTACCCTTACTTATACCACACTCACTAAGTTATCATTTTCATATATAATACGATAATTTCAAGAAAATTAATTGATAATTTAATGTCCAATCACGAGTGCTCAATAAAGTTGATTCGCGCACGAGTACTTTTTGTGAGATTTATCAAGTACAAGTGGTAGACATTTATGAAAAATTATACAATAATTTCCTTGTGTTTGAAATTTAACTGCCCAAAAATTATGGTTATTATTAGAATGTAATTAAAATTTTTTATTCCGAAAATTTACTAAAAGCACATTTGTACTAGTAAATATGTTATTAATTATAGGTTTATCATTATTAAATACAAAGTATGTAATTAGGTGATATTAATGTTGTTGGAATACAGTTAGTGGAAAATACCTATTTAATGTAAATTCTAGACGAATCGCACCCATATCTAGTTGCGGCTATACGTTTGTGTTTTCAATTTCAAAATACCCGGAATATTTCTGAACCAACGTTGCGCAAGACCTTGTATTTAATGTGTTCGAATATAGTTATCTTTTTCTTTCTAAAAAAAATAACTTCGGACTATTATGAAACTTTGTGGCAGTGCAGGAAGAACAGCCGAAGCTTTACCGCTTACCGATACGTTCAGGAAAACACTAGCAGAAACAGAATTACTTGTAGCACCTCTGCCAATCGTAAGCAAAATATTGAACTATATTGGATTCAAATTAAAAAAAGATTACAATCGGCAAGCTAGCAGTAAAGGTAATGTTGCATCAGCAAGATTACAGTTTTTAAAAAAATACATCCGTAATCTGCAATCATCATCACATCTACCAGTTGCAGTCCTAGATGAAACGTGGGTATTCTCTAGAGGATCACAAAAGAGGTCTTGGCAAGACGATTGATACGTGTAAATTTTGGTTTATAAATTTATGGTCTTTAGTTACGACTCATCCTGTATGTTATTGGAAAATGGCAACATTGTCAATAAAATTCGTTCTTAGTAGGAGATTTTTCAAACATGTGATCGTTTTAAAATTCGAGTATTGGTAGAAATTAATCTTCTTTCTTTTTTGTGATTTTCTGGTACCTTGATAGAGGAAGGAAGAACGCCATTTTCGGCCAAGAAATCCAATGCGTAGTTAGAAGCAAATGGAAAATTTGGAAAAGGTGTTCTTAAAAATTTGATTGAATTTTTTAAGTAAAATTTTAACTCAGCCTGTTGCTGGTTTTAATCTTTTCCATATAAATAAATCCTGTTGGGATTTCGAATTTTAGTTCGGCTTTAATTTTTTTTTTCTACTACACCTTAGCTTCGGTCAAGAGGTAAGCTACTCACTTTCTTTTCTTATTTACTAAACATAACTTTGAAATGCATGCGTACATGTTTTGAAATTTTAATACAACATAAAGATCATATTTTATAAAGTTTGGGTATCGATTTAAAATTCTAACACAGTTATCTTATATAGGTTCTTTTTGGTCCTTTACACATTCACTCAAGATTAACATATCTCGTGCTTCCATAAGGAATAATTAAACCGTTCCTGACAGCACAATTTGATACCATTCCTCCGAGGTGCGACATATTAGTTATGGATCTTCGAACCTGAATTGAAACAGTTTACGATTACTCCTTCTCATAGTATCTTCCACATTAATTGAAGAAATATACGTTACACCTACCACTAGTTTCGGATAAGTATTATAGTTATACGCATACAAAATTTACCTATGGTGAGTGACTTTTGTTAGTTTTTCTACATAACGAGGCTCTCGTTATCTGTACTTTACCGAAATTCTTATAACAATTACATTGCTGTGTTTGCTACTTGTATTAGTGTGTTTCCGCAATTATCTTAATCCTGAAATTAATGCTTATACTTTACTGAGAAACATTTTCTTAGTAATCGAGAGTAATACTATACACTTGTACCTGTAAAAGATAATTTGGGTTATTCCAAAGTTTCGCTTATACTTACATTTAACTTTGCAATAGAATTTGTATTTTATCTATCAATTTCGAACTTTTCTTATGTACTAGCTTTATTCTGATAAATAACCGTAGTTGTTCAACCGTCAGAACTACCTGTGTTTACTATACATGCAATCAGCTGTTTAGTTGACTGAATGCTGCTAGTAGAGTTTAAATATACAATGTATGTCAAAAAAATTATGCTCACTGCTGGGGTTTCAATTAATGTGTAAATCTAATTGAATATTTATTTATTATCATTGGGGTTGTATAACATTTGTTATTTTTTTTTCTGATTACAATTTTAATATTTGTTTAGTATAAAACCGTTTGAAGTAGGATTTACTAATTTGAATCTTTTGTTGGTAGCCCTATGCTTACCAATAAATGTGTCATTCTGTGTTGCGCTTTATTAAATTCTTGTACTGCAATTGCCAAATCGGTAATAAACTTGGCCTTTCTAAATTTCCTAAACGCTTCATGCTTATTGTTTTGTCTGTAATGCTCATAGTAATTTTACTGACGAATATTTTGTGCTTACATAAGTGAACAACAGGGTAGACATCTAGTGCTAATTTTCGCTTTATATTTGGGGTTTATTTGCGTCCGGTTGATTGGAAACTGATAGACTAGTCCAACGGAGAGCTCTTCGTGGAATATCGGTATACAAGAATTCAATTTCGGATAATTATAGATATATGTTTGGGTATTCTTTTCTTTTAGGGTCAACACTAGATGCCGAACCGTATTGTGTCTGAGTATGTAAATTTTAAGTAAACTTCATAGTTTTGTTTTTAGTTTTGGTGGAAAGGTAAGTTGATTACTGCTGATTTATTTCATAGATATATTGTCTCTGATGTATATTGATTAATGTATTGGGAATATTTCCTGATAGAATTGTATTTAGGTCTGCGAGTTGGCGCTCTATAAAAATGTTTTTGTGTTAGATATTTACGAAAATTTTAATTATTATTATAACATTTATACTATTTTACGTTGGGGTATATTAAATAAGTGGTGTTAAACAATCGTAAGTTATTTCGTTAACCCGGTGATCTACGATCAACTTCCTAGCCAGTCCTTTGTCAGTGTGGACTTAGTTCACCATTTTCTTTTAGCTGTCTATTTTGTCCTATGTGGCCGTAGCCCTTTTCTTGATAGAGGGGCGATATAAAATTAAATCAAGTGGTGCCCTTTTTAAATTATATGTATCTCTTTTCTCCTGTCAAAACGCCCATGCATCCAAGTGCTTAACCGACCGACTGAGCTTCCGGCTAATTCCTTATTCTATGTTACGGCACCTTAGCCACAATTTCTACCAAGATCCCTTTGTGCACGTAACACGATACACCAAAAAGTGTAAAAAAATGCAAATTATTCTTTTAATGGTAAAAGCTTCATCACATTACACGCCGGAAATCAAGATGGTTTTATCGAAAATAGCAGTTTTAATCCACATTCTATCTCAAATCAAGACATTAAAGCTAAAACAAGATGAGTTTTTGGGTACATATTTTGTAATAGAAATTAATAAAGCATTCACCTTTTTGGCGTTGTAGGAGCATGTAGACACCGTAAATTCGATGTTTTACCTCCTTCCAATACAGAACTAGTCGCAAAATCTAAGAAAGATAGATTACTCTATAAGAAAATAATTAACTAATGATGTTTATTAAGTATATCGCATTGAGACCAAAACTAACCGTATATAACAGGTTCTTGGTCAATTACCAAAAATAAAATGTACCTCTAAATCTGAAGAAATCTACCAAATTAATAGATCATAGAACGCATACATCTATTCTAGCCAAGTCTAGAAGAGGTATGACCGGATCGTGCGGCGTGGAGGATAGAATTCTGCTAGCGTTGCTAAAGGTTATGTGAAGTAATGTTGATACAACAGATTTTAGGAGAAAGACTTGTGGTTCAAAATTAATAAATCGACAGAACGTGTGTTGATTACCAACAATTTTAATGGTGTAATGATTTAAGGTGGTTATTATTTTATTATATTGATAGAAAAATATATGTAACTTGTTTGCATTTATATATAGTACACCGTGCTCAACTCCTGAGCGGTGTACGGACGACGGTCTACCCAGGAGGTTGAAATGGATTAATGTTGTCTCAAGCACTACCCCGAGATATACCACGGTCCAATTTGTATTTGGGCCAATACTGGACTCCTATACGATTTCCAAGCAGAATGCTCCAGACCTCACAATGCAAAATAACTTCAGAGTTTACACATCCGTTGAAAATGTCTCTACAAGAAAACTATTTTTGACAGAAAAGAGATCTAGGCCAAGGTCAGAGTTTCCCTTTTTACACACACGGGCCCTTCACCAATGGTGAAATGAATTAGACAATTAAAATACTATTTTCCTCATAATGCTGTACGTTGTAGTGTAAGTATAAACCCAATAAGATGGCAGAATACTTGTCCTTGTTATCATAACTTTCACCACTGCTGGAATAGTTGGGAACCCCAACTTACTCTGTGTTTACGTGGTAGTGTCGAACTGTGTCGAAATGATATTTTGCTAACACAAATAGGCTAAAATCATATCTTATCTCACAAATGAGATATTGGTGTACCAAAATTACCATTTCGTACGTGAAGTGCATTCTATTATACGCAATGGTGGGTAGACTAACAGACAAATTTTTCTTGCACTATCTTGTAGCTATATTATAATACGTTATAGAAGTTGTACATTTTAGTTAGATTGTTTAATATTGAAAGTCATTGATTCAAATTCATTTTGTATGTATTGAGAATATACGCATACTACAACGGTTATCAAACTTACAACATCTTGTCACGTGTGGTTGAAATCTGCTAGGATATTTAAAATATCACATGTAGAATTCTAAATTAAAACGCTATTTCCGGGAATTGTTATTTTAAAATTGTTATCGCAGTTTTGCAAGGAATCTAAGTTCATGGCGGATGAAAAGAGTTTTTAAGTAACATAATAAATTGTCTATGCTGTCGTTGGTAACGAAATGTTCAGTCGCAGTAATATAGTTACATCTATATTGTTTCAACTTTACCAGTTCACTTATATACGGAATTATTGTTGGTGGAAGGACAGAAAATTTATTTGAATAACAGGATTTCTTATTGAAAATTAGGATGTATGTGCGTAACTTAATTCTAGGTATCAAGACTGTTTCTGTTTTTTGTTTGTGCGATGGTTAAAAAGGATGACGTGATTTTTTGAGAAATTTTATTTTTTTGTTCGTTAGTCGTCGTTAAGGTTTCGATCTTGAAGGTTGAAATAAAAACAGTTAAGATGTAGTTCCAATTATTGTGTGTTGTGGGCCATCGACGCCTTCCCCGTCATGTGATGATGGTTAATAGAAGCGCTTTATAATTTGATTGAAACCGTACAATATCGTTGCAATATTAGCAGTTCGCTTTATGCCGGTTTTGAAGTATAAGCATACCCCTATAAATATGTTACCGTATATTGTCTTATCCTTTTATCGGGAAGTCCGGGTTCAATGGTGAAACCGAGGATTTCCAAATTTTGGCTTGTACTGATTTGGGAAAAAAGCGAGGGTGTAGCGAATTTTATGATTATGTGATACAAACTTTCTCGAATATATTGATCTTTTGGATCTATATTGTCACCAACGTGAATTGACGGAAATTATGGACAGTATTGCCGTGATTTTTTTTTAAGTGTAATAGATAAGTATTACGTGCTATTTTTTTTTGGTAAAAGTTAAAAAGCCAATTTATTATGTGTTGAAGAATCTATATAAGATTATTTAAAAGAATGTGCCTACTTGGCATTTTGTTGAATTTGTGTTTGTGCGACAAGTATAACAAAAAATTGTCAGCTGAGTGATGGAATTTGGACCAGAACAATGGAAATTGCGCAAGTACAACGCCGATAACGTGGTTTTCTTCGTGGTATGTCTTTATTTGTATATTAATATGCTTGTTTATAATATTTGGTGAAATTAAAAGTTCAATTATTCAATATATGTAATATAATAGTATAATAATATAATATAATAATTCGATGAAATTGTGGTTTTAATGTTTTAATTTTCAGAAACCTTTTTGGTTTTTTTTGCAATGATAAAGTTAGTTGGATTAAATTGAATTTTGATAAATAGGAATTACGCACTTGCAGTAGATAATACTTTTTATATTGTTATTTGTAGTTATGTATGTATTGATGAGGCTTACGCAGAAAGAAATAATTAAGATTACTTCTCCTTGTCATTAGCGGTTTGTTTATTTTTGTTGTGAGAGAGTGTTTTATTTTCAAGTGAACACTATGGTTTCGTGTTGGCCCATTATTCTAAGATCTAGTTCGTTTATTTAACCGGTGGCGCGTTTGTGTCATATTCTTCCTGATTTATAACTTACCCGTATTTTGCTTTATGTATTATGAGCAGACCCGGATAATTACGCATTTGCATATTGTATGCATATTTGCATATTTTTTTAGTTGATTTTCTTTAAAAGTGCATATTTTTATTATTTTTCTTTCAAAATGCATGTTTTTAGAAATTCTACAAATTATTGTTTCAAGAATAACTACAAGTAAAAATTTTATATAAATAAACAGAATGTAGCAAATTTAACCAACAGCAACACAGATATATTAATTTTTGGTTTTCAAAGAACTGCATTCGTGTGAACTTCCCTATAGCACTTGTAAAACGGATTAAATCATGACCACCGGCGCCGGAGCTGTTAATTCCGTTCAAAACTTTCGCTAGTAGTCTAATAAGATAAAATAATAATAAGGTTTTTTGAAACGGTCACCTTGGTTTTTCAAAAATTAAGCAAAGCACCCTAAGTTAGCGGAGTTGTAAATGTACTATACTAAAGTGCCGTTTTTATATTTAGTTTTACTTCGTACGGTAAACAGTTTGCTTCGAAGGTGGGTAAATAAAAGCTGTCGGAAGTAATTTTAAGAACGTATTTGGCTGTGATTTTACCACAGATGGTATTGTTTTGGTTTGTAAAGTGTGTAACGTTTGTATTAATGCAACCAAGAAATTTCAAGTTGACCAATATATTAAAGCCGCCAAGCATACAAAACTGAAAAATAGAGAATCCAGCAAAAACTATTAAACTCTAAATTCTTATAAATCAGGGCCAAGTATTTGCAGTTTAACATGGATTATGCAGCGCATTTACTGCGGTTGGCATACCTTTGTAGAAATTGAAAAATAAAAAAAACGCGTGTTGGTGGCACTCGATGATACAGCAAATGTACGTGGGCGATATGTTGCAAAGAACAACAATGCCAGTCTCATTTTCTTCAAATAGACGTGTGACACAAAGTAAACCATTCAACAATTGTTTAATGAATCATTGAACTTATTGTGGCCTTTTGGTATAAAATACGACAAAGTGCAATTGGTCTGTACGGATTCCGCATCCTACATGGTTAAAGCTATGGAAGGATTAAAGATTTTGTATTCGAAAATGGTGCGTGTAACATGTTTAGCTCGTGGACTACATCGTGTTGCAGAGACCATTCGCAGTGAATGTTCACGAGTTAATGAATTAATAGCTACCATAAAAAAGGATTTCGTAAAGGCTCCAAGCCGAGTTCTGGCACCAGATTTAGCACTTCTACCAGAATCTATTGTTACGCGCTGGGGTACCTGGCTATCAATCGCAGACTATTACGCGGAAAATTTTGAGATGGTGAAATCAGTTGTTAATAGTTTTTACTCTTCAGGAGCGAAATGTATTGAAGAAGCTCAAACAATATTTAAGAAGAAAGAGCTTAGAAAAGATATTTTCATAAAAATCATTTTATGTGTATTCCAAAAGCCATAAATTATTTGGAAAAAAGAAATCTTTCACTTAGTGAATCTTTAAAAATGGTTAAAAATTTGGCAGACAAAATTATAACTGTTCCTAAGCAAAGTGTCCAAGAAATGCTCACTTATGTGTTACAAAAGATAGTGGTTATGGTGAACTGTAACAGTTAAGTAGTGTGTTAGATGGTAAAAGTGGTGTCTAGAAATTTAAATATCGAAAGTTACGAAATTACTGATATTGCAAATTATAAATTTACGAATTTATGAAGAACGTGTATTTTTGGAATACAAGTATATTTTAAGCGAAAGAAGACAAGATTTCCTTTTTGAAAATGAAAAAAAAACTGTTATTATTAAATGCATTAATTGAGATGTGTAGCTTTACGATTTTAATTTTTACTTTTTTTTTACAATTATACTTATATTTATTACTTATTAATAAAAAAATACATAAAATACATCAATAAATTATTTTAAAATGGCTTCTTTTGTAAGAAATTTCTGTTTTCAAAGCAAATAATTTGAAAGTTTTGAGTACACAAGTGCATGTATATTTACTCATTTTAAAGTGCAGAATTATCCGGGGTCTAATTATTATGAGCTATCCTAAACGCAAAATTAGTAACACCACCCACTTTTCCCACTGAGGACCCTTCCTTATCTGTTACTTCTGATTTTCGCCCGTAACGATCTGTACGTGATGGTAGTCGGTGGACGAATAGAAAAATATGTTAATATTATCCTTTTTGATTAACCTGTGCACTCGTTTTAATAAAATTTATTCACCAAAGCGTATTTTATGGTTAAAGCTTTATTATGTAACATACTTTTTCAATCTAAATGAATTAATTCATACGTACAATGCCCGCTTTCATTATTTGGTAATTGATTAATTATATTCGTCGGAAACCATTTTTTATTTAATTAATAATTATTATTAATTTTATTAAATACATAAATAAAAAGTTTACCTCGAGCAGGATTTGAACGTACGGCCTGTAATTTGCCAGACTACCGCGCTAACCAACTGCGAGATACAAGCCCCAATCTATGTGTCTAATTCTCTGATTAGAGAGATTGAGTATTTGGGGTTTAATGTGAGGGATACGCCGTCACTCGTATCAATTGTAGACTAGACACAACCCTGTAATTGAATAAAAATGGGATTCATTCAAAGACTGATTATTTGGTATTATTTACACCTTATATACAGATTTTAACATTACGTAGTTTATTGTTTGACCCAGTTAATAGGTCATGTTTATTCACTTATGCACCTTTTTGTGCTTCCTAGTTATAATGTACATACTGTGTGTGTATAATTTCAACCTTGCACACTTTTGTACCAGCATGTTTGTTACAATAATTAACCTGCTTTATATTCATTCTACTTACTAACCGTTTTACATATTCCTTAATTGTAAAATATCCTGTTTTATCTATTCAAGATTAAACATCCTGCCGGGCCCGAAGTTCATGTTCAATTGCAGATTGAACATTCTGCCACGACGAGGTGGTTGGGATGGCGTAAAGTTGTTCCATCGGGAATCTTTCTTCTTCTATTTCTCCGGGTTTTTTCTTTCGATGTATTTTTGTCCATGCCTTGTATGCCCCCCAGATTTCTAGGGCTATTCCTAGTAGTATTGCTGTACTTGCGAGACTGTTTGCTCTGGAATGTATGATATCTTCTCCCAGTGGGTGTTGATTACATCTTGTTGAATTGCTTCTTCTTCTTGTTTTAAATCACTTAGTTGATCTGTTGCCTTTAGTATGGTTTCCTTCTGTGTGGTGTTAACTTGAGTTTTGTGTTGGATTGTGTCTGCCATGTTTATTTGCACTGGTTTGTGATAACTTGTAACTACTGATGCACTGTCCTGGCGTGTCGGACTTAGAATACTTTGCTTTGTTTGAATTAAGCACTCTGATGATATTTGGATGATACCAGTTTGGTTTAACGTGATGTCTTGTCTTACTCCATTGAATATTACTGCTCCTTTGACCACATCTTTTGTTATGAACATCCATGTGTTGGTTACGTACAGTTGTTTCCAGATTATTCCATCTATTTTGTGTATTGATGTCCTGCATGAATTCTTGTCCACTCGTTGGTATAGTTGATCTATTATACAATTTGGTCTCTGCTCTATGCTGATTACTACTGAAGGTGTGCATATCATTGTATGTCTTCCGATGAATATACTGTTTCTTAGTTCTTCGTCTGATAGCTGGAAGTAGAGTTGAGAGTTGTATTCTACGGCAATGACTCCAGCTCCTGCTTCTATTATCCCATATGTCCCGTTTTTGATCTTCAGTGGTATCGGAGTTATTTTCAATACGACATACTGCATGATTTCTGTAATGATGAAGTATCCTGATACATGGATTTGTTGTTCATCTTGTTTTACAGGCATCTCTATTATTGGACGTGTTAGTATTTGTATGTTGGATGGTAGATTTTTTGATGCTGATGTTACAAGCTTCTTTATATGGACTTCAGTGATAAGGTCGTAAAAGCTGCCTTGACCACGATTTACGTCTAGGATTTTGTTGTAATGGTTATATATTTCGTTGATGAGGTTTAGTGCTACTTGATATGAGTTTAGAATGTGTAAGTTTAGCTGGTTTTCATCTATGGTCTTGTACCATTTTTACATTGTGGATATTGCGTCCAGTCCCAGGTTTAGTTCCTTCATGAAGATTTCGAGTTGTCTGTTGAGTCTTATTTCTGTGTTGTTAAATGTTGAAAGTGCTGATAGCATGAATTTGGTTTGACGGTCTGCTGTTTTCATTAATTCTTTATGGTTCTTGGTTAATGCGTTGATGTCCTTGTATACATCGTCATTTACATCAAATATTGATGTTAGAATGTCTCCTAGCATACCCTTTTTCTTTCTTGAGTGTATAATTGCTCGTATTCCTTCTTGTAACCATTTTAGTTGTTTACTTAATTCACTTGTGTGATGAGTCAGCTCCTTGCAGTGTATTTCTTCTGATATTCTTGTGGCTTGCCGACACAGCTTGTCAAACCCTTGTGTAGCGTTTACAGCTTCTATGATATCCTCTTCAATATAAACTGTGTTGAATTGTAGATCGATCCGGAATGTACCTCTTCCTATTCGTGCATTACCTATATGCTCTACGTATAGGCCTGGATCTGATTGTACCATCGTAAAATTCGCTTTTGCAACTGTTAACGTTGTTAAGAGTCCAAGTGCTACTTGTAGTACGTGAGATTATTTTCGCTTTTTCCTTGCCCGGATGTCTTCGTGCTCGTGTTGTTTTTTGGCCGGATAGTGTATGGGGATCAAGTTCCGAATATGCCTTTTGCTGGTTTTATCATCTGGTTTGTGGGTTGTTACGATGCGAACCTTTCCATCTGCTGCTGAATGAACTTCTGTTACTTTCTCCAATGGCCACTTAGCGGGGTGTAAATTTTCGTCCTTTACTAACATTATGTCGTCTACTATCACGTTTTCCTCGCTTTGCTTCCATTTGTACCTTTGTTGCAGACTGCTTAAATATTCCGAAAACCAAATTTTCCAAAAGTTCGCCTTCATTTTCTGCACTAGTTTCCATCTGTTACTTAGATTTTCTTCAATGGTGTTTGTTGTGTGTTGCAATGGATCTACCAGCGCTTCTCCAGTTAAAAAATAGCCAGGAGTTAATATTATACCTCCTGGTTCCGTTGTGATTGGTATTAATGGTCTTGAGCTTAGACATGTTTCTATTTGGTGCATTAGTGTAGTTAGTTCTTCGTATGTTAATGTTGCTTCTCCAATAACTCGCCTCATGTGATGTTTGACTGACTTCACTCCGGCTTCCCATAGGCCGCCAACATGTAGTGTGGACGGTGGTATGAAGTGCCATTTTATCCCAACTGTTAATTCTTGGGTTCTCACTTCTTCCATTATTACCTGAAATTCATTTTGAAGCATGTTATTTGCTCCTACAAAATTTGTACCATTGCACTATATATTTGTGTACAAGGACCTCTCCTGGATGTAAATCTTCTCATAGTTGCTAGGAATGTTTCTGTGGTCATGTCACTTACTACTTCCAGATGTATTGCCTTGGTTGTCAGGCAGATGAATATTGCGATGTATCCTTTATATGCTTTGTGTCCTCTTCCTTTCCATGATCTTACTTGAATTGGACCGGCGTAATCTATCTCTGTGTGTGTGAATGGTGAATTTGGAGTTACCCTAGCCGCGGGCAATTCTCCCATAAGCTGTTGTGTAGTCTGTTTCTTGTATCTGATGCATGTCGTGTATGAATGGATGATTGATTTTACTGCCCTTTTGCCGTTTATTATCCAGTATTTTCTGACTAGGTATGCAAGTGTGATCTGGGTCCCCCCATGCAGTGTTTTTTGGTGAGCCTTTAGTATCACTAGATTTGTAAGTTGTTGGCCTGGTGGTAGTATTATAGGATGCTTTTCGTCGAATGACAATTGTGAATTGTGTAATCTTTCTCCCACACGTAGGGTGCCTTCTCCATCTATAAATTTTAGGTTCTTTAACATATGACGTCTTATTTTTGAAGATAAGATGTCACGATTATCAAAATAAAAAGAAATTGTAAACTTTCACAATTAATACACATAATTAAAATATTTATCTTTTGGGTTTTTGAAATAGTGGAATTTGCTGTTTATAACAAACAAAGTATACTCACATAACCACATAAAAATTAAAAAACACCGAACCCGTTTGAAACGAGTTCAGCATTTTGTAATTTGTGTGTGGTATGTGGGTGTAATTCGTTTGTTACAGATCCTGCCACAGTCCCAGTATTCCAGATTTTGCAAGTTGCTAGTTATATTTTATATTAATTTAAATATTTCGATAACATTTACAGTTATCGGTCTCAGTAAATGGTAGTATCTTTGACAATTATTTGAAATGTTAAAAAACAAATTTATGAAGTATGAAACGCAAATCTAATGCCTGCTATTAATGTAATATTAATACTAAGGATGATAACTGTAATTGATATCGAAACGTTTAAATTTATACAAAATATAAATAGAAAAATATGATTTAAAAACCCTCAGTGGTCGAATGGTTAGAGTGCTCGTCTTTCACCACAGAGCCGCGGGTTCAAATCTGGCCGAGGTAGCCGTTTTTCTAAAAAACGGAGAAAAACCAAACCACTCCTTCTCGGATAGGGAGTAAAACTGTAGGTCCCTTGGCAATACGGTGATTAACACGTTAAAGCTCCCTTACTAAAGATGGAATTCCTTTAGTAGGTAAAAATTCTAGTGGTGGTAGGGCTAATAACCATTAGTAGTTAAAGCGCATAGAGATGTTTGACATTTCCATCTGTGTCTAAATCTCGGAGCACAAATACAATACAATACAGATAAGTATTTTAATGGTATGGTTTTGGTTTATTAGACGTGTATTTATCCCAAAAATACGTCATGAAATGTAATAATCTCTATACAGAGAATGTTAACCTCACTACAACTTTGTAAGTGAGCGCACAGTAATATTCCTCGCACAGTAACACTGCATGGTACAGTATATGTACTGTAATAACAATTTCTTTTCAGTGAATATGTTAAGACAAGTATACGTGAAAATTCTAAAATTCTAAATTGACTACTTTATGAAACGAGAAAAGTACCCTAGAAAGAAAAATGTGAAACAGTAGATAAATGAATCCCAAATTGCCTTCTAAATCGACGGTGCTTGGTGCATATGTAGTATATGCTAGTACAAATTTTTTTTATAAAGGAAAATGTGAAACGGTAGGTCAGAAGGGCGCAACATTTCTTTTTCTGTGAAGGGCGGTCTACTCTAAATGAATCTGAGAACGGCATTCCAAGTTGGCGGCGCTTGGTGTACATGTAGTTATATACTACTAGAGAATTACCCTAGAAAGGAAAATGTGAAACGGTAGGTCAGAAAGGCGCATTGATTTTTTCTCTGTGAACGGTGTTCTACCCTAAATAAACGTTATTCTAAGTCGACTGCGCTTAGTGTACATGTAGTATAATACTACTAGAAAATTACCCTTGAAAGAAAAACGTGAAACAGTAGATAAGAAAGACGCAATGATTTTTTTCTGTATAAGGTGTTTTACCATAAATTAACCCTAGATATACATTCTAAATCGACGGCGCCTGGTATGCAAGTAGTATATGCTACTACCAAATTTTCCTAAAAACTAAAACGTGAAACGGTAGGTCAGAAGGAAGCAATAATTTTTTTCCTGTGAAGGGTGTTCTACACACTGGTGTACATTTAGTATATGCTACTAGAGAATTGCCCTAAAAAGAAAAAGGTACAACGTTAGGTCAGAAGAGTGCAATGATTATTTGCTTTAAATGGCGTATTACCTTAAATAAATTCTAGAATGACGTTTTAAGTCACCTGCTGTACGTTTAGCATAACCTATGTTAGAAGGGCGTAATTATTTCTTTTCTGTAAAGGGTGTTTTACCGTCAATGAACCCTGGCGTAAACGAAATTACTTGTATACCTAATTAATTTGAATCATATTATGTTTAGGATTGTTATCCCTAATGTCGTCTTTATTTTACCAACGCATGTATGCTTATGGGTATTCGGGTACATTCGTATTTTTCTGGTGCCATCTTTCATTGCTGTCTTCCCGGGGGCGTCTTTACGTTGGTATAAGAGAATGGCGTTGAAACTCAGTTTGTTGAACCTCTTCTTTACAGTGATGATTAATGATCCACATAACTAGAATGGCAACAGCAGGTTATGTAAAAATTTAAATAGATCGTTGAAATACCTTAAAACTCTTGAGGTAAATAGTAAATACCTGTGACAAAACGTGCTGATAGTGCTCGTGACAGTAAACTATCGATTATTATTTTTTACAATTCAGAGTGCATACAGGAAAAGTGGCGTGAGGGTACAAACTACAAATCTTTACATAAACCTGCTGTATGTACTGTATAGAAAGATGGTCTTGATGAGATATGTAATGTGTGTTGCAAGAGCATATTGTCGAAATCCTGTCAATACATGTTTTGTGTACGTCGCTGACAGGCCGCGCAAGTTTAAAATAACGTGTATTGTCCATAATATGAAAAGTTACGACGGATGTTTAGTATTGAGCTCTACGTTTGCCAATAGTTCCCGGTAGAGATCTACAATCTTCTCTAATAATTTTAAATTAATTTCCATTCAATGTGATGATATCAGATTCAAAATTCCTTTAACCTTCTACCACTGCTCCTCCCCGAATCGAAAGGCTATTTTTCTTATTTACTATACCTCAGAAAATAAATACTACAAAAGCCCTTTCCCACCGATCGGATTTCTTATTGTACTGAACAAATGTCACATAAAGACCGTCAGAAGTTTTGAGGATGGTTGCCACTGAAACCCGCAATAACGTACTATTTACCATGTAGGGAAGATTACAAATTGTTTGGTAGATGTTAAGATATTTGTTATAGGTTATATACGTTTTTGGAGAATATTCAATGCTCAAAATAAGGCAAACCCTTAGGAAAAATCCTGTGCCTGCACTAAAGTCTTCCGCTGACGTTTCTCCAACCAAGCACCACTGGTTTAATTCCTAAAGGTGGTTACAGACTGGCTATAAACAACTCAAATCCGCAATGCCATACAACACTCCCGAAAAACCTTTGAGTTTAGGATCCTTGGCGGTGCGAAGGTTGATCGGTACTGCAACGAGAGAAATACCGTTTACGATTTTCAGGGATGCCACGAATGCGAGAAATGTTTCCCGACCCAGCTAACATTAGCATTGATAAAGAAATGTTAGGTAACATAATACCTAACCACAATAAGAACACAGCTGCACATTTTCAGGATTTGCGCAATCAGGGTATAATGTTGAAGTACGCCTTTCTCGGTATTCGTGCAAATGCTAGTTCGCTTTACTACAAGTGTCATAGCGTTAGCGAGAAAATTTTATATTATGATGTATACTTACTATATCCGTGTGTAAAAACGTACTGTAAATATCCTTAGAATGATGCAATATTTCGATAGATACGGTTAAGAGTTTAATCCTATCTTTAATAATGCATGGCAAATTAATGTTTCTGTTATGGGAGATTCTTGGTATTGAACTTAACAAAGGCGGTTGTCAGTTATTTAGATAAGCTAGATCGCGTATTGTATTATGACGCGGGCATTTGTTGCGAAACCCGGCAACTGGAATACGCTCTGTGGTGATTTTGTAGGCTTGATGACTAACAAGCAGGGCGCATATGGAGACGGTAGCGATATTGACGGGTTTATTAGAGCTGGACGTATGAAACTATAGTTCAATGTGTATTCCACTAATGAGCAAACAATTAAATCGGTGTCTAAGGTAAAGGGGATCACCTTAAACTTTAAAAACTCGAAGGTGATAAATTGCGATGCATTGAAGAACATGGGTGTTAGTAACAGAAGTGCAAGGAGCTACTAAGCAGATACTGCCTCAGCATCCACAATACAACACGAAAATTCATTTTCATAAAAGTTAGAGGTATAACAGTTGCATTTATACAATTTAAACTCGTATTCCTTATAAAACGCATAAAGCGAAAATACTGCATTTAAAAGTATTGATATTCTGTTGACCGTAAAACCAGGTAGAGAGACTTATTTTATCACCGCATGACCTAGCCCACTATTATAAACACAGTTATAATAACTGTATAAAATTTTGCTGATGTCAGCTACCGGACAGGTCCGGCTTTTACAATTTTAATGTAATATAAATTAGGATCAGTTCTTTTCTGAGCATATAAACATGTCGCTAACCGTATTTTCACACTAAGCGTAAAGACAGAAGCGGCCTGACGACCTCCGAGCCTATCCGTATACAAAAGGCGCCCATCCAGAGAATCCTGAACCCACGTTCGCCAGCCTGAGGGAGGTTAGAAATCCCGATCATTTGAACTTCCTGATATTTGTGTTTATTTTACCTTTGTTATTTTGTTTACTTATCGTTTTATGTTAGTTGTAATAATATTAAGTGTAAATATTTAGATTTTATAAACCAAATAGGAATAATATACGTCTAAAACCTTTACACGTATATTGCTCAATGTGGACCTGAACCTGGTAATAGTGATCCACCACAGTAACAACGAACAACTTTCCTCTTACAGAATTTAAAAACCGGTTGAGCTAGACCGGGGCAAATGAAAGTAAACTTTAATTAAAGTAAGAGAAAGCAGCTTACAGTTGTGTATAAAATTGTAACCATTCACGCTTAAGCTACAACTTTGCTCAGTCGGAGATTAAGTATATATATATATATATATATATATATATATATATATATATATATATATATACATATATGTTCGCTTTACAAATTGATGCTGCTTCAACCTGAAACTAAGTTATTAAATAAAATGGCGCCAACTCTTTTTATGGAAAAACAAGTAAACCATGAATATAATAAAGTTAAAAAATTGACAATAAATATCATAGAGCTAATTTAGTAACGATTATGTAACTTAAGTAAAACTAATTTATGGAATTAGTAATAGAAGTAAAATATCTTATTTTGATTATACTGTACTTCTGTAGGTTCCGTAATGGCGGCTTGCCGAATCAGCGCTTGGAAAATTTTGTTGCGTAAATTTTACATGGGAGTTGAAATAAAACTGGATTCGGATGCATTAAAATTCCTCAAATGTATAAATTTTTTGCTGGTTTAATGGACATTAAAATTTCACTTCATAGTAACAAAGGTTATTACGCCATTATTGGTTGAACGTAATTATACCCTAAAGTAACTAACGGTAAAATGCAATTGGTTAAGTAATTATGCGGATAAATAAAATAAAGTAAAGCGTAAAGTAGAAGTAAATAAGAAGTGCCTGAAAAAGCAAACGTCTCAAACTATATAATAGCAAACAAATTATACAGCACTTATTAAAAAATTTAACGAAGGAACAATAGATGCACTACAGCCACCTTAGAAATATCACCAAAAAAGAGTCGCTAAAGTAGTCTTGGCGCATGAACATGTGAATCAAATGTGCAAACAATATGCATACGAGTTTATTTTTACAATAATTTAATGCATGTTTTTGTGCAACTATGATATGCAACACACGCTACACGCAATGAATGTTAAGTTGCCTAAATAAACGTAAACTTTATTAACAAACGTCACGAGTTTGTTACAAAATCTTTCAAAAATTTGGTTCTGCGGAAACCCACAAAGATACAGACAAGATGGCGGAGACATGATTCGTATTACAGAAAACGTCCAGCTTTTAAAATATACCACTATGGTGATAAACCAATTACAGGAAACTTTCCATTAGCTTTTAAAGGACATCGCAAGATTGAATCACGAATAAAGAAGGGGGCTATGTATGAGGTTGAAACTCTGGGATAAGTCTCGGAACCTCAGTACAGGGCCCGAAGTACTATTTCAAGTTTTAAGTTTGTCTGGCAGTAGGGACAAGACCAAAGGACAAGTTTCGGAGCCCTAACGAAGTCCTATGAGATGCTATGAGGCCTTAATTTTGGAGTGTTACTTGAAACTTTCAGTTTTCTCGCCCATAAATACAAAATACTATTAAAATGTACCGCTAGAAGGACCCTGTTTCAGGAAACTTCAATTAGCTTTTTTAAAACACACAACAAATAATCAAAACAGCCATCCAGAATACTGAGCATTAGTCTGCTCCAACTAGCATACATTACCCTTAGGCCGCCAACCAGGCTTAAGCCAAGCCTCCCATCAGAACAAAGATCCCTGGTGGTGGACGGTGTCTAAAGACCAACTAGAAGCCAATCTAAAAGTGAGCGTTGGTTGCACTTAGGCATCTGATAATAGTGCACTGCCTCTAATAGTGGGCGAGGCTACCTTTAGGCCCTCAATTAGAAAGCGCAGTATGATAACTGGAACCGAACTAACGAAAAGCTCTAAGTAATGCCCAAAGGGCCCTAATTAGGGGTGAAAGATGACAAAAGGATCATAAATACGTCATCAAGTGCTTGAAATAGTGTTAGAAAAGAAGCGGACGAAAAAGGGAAGGAAAAAGGGCCGGGTCTGGTCGAGGGATGTAGTCTATGACGTCACAGCGCGGCCTATGGTGGCCCAAAGAATAGTGGAAGTGAGATGTCCCTCTTTTACTTAAGTTATCTGTTTTAACGAACGAAAAAGGAACAGACAACATTTTGGGCACTTCACTAATAACTATTTTTAAAATTTGTTTTTGTTGTTTGTGTTGCTTGGAGTTTGCTGATATTGTTTTCTAATTTACTATCGTTGTTTTACTTTACCTTGTTTTTGAATCAATTGTTGCAACTGTACCTGTGAGCAAGGTAAGCTGGTTTTGATAGTGTTTTGTAAATATCTATAAATATATGTAATTTTTAGAAATTTGCGGTTTTCAACAAATTAAAGCTTTAATACCGCTCATTCAATGAGCTGAGATTATACAGGTATGGAAAAACATTATTGCGGGTCTGACTTATAATAAGCTAGAAAGAAACCCAATAAGCATTACAGGAGTGTGAGACATACATAACTTTACCGATGTTGCCACTTGTACATATTTGCATGTAGGCACAAAATATGAACTACGTAAGTCTCCTTCAATCTAGCTTCAACATTTCTAACGAAACCAAAGCAATTAAGGTGATGTTAAAAGTCGCCTGTTCCTTGAAACTTTTAAGTAAATACTTTACACTTAAACATTAAATGATAATACTTCAAACATCGAAGTTTTTTTTTGTAATTGTGAATTTATGACATGGTTCGATTACTACTCGTAAGAAGAACCAAGAAGAAACTTACGAGAGCTACAAACAAGAACATTAACATTTACATTGATAGTATAACTTAAGTTTAATGTTTAACTTTAGCATTATAATTCTTATTGAAAAACCAACAATTTTTAAAAATGAACAGAATACACTTTTTTCAAAACTTTATAAGATTTGCGAAAAGACCTACACCTTGCGCAATGCAGTAACCCAATCTGTGATAAAATTCAGTTCGGGTGTTTTCTAACATTTCTTGGGTGATGCTGTTTAAAGAGTCAGTAATTTTGACAAGACGTTCGTCCAAATTGTTAGCACGTTCATGCCTGTGCCCATAAATTTGCTGGGATACGTATTCCCAAACAAAAAAGTCGTTCGGCGCGATACCAGGTTAGCGAGGAGGATATTTAATAGTACCATTTCCACTAGTAGTACGGATAGGGAACGTAGTTTCCAAAAACTATTGAAATTTACATTGAAGCGTTGAACAGCGGTAACTATTTGGTTTCTCAACAGTTCTAAATATTTGTCCGAATTCAAGTTTCTGTTGATCAAAAATGGACCAATTATGGAATTTCCTAAGATTCCTGCCCACACATAAACTTTTTGGGGGTATTGTGTCCGGTAAGGAATACTAATGCGTTTGTTTTCCCGAGAGTAACCAACAGTGCTTCACAAAATTCCATACGCCTTTGATTATCTTCTGGAAAAATTTCTTGTGTAGTTTGCAACTTATAGCAATGTTATTTATTCCTTTTCAAGATATTGCGAACTGTTCTTGGTTCATCATTCATTTCTTCCGCAATTTTTGTACTATTGCACGGGAAATTAGTTTCTGCTAAACTAGACAATGCAATTTCTTAGAGTTCGCGCTCTTCGTTTAAGTTACGACCAGGATGCTCACCATCATTACCATCAATGCTACTGCATTTTCTACAACTATTTAAACATCCACATCTTTCAAATTTACAAACAGTACAAATCGTACTATCTGATGGAATTGGCCTGTTTTCAAAGAAAACCAGCCCATTATTTCTTGTGCAGTGCTTCCTGAATAGTACCACCTAACAATCTGTATTTTTTCTTCGTGGTTGCGTGGGTGCGTGCGTGCGTGCGTGTGCGTGTACGTGTGTGTGTGCGTGTGTGGGCGTGTGTGCGCGTGTGTGCGCGTGTGTGCGCGTGCGTGCGTGTGCGTGCGTGAGTGTGCGTGCGTGTGCGTGCGTGTTCGTGCATGTGCGTGCGTGTGCGTGCGTGTGCGTGCGTGTGCGTGCGTGTGCGTGCATGTGCGTGCGTGTGTGTTGTTACGGTAAAAATGCTCACTAGGACAAGGTGACAGATAAATCTGATTTTTGCACGACTAGCTCGGCGTGCGGGTGAGGGTCTATCGCGAAAAGCAGTTTCGTCTCCGTAGGATACGCTATTTACCAAGGTCGAATCGGGAAAATGTCACAATAGGTTCCGGTAGGCGCCAGGATATTCCAGACGAACACACCAGGGTGTTTTAAAACGCGAAATAAACGACGGTACGTATTGCTCCGAATATCCAACTTACCACACTTACCAAATCAAATTCAATACTCAATACAAAACTCTAAGGTTCCCTCTACGTTAAATTACTAATCTCCCTTAAACGAATCAAAATAACACATACCAAACTGACTTCAATTCGGTTACAACGCTTGTCTACACTGGTAAATTACGTTACATTAACTTAATCTTGTAACAAAACAAAAACAAAAAAAACTCCAAACTTTTCTCATTAGAACTCGGCGACGCTTCCTATTTGAGCAATATATCATCACCCCTTGTTAAGGCTTAATATTAAAATAATTACTCCAAAATAGTAACTAAGATAAACATCTATTAACTGAAAATAAAACAATTAAAATTTAAACAGCATGTCAATTTGGATAAAATGGTAATCGTCTATTCTTAACTTTTTACCTCATTGAATTCTGGTCAGTAGCAAAACTATCTTAAGCTAAATAGTATTCAAAGAAATTCTTGAATTACGTCCGTACGCAAATCTTACATAAAAAAAATGAAGGTAAGATTTTAATTACCTCCCTGCATAAAATATTAATGGTATCAAAAACACCTTAAATAGCTTCTAAATAGACAGGAAACTGTCTGTGAACGTTAACAAAATGACACCATAAATTCAAAAATAATTACTTCCAACAGGTTCCTTCGTTAACACACACACACACATTACATAAAATATTCCAGATAAAATACAACCAAATTTTATTCTCGAAGGTCGCAGGATCAACAAACAGAATATAAATTGAATTACCTAGGTCACACAGGCAAATAGGAGATGATCCTTGCTCCACGAAAGCGTCGTGTAAGGCTCGAGCGGGCCCACGGTCTTCGGTGTTACTCCTTGATGACGGCAATACCGACTCGCATTAGATCGCTACCTCGTATTCAACTTGATTTTAAATTAATTTACAATAATGTCTCGTAACTTATTGAAGCAGCAGTAACTAGATTAAATCACTTTAATAATTTCTTTTAACTCAAAGATGTTAAGGTTCGACAAAAAAAAGACACTCAGAAAATCGTTTTACACAGCTTAAATTAGTAAGTTTAATTACAAACAGAACAATCTTAATCAGTACGTGTGGTTGGGGTGTTCGTTCACTACGTTCACTTAACTTTTAGGAAAGGGGTTCTCTAATTATATTTCGTTAATCACGAAACTCAATAGTCCTCGGGTTCACACTACAAAAAAACACAAACCTAAATTTCTATCATAAACGCACTCGAAGATGCCGTTATTCTCCAATAAACTGAATTAATGAGCGAGCCCGGTTGAAATGTTATTTCACAAAAATATCCCAAACTTGGTTTTATTCGACTAATCTTGCAAGTCTTCAACGCTACTTAAATAAATTTCACTAGGAGCTCGCACAATAATGAAACCTCAAATTCCGCTAGTTCGAACGACTTTCCACACACACAACTCCACGCGTCAAAAGCTTAGGGCAAAGTACTCTCCCTTTCAAACTCACTTTTTCGCCATCTTAAAAAAACGTTCCCCTCCCTACAAATTCAATTAAACAAACCATTTGAACTTGAAAATTTCCTCCCCCCTAAATATACGATGGTACCTCGACTGAAGGCTGAAGGAACTGCTACGTTTGCATTTCCCTTCGACACGACACAGATATGTTATTGCAAAGGTACAACCAATCGCCCACCCATATTACTTATATGGATGAAAACTATCATTCCGACTCTTAAATTGGTCCTCTGCACGGATGCGACAGTACGGCACCAACGCGATAACAACACTTCTTTGTAATGAAACTATGTAACAAAATCAAACGAATTTACAATGAGTAAAGATAATGCACAATTGCACATTCCTAAAATTCCTTTATATACAGCGTGACCTATTCAAGCAAAATATTCTTTATCTACAGTAAGCTTTTAAACCAAAATTGAAAGAAAAGAAAAGATTCGGAATCTAACTAAATAAATAAAAATAAAAAAATTACCCAATACGTATACAGGGTGTTCAAAATACCCTGACAGTGTGCGCGTGTGTCTGTGCGCGTGTGTGCGCGTGCGTGCGCGTGTGTGCGCGTGTGTGCGCGCGGTGTGCGCACGCCTGTGTGCGCGCGTGTGTGCGCACGTGTGTGCGCGTGCGTGCGCACATGTGCGCGCGTGTGGGAGCGTACGTGTGCGCGCGTGCGTGTGTGCGTGTGCGTGCGTGTGCCTGCGTGTGCGTGCGTGTGCGTGTCCGTGCGTGTGCGTGCGTCTACGTGCGTGTGCGTACGTGTGCGTGCGTTTGCGCGCGTGCGTGTGCGTGTGCGAGTGCGCGTGCGCGTGCGTGTGCGCGATCGTATGCGTGTGCGTGTGCGCGTGCGTGAGCGTGTGCGTGTGCGTATGCGTGCGTGTGTGTGTTTGCGTACATGCGTTCGTGTTTGTGTGTTAGTATCTGCGATAGCTCCTGAACGACAACACTGACGTACTTCAAATTTCGTATTTAAATTTTTTTCATTTCTCTTGGAGTTGAGTAGATTTTGTACAAATTCAACGCAGTAGAGGGGGGGGGGGTGTTCGGAATAGTTTTTGGATTTTGTTAATTATTTCTGAAACAGCTGTATTTTTCAAAGGTACAAAAATACATACATATAGACCTTAAACGTATCAATTAAATATGTTCCATGTAATTTTTTGATACTAGGCGTAAATTAGCGACAAAAAATTCCCAAGTCAGAATTTAAGCGTTAGCTCAAATTCCTTCAATAACGATTAAGTTTGTAAGAAAATGTGTAGACAAATTTTTTAAAGAAAATTTTATTTTACATAGCGTTTCTTTAAAAAGGTTCTGAATATAAAGCAAACGAAGTGTAATAATTAATTAAATAGGACTGAAAATGCTTAAATTGTATTATCAGTATATTATAGAAGCGGGCGGCTTTACAATTTTTTTAAAGTTAGTATCTATATTGATTAACGTATAAGTTTTAAACTTCTATCTGATATAGATTATTACTTTTATTTTTACAATGTTGCCTACTTTCGCTAAGAGTGTATTAAAAAATAGTTTGTATACTTATAGTCCTGCCAAGAAAACAAAGTTCCTGAAGGTGGCGCTTTGATGTCAGCCTTGTCTGAAAGGTACATTCGGGTTAAAAAGTATCAAAGCGGTAAATTTAAATGTGACGTGCTGGTGATATTTGCATTAACTAGAATTTAATTGACTAGATTCGTTAATTTTCTCACATTTAGGGTAATTACATGAAATAACAAAACTCAAGTCTCCTCAAAAAACAATTTTTCTTAAGGTCACGCTTAGATTGAAATAATTGTAGCTTGAATTTAAGAAAAATTACTTTTCGGGGAGACTTTTGAGTTCCTTGTATTTCATGAACTAGGATTTTATTAAGTTCAAAATATTAAATAATTCGAACAGTAACGTCAGTTGAATCTCAGTATTGGAATTACTATTAACGGAAATAATTATAAACCACTTAGCTCATTTAATTTTATGAAAAATATTGGTAGATTTACAGATGAACATCGAAGTTAAATTGTTTAAAAGTTATTAATTAGAGATAGAAAGCTAACAATAATTAAAAACAGGCAACTACAAGGTATGGGAAGAATTACATCGTTTTTATTGGACACATTTTGCTCAATGCCAAGAAGATTCTATAAAACAATTTTGTTCGAAATGAGTACAAGAAAAAAAATTAAGATTAGCTACACAACGATGATACAACCCAAGACAAGGAAAATATGTGGACCACATTTGGTTTTGGGTTAGCAAGGCGATATATTTACAGCCACGAATCGAAGAAGAACACTTAGTAGAAACATTAGTCCGACATTTTGGCAGAGATGTGGAGAATATTTTAATTGGATCGGGAGCAAAGACGATTGACCAACTATATAATAGTAGAAATGCGAACGAAGAGACAGCGAACATTCAGAAGAATAGAGAAGAGAGAGATCGCCGTCACCCACGCCATCGGAAAACTAAGGGGTCGAGTCGAGAAGCTCCACTCGCCTCGCAAGTAACTTATAAAGAGAAGCAAATCCAACTACTTAATGTTGTGAAGGTATATTACCAAGTATGCCGAAACCAATCGTTAAATATTTTAAATTTAAAAGACCAATACAATGAAGGAGAAAATAACCAAATGGAATCACCTGGTGAGGAAATAAATGATCAGGAGGATGATTCAACCGCGGATTATGAAGAGGAACAACCTACCTCCCATTTTTTAAAGGAGAGCTGGAGGAGGTCAGTCAACATATACTAATCGATACTGGAAGTCAAATAAGCATTATTTCGGAAAAAGTATATATTAAATTAACATAAAAATCCAGAATTGGTACCATTAACTGAACAAGGAATGACCATTCGAGGAGTGACGGGAAAGGTCAGCAAGATAACCCATAGCGTGATACTAGATATGACGCTAGGAGAAAGTAACCAATATTATTCTTTCTTCGTAGCCAAGAAATTAGAATCAGAAGTCATACTAGGAATGAATTGGATGTGCCCCAAATCAGCCAGAGTGAATGTAGCCAAGAAAGAAATAATCTTTAAGGAAAGGTGTAAGGACTATCAAGTCAAGTTCATAGAAGAACGAATGACCTGGATAGCGGCGACATATAAGGTGTACAACAGGAAAAGTAAAACTCGCGAAGAAGAAGACATGATCGAACAATTCCTTAGTGAAGATGAGGATAGCTTTTCTGAGGAACCAGTAGGAGTAAGATACTTAGTGGGTAGATTAGGAACCAAAGGTACCACACAAATTTTTCGGAAAAGTGACCCAAATGCATATTTATTGAAGAACCCACGGGCAAATGAGGAAACCGGAAGTCTAGTAAGCAATTCACCGGTAGAGCAAACAAATGAAGGCGATGAACAAGATCGAGGACCAGAAGAACAGGAAGAGGTTGAAAGACTGATGGCGCAAATTGAAGAAAGAATTTCTAAAAGGTCAGGATTAGTGAACTATTTTGTTTGTGGACTGAAAATCAAAAACGAGGTGCCCGTTATTGCAACAAAGTTACCCGAGACAATTTACACAGAGGGAAACAGTAGGGAAAGAAAGGAACTGAGTATTAATATATAAGGTAATGGAAAGGTCGCAACCGCCGCATCTAATTCCAATTGTTACTATACCGTTTAAATGGAAAAAAAACAAAATTGTATTTTTTTGGTTGAAGCTTGCTAAGTGGTTTCTATGTTTGTTTTCTAATAAAATGTTATTAATTCAAAAACAAAGAGGGAGTACTGTAACGGGAGCTTTAAAAAAAATCAAAAGTTCGCACTAAATTATTTATTATTAATCTTCTGGATAAAGAAATGGTTATTGTTTATTTGTATTTGAATGTGATTAATATTAAGATGAAAATCTTGAGTTTATTTCAATAAGTTACTTATATATTCAATTTGAAAATATTTAAAATATGCGGCATTTGCAAGTGCATTGATGTGTTGGAAGGGATAAGACGCTGTTATAATAATGATGTGCAGTTTTTAAAACAGTCGCGTTAAGCAAGCGACCCAAAGGAGTTGCATAGGCGATCAGAGGTGATAGTTATCGGTTTATTGACGCCACAGCATAAGTGACATTGTATAGTCATGCGGACCTATAAAGTGTGAAAATTACAAATAAGAATTAATTAGCGGTATAATAGTGAAGAAGTAGAAAATTACCTTTCTTTTTAAAATAATAAAAAGTGCAAGTATGGGCAAGTTGGTGGTAATACAAAGGACTGCACCATAATTTGAGATTCGCATTAAAGGTGACGTAATAAGTGAAGATAACGCGTTTGTATGTATCAGAACGGTAATCAATTGTGTTTAAATAGTGAACAATAAATACAAAAGGCAGTCATCAATGCAAATTAGTAAATCAAAGTATAAAGAACAATATCTCGAAGTGTTAATGATGAGTAACACGATTTGATATTGCAGTTTGTAGCGTAAGCTGTTGTCATTGAAGTTAAACAATTAAATAAATACTGGACAGTGTAAATATATCAAGCAGTTATTTAAAAAGAAATCATTAAATTGTGGAAAGAAAGTTAGGAGCGTCCTCTATAACAAAGAGATAAAGAGGACAAAAGAAAAAAGAAGCGGTTCCAAGTTGGCGGGAAGGTGACATCATCGGAAGAGCGGTCACATAACCTAGTTGAGGCCTCTTCACCGGTCAAAGGAACGCAAGCATTGCATCATCAGTTTTTCAACGAAAATAACAAGTAAGAACCCTTTTTGTTTGTGTGAATAAATAAAACGTTTTTGTGTTTGATTTTCTCGAAACGTTACATTTGAGTATCACAATTCAACGATAAACAACGTTTAATTCTGGTAACGATTTTATTTGTTATATGTTAGTTTTAAGAAGGTTATTTTAGATATAGGTTTGATTTTGTATATGTTTGTAAACAACGTATTGGTGCATTTTAGTTCAGATTTGGAACTGAATTAAATGAGTATAACGTTTGATTGACTTTTATTGCTAAAGATTATTAATATTTGAAGCATATACAAATATTGAATATATAAATGTAAGAAGAGATCAACTCAATAGGAATTCAGATAAATAAATAGATCGAATAAGCATAACTTTGGTTAATGATAACAGTGATCATTTCTTTATTTTAACTTTGAGCTAGCCGTCGCAACCAATTAAGAAAGGGATTCGCAAAAGTAAACCTTAAAATTAATTTCCGCAAACTGAAATTAAATAGCAAGCGAAGTAAAATTTAACTAGTAAATGATATCTTTATAAATTGAAACCATTCAGTTTGAATAAAACGTAATAAAAAATAATCATTGTCAGTTTCACATTAACAATATCAAATTTTATTCAATAATGTTGAAATTATAAAAATTTTTAAAAGAACTCAAATATTATTCTTCTGAGCGGGTTAAACCAACAAAAGTAATATCCAAGAAGGATATGACGCCCGTTGCAAAGCTAGTTTTCTTACACTCACATGTGGATCTGCAGCAATGTATCCTAAACCATTTATTTCGTCTATTATTATTATCTATTATTGTTTCTTCGCCGTCGTGTAGAATTTCTTTTAGGTTGAACAGATCCGGTTTGTTTTAAACGTTCAGCCAAATTTTTAAATGCTCTTCTCCATAAATGTTGTCGCTGGGGATATCTTAATCCATATTCCCTTGCAGCAATCGGAGCATTTTCAAAACGTTCAAGGTACACTTTTAACATGTCATAAGCTTTACTATTTGTGTAAGGCATTACGTATTACTAACCGTTACCGTTTCATAAATTCACTCTTCATTAATTTTATATATAAGTTGTCAACAATTAAATTAATTAATAGTAAAAACGAATTCAAAACTAAGTTTTGTTAATTAAACATACATCTTCTATTGTGATATGACTTTGTTACAGAACAAAAATAAAGCAAATATATATATATATATATATATATATATATATATATATATATATTGAAACATTATTTTATGCTAACAGTCGAGTGGTGATATAACGCTTATAAATCTACTAGATATTTTGATATGGGGGCTCACGCCTCGCTCCTTTCTTGACAATTACCATCAAATGGATTAAATTACTTTATATTCCGGCGTGTGATAATGATATTATTAAGGCTTTCCTTTTTAGTGTCAAAATGACAAACTTTATTGGACTGAATACTATAATGAATTCATTATATTACTATGTACTAGAATGAGAAAAATGTGTAGGTATAGTAGGCAAAAATATTTAAATTAAGCTACACACTTCGCGTAAATCTACTTGCCGTCACTAAAACTTGTCATTATGTAAACTCAAATGCGACAAGAAATTTCTTAAACAAAAATCGCCCGAATATAAAATTTTGTATGAAATACGGATCATAAACAACCATTATGGTACACGCCGTGTTTTCAGACTCGCCTGACGCCTTGTCTGATAATATTCACGGCTAGTATCATAATGATTATTATTATGATCCTTATAATATAAATATTTATTATATTTCGGCGTGTCATGATGCCATTATTAAGGATTTTATTTTCAGTGTTAAAATGACAAACTTTATTGGACTGAGTACTATGATGAATTCATTATAGTACTAAGTACTATAATGAAAAAAATGTATAGGTATAGTAGGCAAAAATATTTAAATTAAGCTACGTTTACAAGTGGCGGAAATCTACTTGCCGTCACTAAAACTTGTCATTATGTAAACTCAAATGCAACAAGAAATTTCATTAAACAAAAATCGTCGGAATATAAAATTTTGTATAAAATATGGATCATAAACAACCATTATGGCATACGCCGTGTTGTAAGTATACTTATGAATATGTATAATATCTTTGGTTCTTTTGTGGGTTACACTTACTAATTACCACTACGTGGATTTATTCTTTTAACCTCGGCTAGTCAGGAAGTTTGGGAAGTAAGTTTTTAGACTGTTATATAACTGTTAAACAATTATTCATACCCAGGTTTAATACATATATTAAAACAAAACTTCTGGAATTATAATAACTTAACAAAACAATATTCTGGTAAAATAATTAAATATTCAAGTTAAACGCAATGATGGAAAATAAACGAAAATTTCTAAAACTATTTATAAGGGACCTTTTCGTACAGCGCCTGGTATTTGGGCAGCCCACCGTACCTCGGAGTAATGCTGGTGTCGTTGAAATCTCGGCGATAAAGATTCCAATTCTTAGGGAAAGAGGGCGTCTGTATTTTTGGGTTGTCGGTTTGGAAATTTCCTGTAAACAAACGCGTTATAATGCAGTTTTCAAAAATAAAATAATTGTGGATTTGTTTCTTTGTAAACAAATATAATGTGTTCAGGTGAAAAAAATACAAGGGTGTGTGTACACTTTCAAACTGGGAGGATTACTGTGATTTTGACAGGTAAGTTTATTTTGTCTATTATTTTACAAATTAAAAAGGCAATGTTGTTGAATTCGAGGTTAGAGCGTATTTCAAATTTCTATCGTGGACTGGTCCTTTATTACTTATATTTTCTTAAGTAACGTTTTGAAATACGGACAGGTTAAAGAAAAGCAAGTCCTACACGAGATTCTGATAATTACACGATTAGTGTTAGTGCAGCTTCGTGTTAGATAACGGTTGTATTTGATTTTTTTATTTATGAGGGTTGGTACATACAGACTAAGGGTAAAAGACTAATTCTAAAATTAACTATAAATAATATATACAATCAAATATGTACAAGGGGTTATTCAATGTTTGGAATTTGCAATTTTATGTTTGTAATGTTTCATATGATACAGGAAATATTTTTGACAATTTGTTGTTGAAAATTGATAAGAGTTCATTCAACTACTAAAATGGAACGTTGACCTTCGGTTTATTTGTATAAAGAGGATGATTCTTTACACTTTAATTGAATGTGACTATTTATTAGCGAAATGGAAATGTATTTTCTTTAAGAATAATTATCTTAAAGTTTTAATAGCTAAAGCGCAAAAAAATTTCTTTAATGTAATGGATTCTTATTGCAGAATAGAAATTCTTTTACTTTGAAGTAAATCCTAAAAATTTACTTTCTTTTAGTTGTATAAATTTAATGTTTTACACAATTTAGGTTTTTCGGTAATAATTTTGAATTGATATTCAGGTAGATTTTTGTGATATACAGGGGGAATAAATTATAACGTGTTGATAGCCAAGCAAGGAGCTCGACCTAAATCAACAAATTCTAGAGATTCTATTTATTCAAAGCTGTAACGGACACTTTGAATCTATAGAACTATATACAGGGGGTTCAGGATATGTCGGGTGTTCGTTTATAATCTCGTTAATAACCAAGCCAATGGGCTCAATAGTCTAAATTAACGAAACCTTAGAGATTCTATTTATTCAAAGCTGTAACGGACACTTTGAATATTTAGAACTATACACAGGAGGTTCAGGATGGGATTTGTAAATTGCCGTTTCTGAGGTTACAGCGCGTGATCGGACAACCAGACGTGGTTTTATATATTAGCCCCATTAACTAGAAGAAATCCTATAATAGTCCCGGTGACCGCCGGTGTTAACTAGTCAATCTACCTAAGACCAGTATAATACGCAAAACCTCTTTGACGTCAATTAATTTCTTAAGGATGGTTTGTTAACAGGAATTTCTAGGTATTACAACAACTATTTTCTTAAAGTTGGTTATACTTCGGAGTGTTAGAATCCTATAGAACAATAAGTTCTATTTAATTCAAATGAAATTGTTTTAAGAGCAGGTGAGGCGGTTATGTTCTAGAATAGAGAATTTCAGGTATAATAATAAATTATTATAAACGGAGAGGCAGGAGAGAATATTTGTAGAGAAGCGTTCTACAAACAGAATTAAAAGTAAAAGTTAATAATTTCGCTTATAAACCTTGCGAATGAGTGGGGTTTTAGGTAGGAAATGTAGCAACGTTTCTGCACATCGTGAAAGGGGTACCGGTGCGCACGCAAAAGTGTTGATTATTTACATTTTTAAGAACTGGAATAAAATGAATTATTATTTAAACATTATCTTAATAATTTTTATTAAAATAACAATTAATTTGTTTCACCCAATTCTGGCTCATTATAGTGTTATCAGATAATATTCACGCTAGTACCATAATGATTGCTATTATGATCCTTATAACATAAATATCTATTATATTTAAGAATTTAAGACATCTGGACGCTTACTACATTATGTAAAATTTTCAATTTACTTAAGTATAAAACTCGATCGCCTAGTATACCTATTTTTTCTCGTATCTTCGCTTAGAAAATAGATATTGAGATGCGGTTTTTACAGCATTTTTTTCCAAAAAAAGTTGAAAAAATAACAATTATTCAAACAACGCCACCTAGCGATCGTTAAAAAACCGGAATAAAACGATGATATAATATATTATTAGGCATTGAATTCCCTTTCAAACGATACTAAGCTTGTCAAAATCCATAAAGCGACACAAAAGTTATAACTGTTTTATAGAATCAGCTTTCCCACTCACCCCTACCAGTTATTTTATAAAATAGAGAAAAAAGTACGGAAGCGCACTTACGTAAAATGATCTGAAGATTACGAATATTTAAATTTTGTGGTAATATTACTGTGCATTTATTATAGAAAAATTATGTTTTTGTGTTATTGTTGTGAACTACGCCCTCTATTGGTGGAGTGTGAAACTTGACAATAATTTCCAGAGTTTCTCTTACGCGACTTTGTTATACAGATTTTTTCCCTAAGTTGTACGATAAATAGTTCCTGAGGTACAGCGAGTTACCTCTCTTAATCAGACACCTGGTACTACTGTTATTTTAATTCATACTGTTTTGTAAATGTTTCTAGTTTGAAAAAAGAGGTACTATTTTCACCCAATTATTTAGTGTGCAGTGATACACTACTATTCCATTCGAAAATTTCGAGAAAAACCGCAAAAATCATAGACATTTAGAAATGTTCCGTTTATAGACCACTGCGAGAAGTAAAACATAGCACAATTACAAAAGAAAAGATACTCTTTCAACCAGACTAAGTTTAATACTTTTAGTCGAAACAAAATGAATTTTATTTATTTTTTCAGAAAGTAGTATACGCTTCTCCTACCATTTTATTTCAAGAGATAGACCAATGAATTCTATTAAAAAGTATTCTAAAATTTAATACGAAAGAAAAAAAAAGTGATTTTATAATTTAGTATACTTATTGCACACCATCCCACAAACTTAAAAGTTATTTCCAGCTTTTTCTCATGTGCTGTTTGTTTATAATATCTTTCTTCAAACCTCTGCGATAATCTATTATCAAGATACTGCCACTAGCCGACCTTAGTGTGACACCCGGTATATATTATAATTTACAGGTATTTGGTCACTTGGACTGTTAAGGTGTAAATAAAAGCGTCTGCTGTCAGAAATTCAATATTTGTGTAGGAGTGTTTACAGGAGTGTAGAATTGCCAAGAGGCGTCATGACCCCAAATCCGCCTCTAGTAGTAATGCTCGTCAGTGATTACAGTTTGTGTAGATGGCAGTTTAAGGGAAGAGTCTCTCTGAGTGGCATCCCAAGTATCATTCGAGAGACATTTTCTGTATCTAATAATGAATTCAACCCTTATTTTATAATATTTGTCCTGAAATGAGAGGCGGAAATGTCATTGAAAATAGATTTACTTACATTATAAACAAATTTATTTGAACAAAATTTTGCATGAAAAACTATTAAGTTTACAAAAAAAACCATGAACATCTTATATTATATAAAACTTGTTATACTTACAGAAGAAACCTTATATCAATACAAAAAATTTCTTGTTCAATACTTACGTAAAATTTATGATCTCCATTTCTTGCAAGAGAAGGATCGGTTTTGCTTCCTAAAAGAGCAAAGAAACTTAATTGCTTGTGACAATTACTAAAAACAGTTTTCATTAACAGGTTTCTATCTTCATAAATAACCCGCTAACGTTCACTTTAATGATTGCATCTTTTGAGAAAAAGCAAATTTCTTTTTCAGTTAAAAGCAAATGCGATAGAAATATTTGATGGTGATGAAAAATTTTAGGCCAATTTGGTAATAATTTTAATCAGAGTAAGGAGAGCCATTTATATATTACGAAACAAATATAATCTATTAACATCCCTTATCGTTCAGAACGCATGCCAGAATAAAACTGTAGGATGCGCGATACGCATTTGAGAACATTTGGCCGTAGTTCACTGTTTCAAAGGCTCTCCCCTGAAACAGGTGTATATTGGTTACTAAATCAATACGTTTTTCTTCGTTAGTGACAATCAGCGAATTTATCGTAAACATTTAAAAAAGTTAACATACCACTAGTAACTATTTTCTTTGCTAAAATCAATCCGTGTTTGTACACTTTAGTGCAATCTCCTTCATCGCGCAAACTTTGTAAAAACTAACGTGAGTGTGATTGTTTTGGGTGAAAGTTAATTGTAATTATTTTTCTCTGGATATATTCATAATTAGGGTAAGTGCCCTCCCTCTTCTAAATGTGTAATGAGCAACTGTGATATAGGGAATTATTTTTGGAGAATGTAAAATGTAACTAATTGATTGTTTTATTGCCTTGTAGAAAGTTAATTAAAATAATTTTCAACGAAATGAACTTTAAAAATGTTTAATATATCTACTACACTGTTTATTTTCCACTTCCCTGCGTATTGTATTGAGATCAATAGTTATTGGAGTTAGAAATTCCATTAAATGGAGAAAGTTTTGTAAAAAAATAAGCTTTCAGTACCTTCGTCTATCATTTTTCAAAAATTGATTAAACAAGTTAAAATTTCCGTTCTTAAAACAACAGTTTAGGCAATGATTACAGATAGATAAAGTTAATTAATGAACTTTAACAAAAATGAGTATCATTATCCAAGACTTTGTAATTAACGAATGCTTAGCTTTAATAAACTAAATAAGTGAAAATTTTTTAGTTTGATGTTTTATGCATTACATTTTTTTAACAGAAATTAAATAACATTAAGTATGACGTTGATTTGGGTTGAAGATATAAGAGAATTAAGCTTTTCGCATTAAGTTATAAAGGTTTTTGACTTCTGCCTCGTGCTTTTTAAAGGTCTGATTTAATACTGCTCAAAAGAGGGATTTCAAGTTAAGCCTACTAGCGTTGATTTTTAGCTTTTTTGGGTTACGTAAACCCAGAGAAGCATTTTAAGGAATACGTATACGTAACTGTTAATAAAGAATTTATTTTAACTTAAATACAGGAATTAATTTGCTTTATTAAGTTAAATTTAAATTTAATGTCACTTGTAATTATGTTTTTAAGTGCAATATCGCAGTAATCCAGACTCCTAAATACTTCATACAATTAAATGGTACAACAGTATTGTTTTTCGCGGAACCAGTACAAAATAAAACTGAAGCGGTTTAATGTTACACTGTATCATAGTGTTCATTTTCAAATAAAATATGGCCCTACAATGCGGTGCCAATTTTGTGATGTATTGTTTGTCAACTCTTTTGTGCAATGCACAACATTTCCTAAATTCTTTGTTAAATAAATTTTGTTTAATAATGGTTACCCTGGCTAGTCTATATTGACTGGTTGTAAGTGTAGTTTATTTATTAATTAGTTGTTGCTAGTAAATGTGATTACAACAATTACAACTTTTTTCTGGAAAATTGCTCAATACTTATTTCTGCTCACAAGTATTGTTATATATGTGAATTTATATACATAGTTGAATGCACCAATATAGATAAAACTTTCCTGTCCTATTTTTATGAACTATAATATATTAATATAAAAAAATGTCATCACACTAGTTTCTTTGCAAAATGACCCTTAAAGTCGACAACGTAATGGTTAATGTAGTCAATGGAAATCCTCCATGTTTTAATATTTACATTCACTTGAACTCTGACCCTGTATAATAGATAAGATCATTTCCCTAATAGTATTAATCCACTTAGCATGATTTTCAATTGTGTTTTTTTAAATATCTGTTGTTGTAAAATAAAATGTCTGGTGTGGAACACCACACGATCTTCAAATCTACAAAATGGAAATAAAAAGAAATGTAATAATTTTAATAACATGTTTTTTAGGATAATTATGCAACCCCTTTTATAATAAGTTCATTACGAAAATAAGCAACATTGTAAAAACAAGAGCAATAATTTATGTCAAACAGACGTTTAAATATACATGTCAGACAGAGGTTAATAGACATCTAGATGCCAACTTAATAGAAATTAAATAATTTTAATTATAATCTTTTTGAGATAACTATGCAACCTCTTTTTTATATGTTCATAACGACAACAGGCAACATTGTAGAAACAAAATCTATGTCAGAATGACGTTTAAAACTTCATGTCCAGTGACTATAAGTAGAATATCAACACTACTTTCACTTTTGACCTTGGGAATTCCCAAGGCCGGCCACGTGGCTGACCTCGGTTTGACCTTGACGCCCACGTGGGAGTGTTATTTTTGACCTTGAGGTTAACCTTGGGGTTGAGATCGGACCATGCCTTAGAGTTGACCTTGGGGCCCTAATTGTAACTTGTAAGGTAGCTGTAAGAACTAGTGTTGGTCTGCGCCCTCTTGTCTCGGACTCCTTGGCTGGAAATAGTATTATAATAAGAGGGCCATAATGCTAACTTGTAAGACATGTATAAGAACTTGTGTTAGGGCCAGCGCCTCCTTGTCGCGGCCCCTTTTTGCGAGACTTGAATTTGTTTGTAGGGCCATCTAGACGTGTATGGTTGCTAAATTATGGAAGGGAGGCTCAGATCTATGTTGTACCTTATGGCGCAATGATACTGCCGGGTAGATGAATACACTGGGGACCGCAAATAACGGTTTCTCCCAAAACGTCAGGTACTTGCAGCGACCAGCAAGCAAATTGATATGCACTCGGCTTTGTTTAATCAAAAAGGTTTGTCATAAGCGGTGTTGAATTAAAGGCTAAATTTGTACGATCAAGAATACCTTTAGTCTAATACCGGCGCACGATTCAAATTACAAAACACGAATTATGGACACTATTTTACTGGTGAGATGTAAAGACCCTTTATCTTTTTATTATTAGAGGAAATAATCACAACTTATGATAGAAGTAATTTTCAGATACATCTTGAATATGTACAGATTCAGAAGTCCAACCAAGGGGCCACTACAAGAGGACAAACGTCCGACAGCAAGTTCATGGTATCTGTCTCAATAAAAACACCATAAAATTACTTGAAGAATTGTATAAATATCAATGTATTATACTGTATTCAAAACTGCAAAAATTATTTCACAGTAACCTTTTAGATTCGATTCGATTCGATTCTATTTGATTCGACCCGATTCGATCCGATTCGATTCGACCCGACTCGACTTGATTCGATTTGATCTGATTAATTGAATTGAGAATTGAGAAACGAGAGAGTGAAAGAGAAGTGTGTATGATCAACTTCTATTACAGAGAACACTCGCTACTTTAAAAATACACCACTAGATGACGCCACAAGTAATCCCTAATTAGTCCTAGAAATATAGAGCTAGGTGGCTCCACCTTCATTATAGAAAATATTCAATAACCATACTAGATGGCCCTACAAACAAATTCAAGTTTTGCAACAAGGGGCCGCGACAAGGAGGCGCAGGCCCTAACACAAGTTAGCCTTACAAGTTAGCACTAGGGCGCCCTTATTATAATATTACTTACAGCCAAAGGGGCCACGACAAGGGGAGCGCAGACCCTAACGGAAGTTCCGAAGACCTGCCTTATGAGATAGCATTAGGGCCGCCTTATTCAAATTTAAAATTTCCCGTCTAGTAGGTTAGAGTACCCAAGGCCACGCACGAGGTCAACTCCAAGGTTAAACTCAAGGTTAACTCCAAGGTCTGGTCCGAGGTCAACTCCAGGGTCAACCAAAATACGACTCCCACGTGGGCGTCAAGGTCAAACCGAGGTCAGCCACGTGGCCGGCCTTAGGGAATTCCCAAGGTCAACAGTAAAAGTAGTGTCGGTATTCTACTACTATAACCAAGAGTAGACCTAGCATTTCTTATCATTTTATAAGAAATGGTTTTGCCCCAGCATAGCGCTAGGGAAAAGGGGAAAGGGAGGGGAGCGTTCTGGCAGCCACATAGACGTATATTTCCGGAAGCATTATGGTTATTAATAACGTCAATGTAACCAAACAATAAACAATTAGAAACAACGCTTATATCATGTATTTTTTTTATGAGAAAGTTGTAGTAAAGTGTGAAGCAGTATTTGCGCTTCAGGTTAATAACCAGACAAAATATGAATTTTCTAATTTTTGCTTACTTGCTAATAATTAATGTTACGTTTATGGTTTTTACTTACCGATGAAATCTTAGGTTACGATTTAAATAGTCCATTTTTAATCTATTATAAGTTTTGTTATGAACGAATAAGTAGGTACTCTAGTAAGGTACAGGTCGTAGGTCCAAATAATAATTGTTAAGTTCATTTTTACGTTCCACCCTTCATATACATGTGTAGGTATAGAAGGTTATGCAATCAACTTTTTTTTCACTGTTGCTAAATCGAGTTATTAGCTCATTTTGCAACTTTTGGCCAAGCTTCGCCAAGATCGACCATGATGATCATATACGTAAACAAATATAATACCTATCCGCCATTTTGAATTTTTTAATTTTGACAAATGATTTATATTTAGCGATCTTAAAAACCTCCAATACCCGACTTTTTAAGAGTTAAACTAGGTGAATCCTAGTGCATTACAGGAGTTTCTTGCAAAATACTAAAAAATATATGGAGTATTTTTATATCTTTGAAATATTCAGCTGTTTTAGAAATATTTAATAAAAACAAAAAACTGATCCAAATAAACCCCCCTCACCGAGACATCCATACATCATGGCCGATCTTGATGAAACTTGTGCCAAAAGCTGTAAAATGAGCTAATAAGTCTATTTTATGGCAAGTAATTTTTGTACCAAATTTGATATCGATAGCTTTAATGGTTCAAAAGATACTTAACGCGCGTCCGCACGCACATACACACACATGCGCATGTACGCACGCACGCACGTACGCACACACACACACACACAGAATTTTTTTTCTAAAAATGTGTTTTTCGTGTTGTTTAGGCCATAAAAGGTCGAGGTATTACATACTCTTTGTACGTAAGTATATGAGAAAGCAATATAAATAGAAAAGTACACCATTTAAAAAGCACAAAAGTTAACTACTTTAATTGAGTGAATTGTGAGTTTGGGATATTAGAAAGTGGCGCCAATTAAGTGAAAATGAAACTACTTAAAATTGAAGCCACCATATTAATATTGATGTCAAAGTAGGTTGCAAAACTTTTTCCTCATGGGAATGGAGTTATATATTCCCAAAAAACAGTACCGTATACGTCGTTCACGTTCCCAACCCTGATGCTGATCTTTAAAAAATAAATATTACATTAAATGGAAATCTAATAAATCGGTCGACAGTCATGTAGAATACGTTGGTGCTAGAAATATCTGCAAAAGTGTCATCACTAAAACTAAAAAGTTGTTCGAACAACGAAAATGCAATGAACTAGCTACATCTCCTTTAGGCAGTCGTAAATTTTGGTCTTTAACTAAAGCCATTAGTAAAAACTATGCAACATCTTCATTTCCCCCCTGACACCTATTGACGGATCGGTAGTTGCTGATTCTGTAGACGAAGCCAATGTTTTCGTGGATTTGTTTGCATCAAACTCATGTCTCAATGATTCTGGAAAAGATGTGCCCCTAGCCAACTCTTCTTCATACGTTATGAAACCAATTCATTTTCGGTACAAGATCTTGGAATCGATCATCAGTAGGCTTGATCTCAATAAGGCGACTGGCCCAGACGGTATAAAAAGGCGATAAGACCGATCCCTCAAACTACCGACCAATTGCCATCACTTCCATTTTTTCTAAAATCTTGGAAAAGGCCATCAATCAGCAACTGCTCACGTTCCTTGAAACTAACAAACTCCTTAGTGACCACTAATCTGGGTTTAGGCAAAGTCGTTCAACAGGTGATCTTTCATGTGACCGAAGTTTGGAATAATACAGTAGAGCAGCCCGGTTAAACAGTTGTAGTCGCTTTAGATATCTCAAAGGCATTTGGCCAAGTTTGGCATAAGTGTTTACTCACCTCATTTGAGTTAAATGATACTGGGTTTCTAGTTTCCTTGATAAAAGACGAATACGTGTCGTAGTTGATGAGAATGGCAAAGATGACGATGGGAACTAATGAGGGGTGTTCTCTGAGCTTCCGAGATGTGGATGGTTCTATTTGCCATTTTAACGGAAAGGATGGATACCCGGTTGAAAAATGGTTAAACGATTTTGAAGAGATGGCAAACTTATTGAAGTGGAGTGACTTACAAAAACTATTCGCTGCTAAAAATTATTAGACGGATTAGCAAAGTTATTGGTTCAGGCCAAGACGGGCGTGACGTCATGGTTTAAATTAAAGACGCTATTATTGAAAGAGTTCGAGACGAAAATTAACAGTGCTGAGATTCATAGGCTACTGAGTACGAGACGTAAGAAGCGAGAAGGAACTGTAGAAAAGTCGGTTTTAGTGTTGAGGGAAATTGGCAACCGCGCAAATTTGGAAGCTGAGGTATCAATCCAGTATACAATTCCGGATGATGTCCAAAATAAAATCTTGTTTTATGGAGCGAGAGGTTTTGAGGAATTCAAAGGCATGGTTAAGATATACGAATACATTTGATGCAAAATTATCGCCGAAAGCTCTCCTGGGCAGTCGAGAAAAAAGATTATAGAATAAATGCGTGAAGGTGACATGAAGTATACAACAAGGTGCAATACGTTGCTATTCTTGTGGCGACGAAGGGCATCATGCGAAAGAATGTCCTAATAAGGGAATGGGTGCTTAGTGTTTTTCGTGTCAAAAGTTTTGGTATCAGTCTGTAGACTGTACAGAGCGTCCGAGTAAGTGAAAAAGTGATGGCTAAGATCCTGTGTTACTTTCGGAAAAGAAAAACAGGACTCTGGGACGTATAAGATGATTTATTTTAAGCTGAAGGGATAAGGTTCTAGTGAAGTCAAGACGCCAGGAATATTTACGAGTATTATCAAAATGGATGACCTTGAATGTTCGATTACAATTCCACCACCAATGATGATTGGGAAAGAGTTCCTGAAAGACTACGAACTTCATTGGAGAAGTAGAGTCATTTATGAAAATCCTCGAAGAGCCACCAAAAAATAAAACTGAATGTGAGATGGTTATGAGAGTGGTTGGGTCTACGAGTGACAACGAGGATTATACTCACCTATGAAGAACCTGTATACCAACGCGCAAGAAGATCACCACTGGTAGAACAAAAGGAAGTTGAGCGTACCATTGAAGAATGGAGTAATACGTCCGAGCTGTTTCGATTATGTAAATCCATTAGATATTTACCACATCGATCATTTAGGTTCATTGTGTTGTTTTGCTGTTCATTTAAAATAATAATCCGTTTTAGTGTAATAGTTACCATTTGTTTTTTATAGGCGTATTAAAATGATTAAAAATAATCGTTCGATTAGTTATAGTGTACGTGTTGCCGCATTGTAAAATCCTACATGTAGGAGAACCAATTGCACTAAGAATAGGCCTTAAAGGAACATTAGGTTTATGTATTTTTGGTAAACCATATAGTTTTCGTGAAAGAGTTAATTTCTCTGTTATTTCTTCAGGAATAGATGATAACTTAATAAGTTCTTTAGTTTTTAAAGAAACCTTTTTGTAGGATCTTTTGGTAGTTCACGATAAGTATGTGGTTCCAACAGTTCTACTTCAATGTTCTAGTCGTTCATGTTTAATATAACAGTTGCATTACCATTATCTGATTGTAATGTTGTTATATTTGCCTTACGTTTAAGGTCAAATAAGGCAGTGCGTTGATGACATTCGCAGCATTGAAAGGTAACGATTTAATAGAATTCTCAATATTGGAAATTATATCGTCAAAAGGTATTACTCTTGGTGTTATCGCAAAATTTTCGCCCTTAGAAAACGCTTCAATAGCATTATCTGAAAAATATGATCATAAAGGCTTAGAAATGTTTCTTTATTATCAAAAGAGAAACTAGTTCATAATGTTTGTACTGCTTTTATTCCTTTTATAACTAGTGTTGCAGACAGAATTGAAAAAATCCTAATTGATTATGGCATTAGGACTGTTTTTAAACCTACAAGAAAAATTAAAGAATATGTAAGGTCACTTAAAGATGTTTAAGCCCATTATGATCTTCCGGAGTGTATGAGTTATCTTGTTCATGTGGAAAGGTGTACATTGGAGCCACAAAACATAGCTTTGATACAAGACGTAGAGAACATATAAGATTTTGTGGATTAGGTCAACTAGAGAAATCTGCGGTAGCTTAAATACCTTAAATAATTTAAATCATGACATTCAATTTGACAATATGGAAATATTGTCAAGACAAACTCATTGTTACGTTCGTTTACAACGTGACGCTATTTTTGGCATCTTATAATTAAAAAAAGGCATAATCGTACGTCATAATTGTAACCTTAATTTTAGCTTTTGCTTGTCTAAGTTTTTTGCTGTTTTTTCCTAGACCTTGAAGTAAATGCTTTACCAATTGTGTGTTAAATTATCACAGTACTATAATTTAACGTGTAGTTAAAATGAAAACATTAAACTTAGAATTAGAAATTATATAAAAGATAATACATTGTTAATTATTTTAATTGATGTGAAGTTTGTATTTGTTAATGATTTTATCAATCTCAAATTAAAGTTTTTCACAACTTTCCACTTACATTATAACTTGATTAAATTTTGTTAAAGTTGTTCCTTGGTTATGACATTCTTCACTGCTAGTATTCGACCGTTATAGGATGTTCTGATTTGTCATCTTTAACGCAGTTTAACAATACATAATTTTTGAAATTTCATAAAATTGTTCCAACATCATAAACAATTTTGGAAGATACTACTTCTACCGTTGAGTGAAAAATAAAAAATTCGTTATTCAGTGCAACGAGCGATGTGGAGTATTTAATGTCTCTAGCATAGAATACAACATTATTTGTCAACATAATCCCCTTGAACGTAAAGACACTTATTCCACCTATGTTCAAACATAGCAATGCCTATCTTGAAAAATTGGGAGTCTTGATCACAGAAGAACTTCTGTACTGATGCCATGGGTCTCAAATTTTGTGCCCCGAAGACTACCTTTTAGCTTTAGAAATAAATAAAAATGTCAGGGAGCTAAGTCAGGGGAGTAGGGCGTATGTTCTATAACTTCAAACCCAGCGTCATGAATTGTATTCATAGAAATAAGGCTCTTATGAACTGGGGCGTTGTCTTGATGAAAGAGAATTCAGTTTTTCTCTTCTTTTTTCTTTAATGCAATAACGATGTTTTGTAACTAATGTTGCGTAATATTGACTGGTGACTGTGTAGCCACGTTACCAGTAAAATTCCTTGGGCATCCCAAAAAACTGTAGCTATTATCTTGCCCTCTGAAGCCAGTACAAGAAATTTCCATGGTGGGGGAGATCCTGGATGAGTAAACGTTTAGGATTACGGTTAAACAAGGCTAAATTGGCTATTGATAAAGTGACTCGCAAACGCATTTGTTCGGGCGTCAACATTCGGGGTACCCATCTTGCTGACACTCTATGAAGCCCTAAATAGTCGTTTTATGGTTACAATCGTACCATTTGGAAGGCCTGTTATCTCCGCTACACGTCTTGTTGTCAATTGACGATCTTCTCTCGTCATGTCATTCACAAGATCAATGTTTTCTTGAATAAATGCAGAATGCGGCCGATCAGCACCTTTTGCATGTTTACAAAGTTTACATTTTCATAAAGTAATTTTCGACCAAGGAACTAATATATAGTAAAGCATGCTTTTACATACTGCAGTTGTAAATAAGAACTTCCAATATAAACGAATTGTAGCGAGTTGCCAACAGCTAAGTGCAAACACTTGTTGTAGAACTTTTGGATGAGTGGTTGAATAAAATGGCAGTTTATAAATATTTCGAGAAACCATTCGCCAATTTAAAATAAACTCAAAAGATTTGAAATATTGCACGAAGCTAAAATTAAGAAAAGCACAATAAAAACACAATACATCAGTCTAAACGTATTTCTAATTGTCCTGTATTATTTAACGCGAATTACGAAATTGAATTTTTAGCCGAACATAACTAAACTGTTACACCAAAAGATTAAATAAAGCACTACATTTTAAATAGCAAGAAAATTCTGCTACATTTCTAACTTCATAACCAACTTGATTACGATACAGCAATTAATACTATCGTACATTCAGAAGTAGGCGTACACAAACTCGGTAGTTCAACTGGTACAAGATTTAATACAAGAAATACTTTTAGCAAGAGGACTAGGAATTAGGGGTATTACATAGAAAATACCAAATTGTGGTTCGATAAAGATTACTTTAGCATTTATAAGCACCATGAGCCATCTCAGCTAAAGTAAGCACTTAATTCGCGCGGTCGAAACGCATTAAAGAGCTTGATTGAACTACCGTTAAACACTACGTTGAAAATAGGGTTCTAACGTCAGTATGTGTAGGAAAATTTTGTTAAATAAAATGATTTCAACGTTTGAACTTCAAACATTTGAGTTTGAAATTATATTTACCGCGCGGTCAATAAAATTGACGCAAATACCTCTCATCTCAAATCTAAACATTACCTTTTTACACTAAAATAATAAATATAGTCTCACTAAAGCTTTTGCAATGCAATGATTTTCCTCATTTGTAATTTGTTGAATGTTTCGGATGAATTAAAATGTTTATTACAAACGTTTGCTTATTAAATTCAATTACAAAAAATATTTAATTCTGGTCAATTTGGTTTTACAACTAATTTCACTACATTATCACCCTAATTTCGTAACATACTGACTTATTTAACTGTGCTTCAATGAAAATTGGACACAACTACCACAATGTGGATAATTGTATGTTAGCAGTAATTAACTGGTCTTAAATAAACTTACTTAAGTAGAATCTTTGCGGATTTATCTGTTGCTAACCGTACGACCGGGAATGTCTACTCGTCTAAAAGCTACTAGCATTCACTAAGATAAATCTTACAAAAAAAAAAAAAAATAACCCTCTAGTCGGCAGACCCGCCTTTAGGCAGACTTCATTCAAATCTTTTGGACGTGTGGCGGCAATCCTGCCTTTGGATTGAACGTAGTTGCCTGCCTGACGTACTTACAGCGGCTCTTCAGTCGGGTAGGCCCAAGTAAATGTACCGAATAATTGTTACGCTTCGAAGGTTATTTTCTGTGTTTTAAAATAAATAAATTTAGCGATCTGATCAAGCCGAAAAATTTACAGGTGAGTTTAAGTATGGAATGTTTGTTACTGATGTGTTCGTGAAAAAAGTTGGACATGTGATTTTGCTACTAGTCACGGATAACCTCAACCATCCTAAAGGCGGACCTGCCGGTTTGTGTGAAAATTAGTTCATTTATACAAAACATTTATTTTCTTACTCAAATAAATGTTTTTCATCAGATATGACATCAAAGAAGAGGGGATTCTTGGGACCCTAGACAAATGTACGACTTATCTCAAGTGACTTCTGATGAAATGTTTGACTGTTTGGACAATTTAGTTGTCGAATATGACATCGGTATTGAAGATGGATTGGAAGGCGACTTTGACGACGATGACAGTATTGCTAACTCAGATTTTTGCCTTGAAGATGAAATAAACGAATGCAACGATACTATTTCTGAATCTTCTACACCTGACCTGAAGTGTTGAATTTAGGTGTAGCAGAACCCGATACTTCGCAGCCATCGATATCAGGGGCCTAAAAATTAGATGAACAACACGGATTACCTTTAATTGCAACAGTTCCATCTACGTTGGCTTTAGCTAAATCATCTGCTACATTTCAACGACAGCAAAAACGACCTTGTTCTCCTCTGCCATAATTATAAGAGGTGGTTGATGTTCCCGAGCCTAACGCAGGTGGGTTTACAGGAAACGCAAATGAACTTATAGCACAGTCAAGAGAATGCAAAGAAATACTTCGGCGGAAGCAGCATTTGCAGCTGTATAAAAATGAAGTCGTATTCCGTGGAAGCACAAAGCTCCCAAAAAGCTTTGAGGATTTGAAAACTCCATATCAATGCTTCGTCCATTTTTTCACAAAAGAGTTTATTAAAATGTTGCAGAACAGACAAATTTATACACTCGACAGCAGGACACCGAGACAACCTTTGTTGCCAACGCTGCTCAGATCCAGAAATGCATTGGCATTTTGATATTTATATTGATATATCGTTACCCAAACGCTGCAGAATACTGGGGACGTTATTTATTTGAACCAGTTCGTACAGCAATGACATCCAAACGATTCTTTATGATTCGCAAGTATCTTCACTTCAACGACAAATCAAAATAGAAAAAGCGGGGTGAGCCTGGGTTTGATCCATTATGTAAAGTTCACCCCATAGTAAAACATTTGAATGAACGATTTCAAACAATTCTAAAATTACCTCGTTTATGCGTATAAAAGGGATTTCAAACTGTTTGTTCTCTGTCACAGCAGTGGCTACTCTAGTAGCTTCGAAATCTTTACTGGTGCAGGAAGCAATGCAATTTTGACCAATATCCCTGATTTGGGAGCAGCAACTAATGTTGTCGCCTGTCTATCTCAAACAATACCTAATCTTGTCAACCATATCGTATATTTTGATAATTTTTATACGACACTGCCACTAATTGTTTATTTAAGCAGCCGAGGCATGTATTCATTGGGGGTAATTCGCTCTGGTCGCATTCCTAATTGTAAATTGCCTAGTGATACAGATAAACAGCTTGCTAAAGCAGACAGGGATTTTCTGTTGAGTATGTGGGAAATGCACATGGTGCAGATTTAACAACTGTGTTGTGGAAGAACAACAAAAACATGCGCTTGTCTTCTACATACGTCTGGGTGCTACCTTTCAAAAGTGCTATCCAGGATAGGCAACCGCCAAAGGCAACCAGATTTGATCGGTCTGCGAAAAAGTATGTGGAAATTGACTGCCCCGCTATCATACGTGAATATAATTATCACATGGGTGGAGTTGATCTAATGGATGGATTACTTGGCAGATATCACATTCGCCTAAAGACTTCCAAATGGACATTGCGTCTATTTTACCATTTCATTGACATGGCTATGGTAAACGCTTATCTATTACACAAACGAATTCATAAAGAATCGCCTCTTTTACCTGTCTTTCGAGTACAAGTAGCAGCTGCGTTAACGAAGCTGTCAAAAAACGTCCTGGCACACCTACATCTTCTTTGAAGCAGGAAGAAATGCAACCTGCAGTAAAGCCTAATACCAAGACATATATCCCTGAGCCAGATATCCGATTTGATGGTTTAAATCACATGCCAGGCCTTTTGGATAGAAGTGGTAAAAGGATGTGTAAGAACAAAGGGTGTAAATGTGAAACTCAATTTTTTTGCACTAAATGTAACTTGAATCTGTACCTTTCCGCCACTAAAAACTGTTTTCATCAGTTTCATACAAAATAAAACATATGTATGACTTTTTGTATCGATGCGTAATAAGTATACATTGAGTTTTTTAATTTCACTTTTTTACCCTGACTATTATTCTTCCCTTAGTAGGCAGGTCCGCGTGAAGGCGGGGTAATTTTTTTCATCCCTGGATCCTCGCGAATTCTTAATAAAAAAGTTTAAAGTCTAAAATTTATTTTCTTGCTATGAATTTACTATACTATGATTTTTCAGATAAAACAAAAATTGGCCTTTTAGAGGGTTAAGAGAGATCATGACCTATGAAAATGCGCCAAACATTTAAAAATCAGCTTTGGTCACCACTCAAAGCTACTAGAAAGAAAAATCCAAAGCACGAAAAATTACTTGATTGAAATTCTGTAAACTAAGTGGATATGAGCTACTTGAGTTTAGTATACTGAGAAGAAAATAAAAAGTCTAACATACCTTCAAAAACTAAGTATGGGCTGTATAAATGAAACAGAGTATGTCACTCGGTTATTGTAGTTCCATCTTGGTAGTTAAGAAAAATGCACGATATTTGTAACAAGTTTTTTACTGTTTATTGGAACGTTTTTTTGCAACATCGGAATGGAGGTGGGGACTTTTAGCTAAAACGCGAACCAATTGTCAGTAAAGAAGGTTTCTGTATTCTAGTCAATACGCGAACCAATTGTCCGCAAGGAAGGTTTCTGTATTCTAGTCAATACACAAACCAATTGTCGGCAAAGAAAGTTTCTGTATTCTGTCGATAAAGAAGGTTTCTAAATTTAAGATGCTGTATTCTGATTGGTGGATTTTGTTTGTGTCACCATCTAGTGGTGTATTTTTAAAAACTAATGAATGCTTTCTGTAATGGAGATTAATCGTGGTTTCATCAAACGGAATATTTTTAAAAGTAGATGTAGATCAATGTAGTTGTTATGGCGGGAAAACTTGCAATTTGAAATAATGGGGCCCGATTCTATCTCATGAGGCCGCTATAGGGGTCTGAGTCTTTGTCAGAAATTCAAGATGTTGATCTGAAATTGACTTCTATCAAAACATCTAGGTTACTAACAGTAATAAAAAGATGAAGGGGTTTTAATAATTTATTATAAGCAATACTGTTTTATTATCACAATTGGAAATGAAGGTCAACAATTTTTGTCTTCTATGTAATTACCTAATCAGTGGGTTTTTCCAAATACGTTAGAGGTATTTGAATAGTGAAAGGATGTTACGGTTGGTTACATAACTGGGAAATCCCCACACCGTACATACAAAAGAACGTGAACATCATAATTGTATTTTTAAAGTCTGCTTGCTTTTTTTGCAATTACTTAGAAATCAAATCAATTAATCAAAGCAATCACTCAATTCAGTCAAACCACAAATGGAAATGAAAGTCAACTTGTTTATTTGTCTTTAGGCATTTGTCCATTTTTAATAACGGCTTTGTGCGAAAACCAACATTCAATTCAAAAACACCGGTTGGGTTTAACTTACAACTTGCAAAAACCAACGTATAATTAAAAAATATCGGTTTGATTTAACTTACTGTTTACAAAAACTAAGTCCGACAACGTGTAAAAAAACCCTATATTGTCACATATAGTTGAATTTGTCTGTTAATTCTCTATTTGAATACCGCATAATATACAGGGTGTTGTATTATGTAGTAAATTTGGAATTAATTGTTTTTCCACTTACTGCATGAAATTATGATGGTTCATATCATCATGGTTATCTTGTACCGTGCAAAAATCGATCTAGGATCGATTGATGGATTAAATGATTTCTTTCAGCACGCTTACTTTTCTACGTTATACAAAATTATTCCTTTACTGTAGCTAATTTCTACTTCACATATGATTTTCTTTTATGGCGTGTACGTTTCTACGTTATACAAAAATTATTTCTCTCTCATATCCACCTTTGTATATCAAAACTTTACTCCTTTTTAGTTCCGCTAGTTTAACGTATTAAAGCATTCTGCAGTTATTTACCATTTACAAAAAATTAATTTCAATTAAAACCTATAGCGCAATCTCTGAGATGTACGTAGTTCTGGTGATTGGTATACTTAACTCTGAAAAGGGATCTGTTATTTTGCTGTTTCAAAACATAGATAGTGCTATTTCTTAATAAATACACTATATAAAAAACGTTTATTCTGTTAACAATACATAAAATTCTATTGTGGTCACAGTGATTTGATAGGAATATTTTTCAAGTTCTAAAATAGTTTCTTGAGGCGTTGGCTTTTTTTCAAAACCGCCATTGCTGCGGGATGTTTGAAATTTTTAGAAAATTTTCCTTTTTCTATTTCGTAGGTGTTAAGCATAATTTTTTTTGGTAAATTTTTACAATATAGTATCGCTTTATTTTATAGGAGTGATATAATCGCTGTTAAATGTGGATGTAATAAAAATAATTCACTCCATCCACACAATTACGGTATGCCGTATCAGATGTCGTTAATTTCGTTGTAATTAGAACTTCTATTTCAGGTTTCCAACACAAAAGAATTTCATATTACTTCGAAGAAATAGATGTAACCAATTGGTTAAGACATTTACATTAATGCTCACATTCGACCTTAGAGGTAACATATTATCAGTGAATAAACACCGTACTAATCCTCTACTTTCGTTTTAGCACTTAAGTTTCCATATAACTTTACCGTTACGATTACATCAAAGTTCATGTTTACATTTGATTTTGTCTTTATTGATGTAACAAGATTACCCGTTTTGTATCTCTTCGGCTTATTGATTGGATTGTGCTGCTGATAAACTGCGCTCAGCTGTGTCTCATGTACTTGGGATTGGGTGATCGTTGAGATTAAACACAGGTCAGCTCTTTCCTTTATCGCATGTATAAATTTCCTTCAGCAGATTACGATCGCGAAATTAAGTACATTTACCTTAATTCGGTTAGCAAGTATTTGACAAAGATTTTACCTCCGAGTGCAACTCGTACCTAAACGCCTTCAGCAGGTTACGACCGTCTACAATGAAATTAAATACATTTATATTAATTCTGTCAGCGAGTATTTGTTAAACATGTTACATGTTGTGTAAGTTCGGAGTCAGCTTGATATCCGACTTCAGCCAACTTTAACACAATTTCTCTCATATAGAACTGCTAATTGTTAGTTAAACCATTCTTTAATATTTTACTCACAATCGACAATCAAAATTTTGAATACTTTTTGTTAAAATTGGTTTTATTTGCCACACCCATTATGGAGTTCATGTACAACCTCCATTTTGGGGATAATTAATTTTATACTACTGTTTATGTGGTCGTGCGCAGTAACTTTGCTGCAACTTTTATGTTTATACCAGATGTAACTTTTTGTGTATCGTGATATTGAATCATATCAAATATTGGCGCGAGATTTCGTGCTAGTTTAAATGCTACTTGGTAGCTCATACATATAATGTACACTATCGTTTTGTGGATAAGGTTGTTCGGACCAATTTCTTTTTCTAATTTCAATTGCTTAATTACTAATATTTTTTTTATTCGAGATAAATTGCGTGGACTGAACAAGCTTTTCCAATGGTATTTATGTAATTTAGTAAAAAAGGGGTTTGTATTCAGTTTTGGTAAACGAAAAGTAAGCTGAATTATTTAAGTTTTCTTTCTTATAAGTAACTGATTTAATAAGTTTATTAAATTGGCCTTTTCAGGCTAAGGTACGGCCGGAAGGGTTATTGTTGTTTTTGGTATTATAATTATAAATTATAAATTACTGTGGGCGTAAGTACAAGCTCACCACTTGTCCTCGTCAATCTCATTTTAACTTACATTTTTTTTTTGGTTTTGGGGATAACATACATACAGCGTATAATTTATTTCATTTATTATTCATATATTTATATAACTACATAATAACCTTTGGCTTATTGGCTTCTTTGTTGGGAATTAAAAAAAAAGGAGATTTACGTTTGTTGAGGGAATTGTCACTTAATTACTGTTCCTATTACTCCCTGTTTCAAGCTTTACAGGCTCTATCCCTCTTTCAAGGTATAAGAACCTGTTTTCTTTTCTTTAAAACTTGTGACACCTATTTCGATTCTTTGCTCACTAACCAGATTCTAACTTAAACTATTTTATCGATACCTCCAAAACACCCATGCAATCCGAGTGCTCTGCGGTCTTCGGACCGTTTGATTGAGTTTTAGCCGAGCTCACTCATTTCTCCCGTTTTATGCAGTGTGGTGGTTAGATACGTGGCATAAATTTTGGCGACCAACGTTCAGGCTGAGTTTTGGAGTACGATAAAATTTTAGCTTCACTTAAACAATTTTGTTCTTTTGATTAACTTAAAAATGTTTCTTTAACTCAGTGAAAAATTTGGCACCAACACGCCAACGGGTTATAATATTTGATCTATTACTTTGCTTCATTTCTCAATTATTTTCTCTCTCTCTCTTCTCTCACAAAGATGGCTGTCACACTTCGTTTTGATATAATCGTCTTATGAATGCTGAATTGATTACGAATTGTTATCTAGGGGTTTATACTGTAATGTTAATGTCGAGTCTTTACGTAAATCAGTGCGTAGCGCGAGATTACTTGATGCTAATAAATCCCTTACCATTACTTCACATCAGATTCCGTTAGCGGAAGAAGAAACTGCTTTAAAAGTTGCTATTCGGGAATTACATACCGGCATCGACTCGTTTTCTGGTGACTGCACTTCAGCTTTTTTCCTTCGTCTGAGTACATTATTACTACATGCTCAAAGGCGATGCGAACTTATGATAACTGATTCGGAAACGGAAACCACACAGAAAAATCAATTTTTGGTCGAATTACAAAATTACCGATGTGACCTGGAACAAAAAATGAAAAGGGGGAAACGTATTACACTTTCTGACTTGGTTTCTTCACCAATAGCTGGACCTCCTGCGAATTCTACGGCTCATGGCGAACCCGAACCAATGGACGTAGAACCACCGTTAATCTCTTCTAATGACGATGTTGATGTGCCTCAGGGTACCTCACCTTCTACTTTTACTCCTTCCTTCAGTAACTTTTCTATAACTAAATTCTCTGGCTACAGTACTTCCTCTTTATTTGATTTTCTGACGCGTGTGGAAGAATTAAGTGCTTCTCGCGGGCTAACTCACCAATTCTTGTTCTCGGTTATCCCTGAATTATTAAAGGGGAACGCTCTATTATTATACCGTGCTCGTAAACACGATTTATGTTTCTGGAAAGATGTATTCACCCTACTTAAAACTGAATTTCTTCCGTTAGATTATGATGAACGGTTACTTGATGAAATTAAGTCTAAAACTATGGGTTATTCACAGACCATAAATGTCTATGTAGCTGTAATGCAGAGTGTTTTCCAACGACCTCCGTTCCACTTCCTGACCATAAACAGTTATATTATGTATGCCGTAATCTAACCCCATTTTATCAAAATGCTTATCTTTAACCGAAGTGTCTACGCTTTCGTAACTAATAGTCTTAGGGAAAAAGATCGAATAAAATAAATACTTCTCCACCTTCAAAGAAAACTTCACAACTTCTAGAACCTAGTTTAGCTTACGTTGATTCACATTCTGAGTCTTTTAAACCTACTACTTTCTCTCAATCACAATCGTGAAAACCCATTACTACTGCTGTCCCTCAACCCTCTAATATACCTTCAACTACTGTTACTCTACGCTGCTGAGATTTTCTGTGAGTGGGTATACTTCACCACGTTGTCCACAACCCCAAAATAAACATTGTTTTGGCTGTGGTAAGCCTGGTTTTACAAAAACTACTTGCCCATTGTATGTCTTTACCCAGGAAAACTAGTTACTGAATCTTCTAACCGAGGACAGGATTATATCTTACCTTTAATCTCGGAAACTGCTTTTTCTGGAATACCGGACTCTCGTCGTATCCTTCTTGTTTACATTTTTGACAGCGTTCGCAATGATAAACGATCATATCTGAATATCAACATTTTCGGTTATACTTTTCAGAGTCTATTGGACTTTGGCGCTTCTCGCACTATCATAGGAAATTCTGGTTGGTATATACTGCAACGGCTAGGTCTATCTTTATCCGTGGGTTCGTTTACTACCTGTACTCTCGCAAATGGTAACACTTGCAATATCTTAGGTCAACTTACTCTATCAATAACTGTGGAGCCTGAAACAATTATGGTAGACGTACTCGTGGTGCCTAAAGCACATCTTAAATTACTTTTAGGTATAGATTTCTGGAAAGCGATTAACTGCGTCCCTGATCTTCGACTTGGACAGTGGACATTTGGTGATGATACTTGTATAGCAACTATTTCTTCTGAACAATTAAGCTCTTTCTCTGATCTTCCTTTGTCTCAACAGTCTGCTCTAAAAACCTTACTTGATAAATCTTTTCAAAATTCTGCTACTTTAGGACTCTACTCTAGTTCAACATGAATTTCGAACTAATGCTGAACCAATTAAATATCGTAATTATTCACCTTCTCCTGCTTTACAACAGGTAGCTAATGCTGAATTAGACAATATGCTACAATTAGGCGTAGTAGAACCTTCGAATAGTCCATGGTCTAGTCCTATTGTCTTGGTCAAAAAGAAAGATGACTCTAGCGCTTTTGTGTCGACTTTCGTAAAGTTAATGCGGCAACGGAAAAGGATTCTTATCTCTTATCTCTAGTTTAGACTTTCGCTCTGCTTACTGGCAGATTCCTCTGTCGGATGAATCGAAACCTATGACGGCTTTCACCGTGCCTGGACTTTTTAATTTACTAAGATACCTTTTGGCCTACACAATTCACCGGCTACTTTCCAAAGATTAATTGATAGAGTTTTGGGAGGAGACTTAGAACCATACTGTTTTGCATTTCTTGATGATATTGTTTTAGCTACACCCACTTTTGAAAAACACTTGGAAGTTCTGGAAAAATTATTTCAGCGTTAGTCTTGTGCAGGTCCCACCTTGAGACAAGATAAACGGCATTTCTGTCGATTTGAACTCAAATACCTAGGGTATGTTTTAAGTAAAGATGGACTCTTAGCAGATTCAGATAAAGTATCTGCAGTTTGTGCTATACCTGTTCCGACAAATGTTTCGGACATACGTCGCTTAGTCGGTATGGTGGGATGGTATCATCGCTTTATACCTAGCTTTTCTTCGGTTGTAATACTCCATTTATCTGGTCTTCTGAATGCGAAAGGGCATTCACTTCCTTAAAAAAATGTTTAGTGTCAGCTCTTATCCTTTCTTGCCCTGATGTTTCACAACCGTTTGTTATTCAAACGGATGCGTCTGACTTTGGTATCGGTGCTGTGTTCTGTCAACAATTTCCTACTGGTGAAAAAGTAATTAGTTGTATTAGCCGATCATTAATTAAGGCTGAACGTCACTATTCCACTACTGAAAAGGAGCGTTTGGCTGTTATATAGGCTATTGAGAAATTTCGTCCCTACATTAAGGGATCTCACTCTACTGTCATTACTGACCATCATTCTTTAGTATGGTTGAATGAATTGAAAAATCCTATTGGACGTCTCTGTCGATGGGCGATTCGCCTACAGCAACACGATTTTTCTATTATTCATCGAAAAGGCAAAGAACACCTTGTACCTTATGCTCTGTCGAGGTTTGTTCCAAGAATTGACTGTATTAATCCTACTTCAACTTCTCTAGTTACTTTACCTGTCCAAAATAAATGGTATCTGGAAACAATTTCTCGTACCTCTAAATGTCCTCAATTTTCTTCTTGGTGGTGTAAAGGACGGTTCACTTTATAAACGTAATTTAATAAAAATCAATATCAACTCCGTGTACCGTCAAATTTATAATTTCTATAATTGTATGATTGAAGTTATTTTGTAGAATTTTGTATCATATGGAGATGGAAACTGAATGTGGTCCTGCAAACATAAAACGATATAGTGGAAAACACTTCATGTCGTAAGGAGAAATGCTTCATTACTAATGTACTAAATTATTTTTGGGCAAAATGTACGTTAGTGCAGCTGTTACTGAAGCCAGCAAAGCTTTATGTTGCACAGAGCGTAGTATCTATGCTATCAAAAAGGAAGACCAAACCGGAGCAATAGCTAGTCCGAAAAAACGCATGAAACGAAGAGGTGCACAACTCAACGGCAGAGCTGGGAAAGATACTTTTAAGAAGTATTTAAATATTAAATACAAAATACTTTTACTATCAAAAAAGTATTTAAATATAAAATACTTTTTTGAGGAAAAAGTATTTAAATAAAAGATACCAAAAGTATTTAAATATTTTTTGAAAAATAAATACTTTCTGAAAGTATTTAAATGCTAAAAATATTTAAATACTTCGTTAAAGTATTTAAATACTTAAAGTATTTATATTTATGATATTAAAAGTATTTAAATATGACTAGTATTTAGATATCAAAAGTATTAAATACTACTTTTGAAATATTTTTAATACATTTTTTTGACCTAGAATGAAATTCTTTAAACTTTTATTTTGAGTACCCTAAATGATTAAAAATCTGTAAAATAGTAAATACTCAATAAAGAAGTGAGATTTATGGTAAAAATTAAGGGGTTTCACCAACGGTTTCACGTAGTTACATTTTACGCAGATAGTAAAAATATGTCATTTTGTACACTCAAATATAAATTTGACAGCCCAGTTATTGTCAGTTAATGATAATTTTTAATGATGTTTTATTAATAATGAATGCTTGCAAGTTTTTGCTTTACACGAAACATTAATTTTCTTTAATCTTACTACCCTTACTTAATTCGCTTAGTTGTAATTTTTAAATACTTTTTTACTAATAGTGCTAGATTAAATATTTAGATAATAAATAACAATCAGAATTGTCAATATAAAAAACATCCATTTGTCAGAAATTGGATACAACGAAGATTACAGCGCGGGTTTCTATAACTTGAAAGAAACTCAAATCAAGATCAAATACAGTTGTATTTGTCAATTAGTATTTTGGTTGAGGTTTTTATTATTAAAAAAATAGGCCGACAGGGTCAGAGACTGTTTTGAAAATTGAAAGCACATGAAAAGAGCTACCAAACAATTGTTTAGGTATTTCTTAAAGGTTACAACTTTCTGCAATTTTTTATGAACCTATAAGAATTTTTATCTTCTGAAGTAACATTTTTACAAAATTAAAACCGGTTGTCTTTTATTTTGATTATTTTTTCACGTTCTTATTATACAATCATGCAGTGTGATTAATTTATCACGTGTTTAATTCTATCCAATTATAGCATTATTATAGTGAGAATAATCTATACTAATTTTTAGTAGTTTGTTTTTGTGTCTAATTTTGACATCTACATTTCTCTTAAATTGTAAGTTGATAAAAATGAAAAAATAATCCTTTGAATACCACATACAACGGAAAATATTGAGTTTGGCAGTCAATTTGGAAAATAATTAATCGATGACGTCACATCTCAAATTTAGAACACCTTGTACAAATATTGTTTATACTACCAAAAGACCGCAATTTGGAATACTTATATTCCACGTGCTCTACCATTTAAAAAAACTTTGATTTATCTACTTAATTTACACCAAGTTATAGAAATAACGCACTGAGAATACTGAGATTTCTCACATCGGCGCGGTAAAGTATAAAAATTCAATAATTACTTGAGAAAAGGAAAATAATTTATACCATTGATTTTACGATAAGAAGTTTTCCCTATGAAATAGGTACTGCTTATCGGAAAAATCCGATGAACAGTACAGGGTGTTATATAAATTAAGAAAACATAGAAATATTGGAAATGCTACGAAAGAGAATTACGCAATTGTTTTTCATTTTTATCATGTTTATAAAAAAATTTTTAGAATGGTAATCTTATTTTTATTTTTTGCGTTTTATTATAAAATTAATAGTAATTTTTGTTCAGTCAACTCCGCTCGGGACATAAAAATTAAAAAATTTTAATGTTAATTTTAAAATTTGTATTCATGTTTTATTTTGAATTATAAACAACTTTTCTTCATAAACATGATCTGAAAATGGAAAATGGTATCATGTTTTCTTAATTAATGAACATCCTATATATCTAATCACAAATTTTTTGTGGTAATTTTATTTTTTCGGCAAGCAAATTTTTTTATACCGAATTACGTTTTGTCGTTAAATCAGTAATAAATTATTTCCTCTGCATCCGAGAATAATAGAGAATAACTTACCTTACTTTACTGTAGGGTGTAGCCAGCAATTAACACAACTGTATGTCAACATCTAGATTATAACACACTGTTACACAAAGCAACTAAAAAATATTAAAACTCATGATCACGAGAAGTACGTATATCAAAGAACGTTATAACTAAACTAATATTTTACAAATAAAAATCCTTATATCACCGATATAATTATTAATTTCTTCCAGGATGTAATAAGTATTTACCCATTAAGCAAAATTGTTACTAATAATGCTAATTACTGGATTATGCATTCTTGTTTTCGCTTATAGGATGCACCATTGTTTAAAATGTAATTAGTTATGCATAAAGACATAAAGTGAAACCTGACCTTGGTATTTTTTGTTTTTCAAATTGCAGGGGTAGCACAAACTACAGATTACAGATCCCGTTGTGTGTTCTCCCAATCCCGATCGGCGATCATTTATATTCGTATTCGTCTGTCTTTGCTTTTTTATATGCAATTTTATTCTTTCTCTCTAAAAGTTAGAATGAACATACGCATAAACAATAGTTTAGATTTACATACAAAAAAATTTGAATTCATTTATAATAAAAATTAATACTATCCAAATTTCCTCATTACTCAATTTGTAAAATTAAAACAATTCCATATTGATCATAGATTTTGAATACCAAAATTTACTTTAACATGGTACAATCTTTATAAATCAAAGTATTTAAATATTTTAAAGTATTTAATTTAAACATTTTTACAATTAAAAGGATTTGAGTATTCTTCAAAGCGTTTAAATACTTTAAAAGTACTTTAATAGTTTCAAAGTATTTAAATATGTAAAAGTATTTAAACATTCTTAAAAGTATTTAAATAATTTAGAACTATTTAAATATATTATAAGTATTTAAATACTTCCAAAAGTATTTAAATATTTTAGAAGTATTTAAATACTTTTTTTAAATACAAGATACTAAATACTTTTCAAGAGTATTTACAATTATAAGTATAAATACTATTTCCAAAAAGTATCTTAAATATAAGTATTTAAATACTTTTCAGTATTTAAATACTTGAAAGTATTTAAATTTTGAAATACTTCCCAGCTCTGCTCAACGGTCATCTTCATGTATATTCCCAGACGTAAAGTGCACAATTTTTTCATTGAAAACATTCCACCAACGAGGAATAGTATCCTTTCTTCCATTAATGGTGATGATTATCTACCGAATTTTTAAACGCAGTACACTGTTCAACCGCTTGAAAGATATGGATTTTGAGTTTCAAATGATGCTACGTAAGAGTATCCTTGTTGAACGTGATGATACTATAACATGGAGGCATAAGTACTTATGGTGCATCAGAAAGTTCTGAGAAGATGGTACTTAGTCTTTTTATTCGATCACTAATTACATGTTTATAAAATAATACTGTATTTCGCATAATTAACAATGTTCACTTTTTAGGTAAATATATTATACAAGTTCCCACAAACGTATCCTTGAAGATGCGTCTTTTATTAGATACAGCTCGTTAAAGAAAAATTTTTTTCGTTTTTGCCGGTTAAAGGTACATAAATGAGATTCGGTTGACGTATAATACATAAGGAATGACGTGATGTGCAACGGATGAGGTAATTTTTAAATATGTCAGTGGCGTAGATATGGGGGTTATTTGAAGTATTTAACCCTGTACCTTCTACGTCACTGGCATAAAATGAATTTCAGTGGCAGTTTTTGAATATCTAATATCTAAAGTCTTTTAGACGAAAATATTTACCTTGTGTAAAGCTATAAAGTAAGTAGTTTTCGGAAAATTGGAATATTATGAGAAGATACATATCTTGTTCTCGGCATCTATTAGTTGCAAATTAACAATCTAGTAGTATAATTTACAATATTTTAGAAGCGAATTTCAAAAATACTGTCATTATTTAAATGATAGTTTCATTTAGAACTTTTTAAATAAACATGAATAATTTTGAACATTTACCCGATATGCATCTCATTTACGGTGAAGCTAATTGTCATTGCCGTGAAGCTGTGCGCTTGTGTATAAAACGGTTTCCGAATCGTCAATCTTCGTACCATTCAACTTTTGAAAGAATTAATCGTCGATTAAGAGAATATGGTTTGTTGAAACGTCCTGGTGGTGCTGGTCGTCCAAGAACAATTCGCACGGTAGTTCTTCAAGACGCAATTTTGAACCGCATTAATAATCAGCTCGATACCAGCACTAGTGCATTGGCTAATTTCGTAAATGCTAGCAAATCAATGCCTGGAGAGCTGTGAGTGAGGAATTGCTTTACCCTTACCACATACAGAAGGTTCAAGCAATGACTCCAGCAGATTATCCTCATATTCAAACAATCCATATATTTAACAAAATCGAAATGAACCTGATTCTTTTCGAAGCATTTTGTTTACAAATGAGGAATGTTTTACCAAACATGGTTATTTCAATAGTCGCAATAGCCAGATTTGGGATTATCAGAATCCCGACTGTATTGTTTTAAGTAAAGATCAATACAATTTTTCCATTAATATTTGGGGTGACAATACTATACTAGGGCCATATTTGTTTCCTCCAAGACTAAATGGTGATTATTATTTGCATTTTCTAAGAACAATTTTACCTGAGTACTTTGATGATTTACCTTTAAATGTGGCTTCAACATGATGGGGCACTTCGAGACCATTTGGATCATTTTTTTCCAAATCCACGGATTGGTAGAGGAGGTTTTGTTGCTTGGCCTGCTCGGTCTCTAGATCTCAATCCTCTTGACTTCTTTTTATGGGGACATGAGAAATCATTGATATATGAAATACCAGTACTAAACCAAGAAGATCTTCTGGCAAGGATGATGGCAGCATTTGGAGAAGTTAAAGATAACCCTGGTATGCTTCGAAGAGTACACCGATCCATGATTCGTCGAGGTAATTTATGCATTGGACAAAATGGAGCGCATTTTGAGAATCTATTGTAATAATGTTTCTTAAATAAAAATTGTCCCTCATTTTATCTTAAGTTATTATTGTGAATCAAAAAGAGATTGACTCTCTAGGTGCATCATCTTATAATATTCCAATTTTCCCGAAAACTACTTACTTTAGAGCTTTACACACGGTAAACATTTTTCGTGTAAAAGACTTTAGATATTCAAAAACTGCCCCTGAAATTCATTTTATGCCAGTGACGTAGAATTTACAGAGTTAAATACTTCAAATGACCCCTATATCTACGCCCTGGCGTATTAAAAAATTACCTCATACGTTGCACAACACGTCATTCCTTATGTGTTATAGGTGAACCCAATCTCATTTATGTACCTTTTAATATTTTAGGAGTGACGGGAAAAAAACGAAAAAATTTTTTTTCTTTAACGACCTGTATCTAATAAACTACGCATCTTCAAGGGTACGTTTATGGGAACTTTTTTCATATTTAGAGGTATACTTTCGCCTCCCGACGTTGTTGCAATATTTTCGGGACATCCTGTATACACCAAGGAATCGTGAGTTAACGTGGGGCACACAGGTAGTAAGGCACGGTTTGACACCACTATTGAAAGTGGTCGGCAGGTATTCGTCTCAGTAGAGGTTTAAATCACCAAGTGGTCTTGGACCCCGATTTGCTTTAGTTCATGCTGGTGGCGATAATGGTTTTATTCCTGGTGCGGAACTTACTTTCCTCTGTAAAGAGGATACAGCCGATGTTCACAATGAAATGGATGCAGGCAAAATTCAATTATCGTTATTAACAATGCTTCTTATCACAGCAGTAAGGTCGAGAAGATTCCAACAATGGCATGGCGAAAGAAACAAATCGTAGATTGGCTTAGTAAGAAATAAATGCCCGTTGAAGATAACATGTTGAAGCGAGGCGTATTGGCTGCTATAGCACAAGTGAGCTATCTATATGAGAAGAACAAACCTGATGTTATGGCACAAGAAAGAGGTCATGAGGTGCTTCGTTTGCCTCCTTACCACTGCGAATTAAACCCAATAGAAATGGTGTGGGCACAAGTCAAACATCACATTAAAATGAATAACACGACTTTTAAAGGTAAAGACATGGAGGAATTAATAAAATTTGGTTACGAAAAAGTGACGATTGAAAATTGGCAACATTATATGTCATCTAAAGATCGTTCAAGGTAAGATGTCGGTAGCTAATAACCTTTAAGATGATATTGCAACATTTATAATAATCAACGTTACAGAATCATAATCTGAAGACCTACAAATCGATTCCAGCGATTAAACTGTACTGAGAAACAAACAAATTTACTAAAATACGAGGTGTGGCTATTAAACCAAAATAAAATGTTTTACAGCGTCAGTATCGTTATTTAATAGCCACACTTCCTATATTATATTACAATGGAAATAAATGATGAAGCTATAATCAAACTTTAATAAAATTGTTATTTTGTTTATATACTGCAAACTCCTTCCATAGGCTAAGGATAAAGTTACCATTTGCTCATGCTGTTGCTTATAGAGCTTCTATCACAATCCATGTACAGGGTAATCTAACAGATCATATTGCCATGTAATGTACCCCTACATTGCATACGCCTACTTCGCTTTTCTAAAAAATACAGTTCGAAGATTCTATTTGTATAGATTAAGGGTTGTCTTTTTCGGTATATTCATAGGTACAGTGCAGATTTATCTAAATTTGTACTGCATTGCAAACATTTTTATTAATTTTGAGGTCAGAAATTGTGTCTCTCGTACCGTAGATATTATAACCGTAATACGTGCAGTAATCTATTGGCATAATAAGTTTGGCAATCTTGCATTGTTTTTCCATAAGCGCCATATACAATTTGGAAGTTTAGACGCGCTATACCAATATTGTCTTGAAAAAACAAATTTTACTAACGAGTAACGCAGAATAAGAAAAAATTAACACACAACTACAAACAATACTGTCAAGTATAAATTTGATTTGTGAATGTACTGAAATAAATATTTTTGTGTGATTGGCTAAAAATCTTGCCGCTTCAAATATTTAAAATAAAATTTTTTTAAAAATTATTAAGTTTATTAAATACATAAATAAAAAGTTTACCTCGAGTAGGATTTGAACCTACGACCTGTACTTTGCTAGAGTACCGCGCTAACCAACTGTGCCATCAAGGTTCAAGCCCCAATCGATGTAAATTTTGTCTTTATGTATGTAGAACGTGATCAATCTCAAGTGTACTGTAGTGGTATGATAAAAATCCTTAGTTGTTAATATTGTTGTTTTGCAGATGACTGCTTTGGATTTTTAGTGTGGTTTTAGTCGTTTTAGTTTATAGTCACGGCAAAATCTTTTCCGTTGTGGGGGTGAAATTGTTAGAGAGAGACAAACTTAACATACCAACTTCCATAATGATAATTACAAATGATATATCTATGTTTGTGAAATACACGTTGTTGGGTTGTTAGAACTGCCGAATAAATTACAATGTTGTCAGCTCTTCTGTTTACACATAACTTCCAATTTTGACGTTTTCCACATTTTGAGATTTTCGATAAGCTCCTCGAAATTATACATGACTACTTCAAAATGTTACAATTGATTAATCATCGCAAAATGATCTAAGAACTGTTAAAAGTATTGTTACTTAGTTGAGAACGAGTATTTCCATCAAAAACTAATTTTCAAAATAAATGTAAACAATATAACCTAAGTATTATGATGACGTCGAAGTTCATACGTTTGGCAACAATGTCAAGCGCTGACGTTTATCCCCACATTGGAAAAGAGTTTGCCGCGACTATATGTCAGTTTATGTCATATTATACCTGCGTTTTTCACTTTTGTATTTTCTGGAGTTATTTACAAACTGTCTATATCAAGACAAATTATATATTCTGAATTGTGATATCGAATTTAATCGTCATGCCGTTTTCAATCGAATACGACACATTTATTGTTGTAGCTCATTTTCGTAGCGGCTTCCAAGATGGTAATGGGCAATGGCATTATTCATTGCAATCATGCATCGATCAATTTACTGTTGAGTACCCAAATGAAAATATTAGTTACGAAACATTTAGTCAACATCGTAATCGATTGATAGCTCGATTTATGGAAACTGGTAGTGTTTTAAAACGCAAACGTGAAGCTTCGGCTACTGTCTTAACAGAGGACACCTTAGCAGATATCCAAGCAAGGATGAATGCAAGTCCCAATAAATCTTTCGAAAACTATCTGCACAAACACGTATGAAAAATTTTACCATACAAACATAATTTTACATAAATAATTTTTAGTTGTATCCTATGGAAGTGTCCACACTGCAGTAAAGAAGAATTTACATTTGTACCCGTACAAGGTGTCGGTATTACAACAGTTGCGAGATAGAGATTTTCAGCTTAGAGTAAACTACTGTCAATGGTTCAACAATACGATGAACAATAATTTACTGGATGTATCTTTTTTTTTTGATGAAGCTTGGTTTCATCTGTCCGGTTACATAAATAGCCAAAATTATCGTACGTGGTCTGCAGAAAATCCACATGTATTTCGAGAAACTACCTTACACCCCATCAAGGTCGGTGTCTGGGTAGCAATGTCGTGACAACGAATATTTGGACCAGTATTTTTCGATGGCACAATTACTGCGGAAAGATACAGGGAAATACTTTTAGAACCATTTATTAATAATTTGGATGATCGTGAATTACGAAACGGGTATTTCCAGCATGACACCGCTACCCCACATACTGCACAGGCTACAATTAATTATTTACGAGATTTATTTGAAGATGGAATCATTAGTGTAAATCGTTGGCCACCGAATTCACCAGACTTGACACCGTTAGACTTTTTTCTTTTTGGTTATTTAAAAAACAAAGTGTTCAGCAGAAGATTGCATACTCTTCAAGAATTGCGAGATGCTATAACTCATGAAGTTCATAATATTGGTGCCGAAATGTTACAAAATGTATTTGCGAATATGCAACGTAGGGTGAACTTATGTTTACAATTTAATGGCGGTCATTTTGAACATATGCTGTAAAGCAAAGTATGATAACTAATGTGTACGTAAGGAGTTAAAGAAAATTTGTAAAATACATTGTCATTCCATAAACATGTACTGTAAATTTTATTTAATTATAATGAAATTATAACATTTAAATACTGAAGATTCATTATTTTGTAATGATTTAATCCAATCACTAAATAATATGTTATTTATTTCGTTGTATTTTGTAGGGATGCAGTGTAATCAAATACAAAATAGTCATTATTAAATTAAGATAATATTTTATAATATGTATAAGTTAATGACCTTTCATACAGATTTGAAACTGATCGTCGTTTTTACTCAAACCATGCTCTAGAGTAGCTAGAGCAATACAGCTTCTTACCAACCTATCAGTGGTACCAACCTAAATATTTTGATCACGTGGTATACACTTGAGATTGATCACTCTGTAGAACTGATGTAAATTCTAAATATAATGAGATTACAATCAAATTACTTATATTAATGGAATGTGAGCCTGCAATATCGCAAAATTCTTTTAGTTCACATTTTTTCTGACTATCTTGTTCGCTTCGGTGAGGTGTACTTTCGTTTATCTGACACTCAGCGCCAGTGATTTTCATTTTTGACAACCTGTGACATTAGATAACCTTCAGCTCCAATAATCACAGCCGGTTTTACGCAAATAGAATGACCTAACACTTACCCTTTATTTGAATAGGCACAACTGTACAAATCTACATAACAATTATGTATATAGTAATTAACAGATATTTCTTAATTATTATAGATTTCTAATATAGATTAGCATATTTTCCATAACTTTCATTTATCGCATAAAAGTATTACCTACTTTATGCATTAGATTGAACTAATCTAAGTAAACTTTGTTTAATAATTAGATTTTGAATTAGTTGTTTCATATTATATAGTTATCGAGTGTATGAATTTTGAATAGTCACGTAATAAGTTTAATAATATTCGAGAGACTTTTACCCTTCAGAAGTTATAAATGATTCAATGTTCATTAGTAAATATTTGATATCCTAATCGACGTAATCCTAATTACCAATTCGCATAAAGTAAACTTTGTTAAATGCTCGAGTGCTCATCAATTGTCAGATCATAGTCAACTTTATCTAATTTTGTGAGTTAAAATACCTCAGCACAAAATATGCTTGTCAGATAACCAACTGAATGTACTTTAAACAGATATACGTAATTAGGTAGCAAACAATTTAGCATTATTTGTTGAAATTATTCGTGTGTCCACAATGTAAATTCGTTTAGGGATTAAAATTATATAACATCATACATATTACTATTTAAGGTGTATTAACGTTATGTAAAGTGTTCAATTTCCAAAAAATGCATATTTGAAAAGGAAAATATATGTGAAAACTGCAGTACATTCAATTCTAAGTATGAATGTATAAAAGTAGTTCACATACATGTAGATCATTAAAGGTACCGTTAAGTGTGTTAATTGACCATAGAATTGAAATAAATGAAGTTTATTTAGTTCGCATGTGAAACGGTTGAAATGCTTTTATAAAAAGCTACGTTACACGTTTCTACTAAAAGCTCCTTTTATTTTTAGCTATATATCGATTAAAGGAGTTTCGTTAGTCGAATGCTCTCCTCAAGTACTGAGGTTTTCGTGGACAGAGTAAAAACCAATAGGAATTTATTCCTGTTTGTCAATAGGAATGCTTTATTCTCTTGTTTAAGTTATTCTTAAAAAAAACTAATAATGCATAATTTATAAACTATAAACTTTATCAAAAAGAACTGTGTTTTGAAAGTTTTTGTTTGTATAAGTGTACGTTTAGATTATATTTTATACAGAGTGAATATTTGTAATTGTGATTAATATAAACAATAACTGGTTTTTAAGCGCAACGTTTAGGTGTTATAGATAATTGACGTTTTGCAACAAATACGTTCCCATATTTCTAATGATGGCAAGGTGTCAGTCACGTCTGGTTGAAATTTGCCGCAGATTCTTTTTTTTTCGAATATTAGGACATTTAAAATATTATATGTCGAAATTGCAGGAGGAAATTCTGCGTTAAGATGTAGTGCGAATTATTGTGATCGTGGGCCATCGGAGTCCCCCCGTCGTGACGTTAGGGTTTAGTGAAGCGCTTCGTAATTTGATTGGGATTGTACAGGGTGGCCAACTAAGAATGCGAGGTACTGTATCTGGGAAACTATACATCGTAGAGGCTTGCGGAAAAAAAAGTCATTACTAAAACGGCCAATACAAAAACCTGGAAAATATTTTCATGTTTCTGAAATGGCCGCTAGGGGGCGTAACTGCAATCTTGAATCTAGAAAAGTGATTTCTGTGAATTCTGCTATATTAACCTAATAAAATGACCTTTCAAGTCGAGGATAATCTGAACTTTTTTTGTTTGGCACTTTTTGATGTATGTATAAAAATAAAGTGGTGGGGGGGTATTCAAAGGTTTCCTTAAATCACACCCCGTATCTTCGAAACGGCTAATCCGATTTTAACAAACTTGGGCGCGTTGGAAAGAGCTTTTCTTGGGTTACAAATGCTAAAATAATTGAAGTTTTGTTAGTTTCACATGTCTTCACTAGAGGGCTTTGTTCGACATTCCGACAGAAACGGTTAATTTTCGCAAAAAAATTAAATGCATTGGTATGACTTTTTTTCATGAACAAGTAGCTAAATGATGCCTAAACAAGCTCGCCAAAACCGCATCTCGATATCTTGTTCCTATCCTAAAATATCGACCAAAGAAGACTTTATACGAAAATCCCTTAAATTTTTATTTTTTTTTAACTATATTTTTCTGGAATTGTTTCTATTATGTAAGTTGTGGCCCTAAAAAGGACCGATTTAAAGGAGGAAGGTTTTTAATGCCCCCGTAAATGCTCGAAATGCTGACCATCACTCTGTAAATTTGTAAATTTATTCACCAGAATAAAATCACCCTTTTTGAAATTACTACGGGCAAGTAAGCAATGAATAAAGTTATACGAAAGGCCTATTTTTTGTTTGTTTAAATGCATATTCACTATGGATATATACGAAAAATACAATTAATAGAAGCAGGCAATGGAAACAGATACCTAAACAAAACATACATAATCCTCAAATTGTCAATAGTTGTCAATACTTTCGCATTACTTTGAGCAATTTCAAAATGCGTTTTACGAATAACGAAGCTGTTGATATCCTTGCGATTTATTTTGAATGCCTTCAGAATGCCGCAGTAGCTAAAAGAATTTACGCGGCTCGATATCCAAATCGGCGTCCTTGCGATGTAAGAGTTTTTCCCCGATCAGAGGCGAGCTTATGAGCCAATGGTAGTTTTCGGCCTACGCTTCAACGGCAAAGAATTGGAAGAACACAAGAAAATATTAACTGTGTACTGGGATATATTGAAGGAAATCCTCATGTTAGCACAAGATAATTATCCACTGAGTTGGGCATATCACGGACAACGGTTCATAATATTTTGAAGGATCATAGGTAAGTTCTACCATCAAAATATATAGGTATTCGTTTAAAATTTTTTTAATTACTTTAAGAATGCACCCATATCATGTCGTTTTGCATCAGGCCTTGAAAGAGGAAGATTTTGATCGAAGGTTAGACTATTGCCATTGGATGTTAGGCATGATACGCGAAAATAGAGAATTTTTATTTCAAATTCTTTGGACCGATGAAGCCACCTTCAGTAGTGACTGGAGAGTCAATCTGCACAATATGCATTATTGGTCTGCAGAAAATCCCCATTGGTTGCGTGAAGTTCAGCGCCAAGGACGTTGGAGTTTAAATGTATGGTGTGGCATACTGGGAAGCAGAATTATTGGGCCATATTTTTTCGAGCAACCCCTAAATGGCAATGTATTTATTGACTTCTTGGCTAATCAATTACCGTTGATGTTGGAAGATGTGCCTCTGGAAACAAGGCAAAAACTGTTTTTGCAGTTGGATGGTTGCCCAGCACATTTTGCTATTAATGTGCGAGAGCATATTAATGCAGTATTTCAACAGCGGTGGATTGGATGAGGAAGTCTGTTTTACATGGCCTCTGCGATCGCCAGACTTGACTTGCCTCGATTTTTATTTATGGGGGCGCTTAAAGGACATTATGTTTCGGACTCAAGCTACTACTAGAGAAGATATAAAAAACCGGATTCGTAAAGCAATACGTAACATACCGAGAGCCGAAATTGAAGCTGCAGTTTTGTCTAGTCATCAGAGGCTTCAGCAATGCATAGAGTGTGATGGTCAGCATTTCGAGCATTTACGGGGGAATTAAAAAGCTTCCTCCTTTAAATCGGTCCTTTTTAGGGCCACAACTTACATAATAGAAACAATTCCAGAAAAATATAGTTAAAAAAAATAAAAATTTAAGGGATTTTCGTATAAAGTTTTCTTTGGCCGATATTTTAGATTAGGAACAAGATATAGAGATGCGGTTTTCGCGAGCATGTTTAGGCATCATTTAGCTACTTGTTCATGAAAAAAGTCACACCAATACATTTAATTTTTTTGCGAAAATTCACCGTTTCTGTCGGAATGTTGAACAAAGCCCTCTAACGACGACATGTGAAACTAACAAAACTTCAAATATTATAACTTTTGTAGCCCAAGAATAGCTCATTTCAATGCGCCCAAGTTTGTTAAAATCGGCTTAGCTGTTTCGAAGATACAGGAGGTTATTTAAGGAAACCTTTGAATACCCCCCATCACTTTATTTTTAGACATACGTCAAAAAGTGCCAATAAAAAAAAGGTCAGATTATCCTCTACTTTAAAGATCAGTTATTTTTTTATTAGGTTAATATAGCAGAATTCACAGAAACACCACTTTCTTAGATTCAAGATTGCAGTTACGCCCCCTAGCGGCCATTTCAGAAACAGGTTTTTGTATTGGCCGTTTTAGTTATAACTTTTTTTTGCGCAAGCCTCTACGATGGATAGTTTCCCAGATACAGTACCTCGCATTCTTAGTTGACCACCCTGTACAGTATCGATGCTATATTAGCAGTCTGCTTTATGCGGTTTTGAAGTATCAGAATATCAACAATAATTGACCGAAAAAAAACTGTTTTTTACAGAATTTTTATCAAAAGTTTTTTCCAAGTTTCTGGTGAAGTTAGGCACAAATATTTATTTCAATTTCGATTGACATTTCATAAACGTACATAGATTCTTGCTTTTTCAATTGTTCCTTTATCTACATTTGTATTACAATAAAATAGTTTTAAACTCATTAATAAATTAACCAGGACCTTCAAGGTAAGCTAATCTGTTTATTCTGTTTATTTTTTGTAAATAATTTATTTTAGGTTATAATGCCTTTCACTGTCGAAAAAAACAAGTTTATTTTGAAAACTTATTTCCGAAACGGCCAAAAATATATAGATGGAAACTGGAAGTATTCAGTACGATTGTGTGTTGAAGAATATCGAAATTACTTTCAGAACATCGAAGTTGATGAACTAAAAATGCAATAACTGACGCAATTCAAAATATTACAGAAGCTCAATTAATAAATGTATTTGAAAGTATGAAACGAAGAGTAGATGCCTGTAATGAAAACAATGGTGGTCACTTTGAAATTGTTTTATAGATAATTACCAAGTTTGATTTTATTTTTCTATGTTTAATTGTAACAATAAATATATACCTACTGTATTATGTACTTAAATATAATTAAATGAAGCTAAATCTAAAAAAATTAAGTGTTAATTCAAAATAAACATAAGTTACAATTTTTCAAGTTTTTATACGCCTACATAATAGGCAATTCGTCACTCACGAAAGTTTTTGTCATTTATAGTAGTATTTATTTTAATATCTGCATTTATGCCACTGGACATAGCACAATTTTCATTTTAAGGATGCGGAACAGTAGTACTGTTCTAGGAGCGGCACGGTCAAACAATAATGATTGCACTGTATAAGTACATCCTGACAAATTTGTTATTGTATACCATCTCATCGTTTTTATGGGAAAATTCCGGATTCAGAAGGTGAAGCCGAATATTTCCAATTTAGCCTCGTGCTGATCAGAAAAATAAAAGCCAATTTTATGAATTTGTGTCTCTCGAATGTATTGATCTACAGTCGAAAACCCACTGAGATTGCAGACTGATGCCTTATGCAGCTCATTGCTGCCGGAGTTTCTAATGCTGGCAAGTGCTAGGATCAGTCACATTCAGGTCCGGCCGCAGCGCGCGGTACTTGAAATGCATTACATTTTGGTACGTAACAAATTATTTTAGACAAAGCAGGTAGGTACCAAATAGGAAAAGGTCGGTTATAAAAAAAAATAATCTGGAATAGTTTGTTATTTACTGTAAGAACCTGTGTTTTTATGCATAATAATAAAACAGTAAACAAAGAATAAAAAAATTATAAAGAATATTGTGAAAAAAATATATTACAAAATTTATTATAGGTAATGTTCCCATGCCAGTTGTATCCCATTTTTCATCATTCACTTAATAGCAAATGATATTAAATATCATAATTTTTCCACTCGCATGGAGCATTTGACCATGTTTGAGTTTTTTACACTTCATGCTGGACACAAAAGATTGCATACAAAAATAAAATAGAATTAAATAAAAATCCAAACCGTATTAAAAATCTCATTAGCTCTTATCCTTATCAGTTATTCCTGGAACAATACTACATTTTTAAAGGTACTTAAGATAATTGGGATTAATTACTAATAAATGACATTAATTATAATATTCGCCATTTCAATAAATTTTGTAAACCAACCTATCTAAAAACATTTTGTTTGAGGTTTTTATGATTTTTTTTTCTTAAAAACTATAAATATAAGAGAATCCATACACACAGTCCTAGATTATACATAAAATGCTTATTGATATCGATTCACATTCATTCAATAAACCTCAGGGGATTTTGCAATTTACTTAATTTATGTGTAAAAAAATGCCCTGAAGTTAACCTTGAAAGAAAATATTATAGAACTGTGTGTATAGATTCGTTTTTAACATTTATAGGTTTTAAGAAAAAAAATGAAACCACAAAATGTTTTATGCACGCAACTGTATTTTTTAAAACAGGCCGAGTGCGACTCTGGCATCGCTCTCGCAGAGTCAATACGTTATCATTGCGCGTCGTTATCCTATTTGAAATACACTGTCTATGCTTTGCCATTCTGCAATATCAGTGTTTCTTCCACTATAGTCTATAATTATTGAATTATAGACGTTATTTTTAAGTGTAACAGAAAAATATCACGTGCTATGCTTTTTGGTAAAAGCCAGTTTAATGTGTGCTTGAGCATTTACATAAGGTTATTTAAAATAATGTGTCTACTTAGGACAGGACAGGAGTTAAATTTGTGTTTGTGCGTCATGTATCATAAACAGTTGTTAGCTGATTGATAAATTTAGACCAGAACGGAAATTAGGGAAGGATGCGGGTAACATTGTTTTCTTTGTTTTGCATATTAACATGTTGGTTAATAATAATGTTTCGTGTAATTTCAAAGTTTTATTTAATGTCGCAGAAGGAATCCCGATGTCATTGTAGTTTTAACGTTTTTGATTTTCAGACAGTTTTAATTGTTTTTATTGTAGTAATAAAGTTAGTTGCATTTAAATTGAATTGTGATAAATCGGAATTTCGCATCTGCAGTAAATAATACTGTCATTTCTATATATGTATTGTTGATGCTTACGCAAGAAGAAGTGATTGGTTGACATTAGTGACAGATACTGAATGGGTAACGCAGCTTTATTTTTTTTAGGTGTTTGCTTGTGACACATTAATTTTGTTTACGCCCCACCCCGTTACCAGGGGAATGTTTCTTAATTGTACTTGCCCTTTGTATACTTTTTATGCTGTCTTAATTGTAATTTCACATTTATTTCACTTTCACCAAACTAAATGCACGTTGACATATTTTTCCTAATTTTGCCTTTATTGAGTTGTGCCGAGTGCCCTTTTGGAGTGATGAGTAATAACCCCGCCCATACCTGTGAGCTATATCGGTAGCATACACTTTACCTTTACGGGCTGATACTCTATTGACTGTCTTGCCCGTAACAAAGTTAAGGTTAACAATAAATATTTGAAACAGGTTAATCATCTTTTCGTAAGAAAATTCTAGAGAAATTGCTTAACACTTTGTTTTTAGAATTAACTAGTCTCACTAGATCTAAACGATTTACATACTCCTACGATCTTCATCTGATAGAATCACCTACACCGTTTTTTGTTTACCTACCTAAACCATTCACCCTTCTTCAACCCTTTCTGAGGTCAAAACCGAGCATGTGTTGTTACACGATCGATTCGCACTAGGCGTTACGTAGACATAAAAAATAAGCATTTTGCGCAAAAGATGGGTAGTAAGAGTCCTAAATCCGAAAAATGACTTCTCACTTACTCTGAAATAACTCTCAAACTCGGTAGTATCACAAGCGCTACTACGATCGAGTAAACGTCCTTTGGCGAGATGTTAGGAATCATTAATAATCGTGTAAAACGAGAAGATTGCCTACTTGGTAAGATACTAACGTAATATTCGCTTTAAATCTCAAAAAATACGATAAAATTTGTGTAAATAAGTTCAAATTTATCTGAATCCAAAATGATGAATAAATAGTCACTCGCTAAATTTTTAAAACACAATCTACTCTATTTGATGGTTGTATAAATAAACAAGTGACTTCATAAATAGACTGTAAAATCGTGTTCTAGAATATACAGTAATTTTGAAAATGCACTAAAAAGGTTCAAACTGACATCCATTTCTGTAACCTTGCAGATACAATTACAAAACACTTTATATGAAACAAACTTTGCTTTACATCGACGTAATATCTAGTAACGGTTTTCAAGGCATTAATTAAATTATTAATCAATCGTATCCTCCACAAAAGTTAAATTAATCAATCAATACATTCCTAATAATTGAGGACGTAGTTTCAGTATTCCTTCAATTATAAATTTTTAACCTCATAAGTGTATGACAAGAAATAATAAACTGTATCAAACATGTATCTTCAAGATCAGAGACCTGCAAAAGAAATCTTAATGTAACAAAAATTCTGGAGGGCAGTTTTGCCTTAATTAGTTCCCAAGCTATCCTGGACTCAAATATGCGTGAAATGAATTTAAATTTTGAAAACATAAACAACAAATAATATGAACTGTAAATTACCGTTTAGGAGAAATATTTTGAAAAATAAATCAATAAATAAACCGCTTAATAAACTTATTACGTACATTAAAAACAATAATGCGTCTAGTAACGTCACTTAAATTACAAATGGCAACTTTTTAAATATTACTTTAACCTCCTGTCTAGCAGGCTACAAGATTCTCATTGTACATAACTGTGGGTGAGGACCAAGTCACGTTATAGGGTGTATTACATGTCTGCTCAGCAAATAAAAAAACATAAATGGGGTTCTGTATTCAATCACGATAACAAAGACAATCGATTAGTACGACCAAAGAAAAGCTATGATACTAGTTTTATCGGATAAGGGTCACTGTGCTCCTGTTTGTTTGTAAACAGTTAATAAACTTAAGATCTGCGTAGTAGTATAGCTTACAGTCAAGCAAAAGCTCATGTAGACAGTTCCAAAAAATTGCAAATTGCGCCGACTACTCCTGTTAAGTTCAATTTGATTATCTTACACAAGTAGTCCATAATATTAAAGCTCGATAAAGGGTTAACATTTTATTTTCACCTTATTCATGATATTATGAACGTTTGTAACAAGCAACTATTTTTGCGATACACTTGCGTTTTTTTACAGCTACGCTTGCTTTTAATCAAAACTGTCTTATACACTCGTTTACCATAACTGGAATACCTTAATTCAATTTGTAAAACTTCGTCTTCAACTAATTCTTATGAACATGCACACAATATTGATGTATTTTATTCCCCACAGGTAAATGTAACTCAATATGAAGCTTCCACACTAGATTATGGCAATCCGAAATAGGATAACGTAACTTATCTATAGTTTCAGGTCATGTTAACGTTAAACTTTCTGGTATCTACCAGACAACTGACTGGTGAAAGTCCATCCGCATCCCCTGGTTTTCATTCATACTGAAACCCGCATTCTTTTCGGATAGGAAGTAAAAACGTAAATCTCGTGTCTATGTGTTGTAGGGCACATTAAGAATCTCTTGCTATGGTAAAACTACTTTAGTTAAGGCAGAAACACTAAGGGCAATAACCATAGCAGTAAATACGCACAGTGATGTGTGACTTCTGTTATTCCTAGACCATAGCCTAGAATGAAATACAATACAATAGAACACAATACAATACGATACAATACAACAAAACGCAACACAACAATATACTACAATACATTACAGTACAGTAAGGTACAGCACAGTACGGTGTAGTACAGTACAATGCAGTACAGCGCAGTATAGCAATACTGTACTTACAATACAGTTCAGTTTTGTGCAGTCCAGTACGGAGCAGTGCAGTACAGGGCAGTACAGTACAATACAGTACGATACAATACAATTTTCTAAATAACATGATGATATAGTGGTCATCACACATTACATATAGTCTAGTTAATTAATAGAGACAGACTTTATGTTATTCTAAAGGACAAACACACCCACACATACAAACACACACACACACACACACACACACACACACACACACACACACACACACACACACACACACACACACACACACACACACACACACACACACACACACACACACACACACACACACACACACACACTACACACACCTCACACACACACACACACACACACACACACACACACTCACACACACACACACACACACACACACACACACACACACACACACACACACACACACACACACAACACACACACACACACACACACACACACACACACACACACAAACACACAAACACACAAACACACAAACACAAACACACACACACACACACACACACACACACACACACACACACACACACACACACACACACACACACACACACACACACACACACACACACACACACACACACACACACACACACACACACACACACACACACACAAACACACACTTTGGTATTTTTAAAGCAAGGTTATTTTACGTTTATATTTATAGACTTATCTGTGAATAGTTTAATGTCGCGTGACCTTTAACCTTCCATTCACAAGCGTTATATGTATTTTTGTAAACATGTTTTACCTCCTTTTAATATACCTATTCACAATTAACACTTTACAATGTTTAATCACGCCTCATCTTCCAATATTTCTGATCACAGGAATATACAGGGAACACATCTAAAAACGGTGCCTACAGAAATCTCTATACCTAATGATAAAAGATCGTTTTCAAATGTAGTAGCTGCCTCTACTTTTCCCAAAAAGGAGCAGGCAATAATTTTCTCAGCCATCGATTCATTACCAGTTAAAGATTATGTTATTGCTACTGGTAAAATTCTGGGCCTAAAAAATATACTTTTCGCATCACGTATGAGTAACAACAGGATCTGCTTATATTTAGCAACAAAAGAACTAGTTCAAAGATTCGTAGACGAAGAAGGTGGTGTAAACATAAATGATATGTTTGTCCCTTGCAGGAAATTAATTTTTCCCGCAAAGAGGCTAATATTATCCAATGTATCTCCGTGCATACCCCACCATGTTATTGAATCAGAATTTAAAAAAAAGAATTTACGATTGGTATCTCCAATCTCTTTCGTAGGCGCAGGTATCGCTGTTGAAGAATATATGCATGTGTTTAGTTTTCGTAGACAAGTGTTCATAGCAACCAACTCTGAAACATTAATAGATATTCCTACTTCAATACTGATAGGGTTTGAAGATGAAGAGTACAGAATTTTTCTATCAGATGAGAAGGTTAAATGTTTTAAGTGTCAAGAGTACGGACATATTGCCATAAAATGCACTAAGATAAGTGAAAAAGTGATTATTCTTCCAATATCAATGGCCACCGCGAAACGGCCCCTCTCAACCACAATATCTTCATCACATGCCACTTTCTCAGAAAGTGCTCAAGATGTTACGGATAAGTGCTGCGCTACAGACAGGATCGGATCAATAATAAATATATTAGTGACTTGGAAAACTCTCAATTATCAATAACACAAGAAGAGTTTATCCATCCAGGAACAAACTGCACGAACTCTAATGTTAAGACGAAAAAAAGGAAAGTAAGTCAGTCATTATCACCAGATAACTTCGACGAGCTGCTACCTCTGTGGGAAGGTGATACTAATGTTGTCCTAGATTTTCTGGGTTTTACAGATTTTTTAAACGAAGTAAAAGGTAATAATAACGTAACGGAGATAGCGAAACGATACACCGATGACATATTCGGCCTTATTGACTTAATTAGAAACGTAGTTCCACATCTAACAAGTCGGGCCCAGAAAGAAAGATGCAAGAGACTGATTAATCATCTGAAAAGGGACTCAGAAAAAGGCGGTATGGAAAATTCCCCACCAGAATCGATAAGAGGAGCATCTGTGGAACGAACAACCTCAATAGAGAGCATTCAAAGCACTTTTTAATAGAAAAAAATATTTAAATCATGGCTACCTTTAACTATTTTAACAATAATAATTTTTCTAAAACACAGCCACAACTCCTGAATATATCGACACTAAATGTTAAAAGCATCAAATCATATTACAAATGGTTAAATCTTGAACAATTTCTTCACACTCATAATCCGGATATATTAATTGTACAAGAAACAAACATAAATAGCATTTTGCAAACGCACGAATCACCCAAATACGACCTTTTTCATAATTTTGCACAAGGCGAATACTCCGGAACAGCAATCGCATTACGGAAAAATTCTGAAATAGAAGTACTTAGTCACACAATAGTTTTTCCATCATACCTTCATAAAATTAACTTGAGAATTGCCAGCAAGGAATGGATTGTATGGAATATATATGTGCCGCACAATTTAACACTGGCAAATAACATAATAGACTCGCTTTTCAATAGCATACGTAGTTGTAATATCGTTGATGAAGTTATAGTGCTAGCAGGAGATTTCAACTGCACATTGGACCAGCAATCTGACCGTATTAATTCTAAGGAACGTTGCCCAGTCATTGTTAAGTTATTACTACCAGTGATAGAAATGTATTCATTAGAAGACTGTTGGGAATTCTTCAATAAACGTGATGGTTACACTTTTTTTTTACCTCACAATCCGCCTCTAGGTTGGATAGAATTTACATATCCCAAAATATACTTGGTCGATTACATAACACGTCATTACAACTCTCATTTTCGGACCATTTAGCAGTAACTAGCGTGCTGAAATTGAATAGCGCCACAACTTCCGGCCAACCTGCGTATTGGAAATTTAACAACTACTTGCTTGATGATTCTAATTTTGTCGACATTATAAACACCTTCTTAGATAAAGAGATGAGCAAAAAACCCCCAGATTGTGACCTTATATCTTGGTGGGACAGCTTAAAAATAAATTTAAAATATATAATAATGTTATATACGCAACAAAAGAAAAACACTGAACAATTAGAGCTAAGAAGGTTACAAAGCCACATAAAAAAGGTGCACGACTACAAAAACTCAACTTTCGAAGATGTTCTAAATGCAAAACAAATAATGAAAAACGCCCAGGATTGGTACAATAGAAAAAGCGAAAAGATTTTAGAGCAGAAGAAGCTGCAAAGTATAGCCAACTCGGACAGGCCATCGCTAAATCGAAGGCAATTTACAGACTATAAACCACTGGGTGAATTAACTCACAAAGGAGTCTCTGTCACCGATCCTCTAACGCTCTGCTCGATTGTTAGGAGTGATTTTGCTACCAAATTTCAAGACAGCAGAAAAAATATTGATAAAGATTCTACCCTGTTTAAAAACTCAAAAAAGTTGACAAGTCAAACCAAATCGCTATTGGATATCCCCTTGGTACAAGATGACTTCAGAAGCGCTTTAAAATCCCTTAATAAAATAAGCCCTCCCGGGATCGACGGATTAACAGTAAATTTTTACATTGCCTTCTGGGATAAAATTGGATCTTCTTACTGTGAAGTTGCCACTATATGTTTAAATAGGAAAGAACTACCAAAGTCTTTTTCGAAAGCAGTAATTAATCTAATGGCGAAGAATGGGGACTTAAATAATTTAGAGAACTGGAGACCAGTTTCAGTTTTAACAACTGATTACAAGATTTTGGCAAAGGCCCTATCTTTAAGACTGTGCAATGTTATTAACACGATTATTAACCCTGACCAAAGTTACGGCATACCAGGAAGATCGATATACGATACTCTACACTTACACAGAGACGTGATCGATTATGTTAATAAACAGAATAGCCCATTAGCTATTATAAATCTAGATCAAAAATCAGCGTTTGACTGTATAAGCCATGAGTACTTGTTCCACGTCCTAAAAATCATTAATTTTGGTGCTTATTTCATAGATGCAGTCAAAACGTTATATAACAACGCACGATGTCATGTAAGAATAGGCAGGTATTTAACTAGTGAGGTTTTAATTCAGAGAGGTATCCGTCAAGGGTGTCCTTTGTCCGGGTCTCTGTACTGTCTAGCCATAGAACCTTTTCTTTCCTCATGTAGACAATCCCTCAAAGGCACGATGTTTGGCGGCATTAATAATAATAACAATAAAAATCATCGGTCCTTTAAATTGGTGGTGAGCGCGTATGCGGACGATGTATCCATTTTTATTTCTCACAATAGCGACTTTCCGCGTCTTCAGGAAATTTACAGTACTTTTTCGCAGCAATCCGGGTCAAAACTTAATACTGGAAAGTCTGTTGGATATTGGACGGGGAGATGGAAAAACAGGAATGATCGGCCTATCGACTACGAATGGACCAGTCAATTCATAAAGATATTAGGAATAAGATTTTCTGGAAACCAAAAAGCAGATGCAGAGTGGGCGTTTCAAGATCTTAAGGTTAAAATTACTACCTCTCTAGAAAGGTGGAAAAAGCGTGTTTCTTTTTTATCAATGATTGCAAAAAGAAGAATTATCAACCAGTCAGTTGCACCTAAAATTTGGCATTGTCTGCAAATTTTACCCTTAAGTAACACTCAACTGGATCAAATTCAAAAACTATTTAGAAACTTTATGTGGTCTGGAAAACATTGGGTACACGAACATGATCTCTATCTACCCATTGAATTTGGAGGAATGGGATTAGTTCATTTAATTTCAAGGTCACATTGTTTCCGCTTGCTAACAGTCCAAAAACTAATCAACTCTAAACACGGGGAAACACAAAACTGGAAAATTGCGCTTGAGCGTTCGATAATGGAAGGAAACAGGTTTGGAGTCTCGTGGCAAATGTTTTTCATCAATTCGAAAATAGTAGAATACAACCAAGCTTCCGTATTTGTTCAGTCTATCGTAAAATCCTTTCAGATCTGTAAAGTAGAACTGAATAATTTTCCAAGGGGGGTGGAGGATATAAGAAGCATTCCAACCACAGATTGTCAGCTCATAGAAAGGCGTAAACCACCATTATTCGTGAGTCATTGGGTCAGAGCAGGATTTAAGACGCTTTCAGACTTTATGGAAAACGACAAATGGTTAGAAAACGAGGCACTGATGGCAAAGATAGGCGAAAGTTATGCCGCCCAACGGATGCACTTACTCGATCACTATAATCAAATTAAAGAGTTTATCAATTCCAATTATCAAGCTGCAATGACCGGCAGTAGTCCCCAAACCGAATTAGATTTACAATACTCAAGTTTGCATAATAAAAAAGAAAAAGTTGCAAAAAATTCACGAAAGTTGCTCCAAAAAACACTAACAACCAGCCTCCTTAACGTTCATCAAAAGTTAAAAGGAAAATGTACGGAAAAGGAAATTTATTGGGAGGTGTTCTATAATCGCTTAACGTTTGGAGCCGATAGTGACATCGCGTGGCGTCTCGCGAAGGACAGATTAGCAGATACAATATTTTTAAAAAAAGCGGGACGAAGAGAATCTAGCTATTGTCCTTTTTGCCCTACGGAAATTGGAACTTCGTGGCATATAATTCTAACGTGTCACAAAACAACTGAGTTATGGAATTACGTGCAAATGATTATGTTCAAACTAACCTTAAAAACGGTAACTCAAGTAGAAATGTATTGTGGCCTTCCAAACAAAACGCCATCGTATAATCTATCAAATGCACTAATTACTATGGCTAAGAGTACTATCTACAAATGCAACACTGACACATTACGATCCAACAGGTATAGCGACTACAAAGAGTCATATAAAAAAAGTTGGTACTCAGAATAAACATGGATTACGCGTGGCATTTAGGGAAGAAAAATATAGACGGATTTAGGAAAAAATTGTGTATTAACAATGTCTTGTGTAGTGTAACTGATGGAGATTTAACAGTTAGTATAAGATAGTAGAATAGTTAAAAAAATGTACATATATGTATATAGATAAATGAATAATGTGCAATAAGAACCGTTTCAAATAATAAATAATAATAATAATAATAATAATAATAATAATAATAAACACACACCCACACATATAAACACACACACACACACACACACACACACACACACACACAAACACACAAACACACAAACACACACGCACATACGCACACACGTACACACGCACACACGCACACACGCACACACGCATACACGCATACACGCACACAAGCACACACGCACACACGTACACACGCACGCACGCGCACACGTACACACCACTACCACACACGTACACACGACACACCACACCACACACACACACACACACACACACACACACACACCACACACTCACACACTCACACACTCACACACTCACACACTACACACACTCACACACACACACACACACACACACACACACACACACACACACACACACACACACACACACACACTCACACACTCACACACCACACACACACACACACACACACACACACACACACACACACACACACACACACACACACTCACCACACTCACACACTCACACACTCACACACTCACACTACACACTCACACACCACACACTCACACACTCACACACTCACACACTCACACACTCACACACTCGCACACTCACACACTCACACACTCACACACTCACACACTCACACCACACTCACACACTCACACACTACACACTCACACACTCACACACTCACACACTCACACACATCACACACTCACACACTCACACACTCACACACTCACACACTCACACACTCACACACTCACACACTCACACACTCACACACTCACACACTCACACACTCACACACACACACACACACTCACACACTCACACACTCACACACTCACACACTCACACACTCACACACTCACACACTCACACACTCACACATCACACACTCACACACACACACACACACACACACACACACACACACACACACACACACACTCACACACTCACACACTCACACACTCACACACTCACACACTCACACACTCACACACTCACACACTCACACACTCACACACTCACACACTCACACACTCACACACTCACACACTACACACTCACACTCACACTCACACTCACACACTCACACTCACACACACACACACACTCACACACACAGAATAAACACCCTAGGTGTCATAAGGAATTCTTATATTGAGGAAAAATAAACTAATAGGTAAAAATGAAAAAAACTCTGTTTCTCCAGACAAGAGGTAATCCGCTGCGGTGTTGGCAAATTTTTCAGAGCCTGGTTAGAGCGTGATGCTCTCAGATATTGGAGATTTTAAATAATTTAATTTTTTGATAATTAATGTTTATTTTTATTTATTCAGCCTCGCTTTGAGTGAAACATCATTAAACCAGGGATTTGAGACATTTGAATAAAAGTTACGATTATATCAAAACGTATTGATTTTGAAATCCTGCCAATTTCTTAGCATTCAAACAATTCTATGGGATAAAGTTAAGTAAGGAATATACTAATAGTTGTGTCAAAACCCTATCGGAAGGTTTATTATCAACTATGACATCAATAACTTGATTTCTAAGGCGGACTCATAAACAGGACTCTAATTCTACATTCTCATTCTATGGTTTTTGGTTACGTACATAAAATAATATTAATGACAACTTTTATCGTTTATTTCTTAGCTTATTTTTGATGTAGCTAGTTAGTTACTCTTTGTTAGTATGTAAATGTAGCAAACGTTAATTCAAATTTAACACGGTCCATGTAGCTTTGTCAAATTGGAAGCCACTGTTTCATATACACGTGATTTATTCACTTTGAGTTAGGAAATACTGCGATTGTTGTTTGGTCACAATTTTAAACTACTGGTCTGCCCTAACGTGAGGTTTCTTTCATTGCAGTTATATGCTTTTTGTTACTAAAAACTACAAAACGCATATTTTTAATTGAAATACAGAAGTAGTTAAAACTTCCACATGTATTTAACATATTTCACGTACATTCCACCACATAAATGTACTACTTTAATAAAATATCCAGAATTAGTCATGCATAAAAGGAATTTGGAATTTTTGTCACGACTAAATCACATTTGCGTGGAATGGTAAGGAATTTTTGGCAAACACTTATCGTAGATGTTTCCTTTTAAATGCTTTTTGCTTACGAACTGCACACTCAGCAAACTTGAATTTGTTGTATAGGTTTCAAGCCCCTCAACATTTCAACCCCGCGGAATTATATTCGTTCAAGTAGGGAGGCTTGCTTTTCAACGACGCAGTCTTATCGTAAGTACACTTCCATGCTAATCTTTAGATCAGTACGGTTTGCCGCAATTCCCCAACACCCTAATAAACTTTTTTCAAACGTAACTAAACATTATATCGCATCAGATTATTAAATATAACCACATTATATTCACCTTTAAATAATATTTTACCTCTTGCAAATCTTTTCACTTTAGTGTTATGCATTTTCGTATTATTTGATAAAGTTACTGGCACTTTTATAAAACAAGAGATTAACCGGGGGATCTATCGTAGCATTTGTTCTTTAGTTAATTTAAATATTTCGCAGAAATGTTAGTATTTATTTAAAATTTAGCTTGTTAAAGAGGTGTATTACAAAAACACAGTGCAAGTGCTCTAACGGTTAAATGAATTTCGTTTTATATCAGTTCTTTATGCAAACGTTTTGTACGTAATTTAGCTATAAAGAATTTACGTCTTTGGTACTAGTAGAGTTCATTTAAACTGGTTTTGTTTCCAGAGAGAATCTGGTACAGAATAAAACAGTTTTTCTAGATTGAATTTCTCAGCACCGATTTTAAACCACTGCAATTTGCAGTATTCATTATATTTCATACTTACTACAATTACCTTGCACTTTTAAGTTTTGATGTTAATTGCCATTATTAAGTTTTAAAACTATAGATAGCCATGAAAGTATCTCTTATTCCTTATTAATGTACGGAGCTTTTGTTTTACACGGACGTCGCATCGTACTTTTTGTTTCACGGATTTCCTAATAAACTCTAAAAAGGTCTGTGACAGATGAGGGTATAGCCTTTATATTTTATTTGCGGCATCCCAACTGTATTTTTCATTTACGAACAAAGCATTTATTGATACACAGAGAGTGAACTATAATTTCTAACGTTTAAAGTGAACAGAGAGAAATAGAAGAGTTTATCGCTTTAGAATATCCTGATGATCTTTCTGGCCATGTGTAATTAATAAAGTTGATGTAAAAGTAATAGTGCTTCTTATTTTCTTTTTCTCTTTTGTAAGTACAAAACTTTTTGTACAAAACAAAGTTAGTTAACAGATTATCGTTACTTAAAGTACTTTAAAATGCAGGAGATGGTATTGCACAACGGTTAGATACGCCACTTTTCACAATATGACCCCAATTTAAATCTTAACTTGTGTGTTAAGGAAGTTGTTATACGCCAAATATTCGTTAGTACATTAACCCGCACAGATAAAGTGCATGGTTTTAAACTAGTTCAGTGGTATAGGCAGTAGTGCTTACGTTGAACAAAACGTCAAGATCGGACATACACGTCAATCTGGCAAGGATTGCTTAAAATTTATAACGAGATATCTCAAGTTATTTTCAAAGAACTATACATTTAGTTTAACCTGCACAATTTGAATGGAAATAGCGTACATGAAAGCTCACTTAAATTTAATGAAAGCTTTAAGCTCTCTCAGTAAATACGCCGTATGTGATTCTTAATTTGAAAAATTATATTAAAATTTACCATATATTGGTAACACAAATTAACATGTCAACTAAATCTTACTCAAGATAATTTTAAATTCACTATTAAATCCAAACCAAAATAACGGCATAAAAGCAGTATTGAATGTGCAATGTACCCTTAAGTTATTTAAAAATACCTACAATACCTATAGTCAAAAAATAATAAACTAATAAGGAACAATAAATGCAAAATGCTAACATAATCTAAAAGGAATGCCAGATCATCATTTCACTACTTACACAGACAATACCGAAATGCGCCCACATTCTTTGGTAAACGTACGCCAGCCAAACTGCAAACTACATTAAAATCCAGAGATTGACCTTAATTAAATATTGGAATATTATCTTAAAACAAGTAACTAAGTTAAGTTTAATTTAAACATTATTTTTCCCGACAGTAATGACAAAGGAATAAAGAGTTTTAATGCACTTACTTGATAGATACTATCCTAAAGATTGTCTAAATAATGTTGAGCTTCCAGCGCTTGCTATCACTCTCACGTCATGAATTTTTTCATTTACACTTATTACCTTGTGTATCTAACTTGAATGAATAAGAGTGTAAGGTATTACATTGTTACCCAAAATTTTAAGCACATCCCATATAATGTTCAATTTCCCTGTAATAGCACTAACGGAAAGGTACGTGTTTAAATCACTCCATACCTTTAAATGTTTCTCTAAGCTTGCAATTAAAACACCAATAGTTTTCAAATTTTAACATGGTGCTCAAACAAAATTAAACATAGCCTCCTAGCTTTAATGCAGTATTTTGTTTATGTTAACTAAATTATTATTATACCACTAAATCATGGTGATTTAGTCTTCTTTTATTGAGCAGTATCTACACAGAACAGTAACGCCAAGATGGGCACCCTTAATAAAAAAATGTTTGTTAAATTCGTAAACTTCCATTATATCCACTTTAGCCAAAACGTTAAATTGCTTCACCATTGCGTACCACACGAATAAACTAAACGACACTCCGTCCCTCAACAAGCAAACGACGCTTGGGCCGCAACAGTCTGCCGACACCGTTACCTTGCGTTTTTACATGTTAACATTTCCTCTTAACATATTAGTCTTTGCACATCTTAACATATTAATTTTTGGACATTGACTGACTAAGAAAGAAATCTAATCTATCTAATTTTTCTATACGTTAATTGATCCGCCGATCAAAAAAATTATTTAATTAGCCGTCAAGTTTGGCGAGGAATCTTCCCGACGGCAGGTTCTAACATTTATCACAACAGCATAGTTCCATACCGTGATTCTATACTATCTCAATGCCATTTATCCGAAGCCATCATCGGTATAATATGCGCTCTAAAACACTAGCAATGAAGCTTCCTAAAAAAATAGTTTGATCATTCCTAACACACAAACCATTTACATTATATTAGTAGAATTAAAAAGATGCGTAGGTGATAATCTTGTTGAAACTGTTTCGCGTGTTTTTAGCGTGAAGTGCGAGCTCTCTATTATTAGAAATGTTGTAAATACGTTTTGGCCCTGCAGTATTAGATTTTTGCGGATAGTAGTATTACAAAAAGCCCGGTCTGTTTATGTTAAGTTTCCCAATTAATTACTTATTAATTAACCACTTTACTAATTATTAGGTTTGAGACTTATCAAATAATCCCCTTTGCCGACGATGCGAAAGACGTTGACAGTTTTTCTACTTACACAGTAGTCAATCTCTGACCTGACGACATTAACAGAAACTACACGCCCTCGAGAAATTCTATATAACCATGATGCGCGCTCACAATAACAGAGATTTCGAGGCCTTGGTCGCTTCGAGCGTCACTTAGCTGTTCCTCACCACTCACAAGAATTTGCCGCTTCGGGCACTCTTTCCTGATAACCCGAGCGCCTGACTGCTCTGGCCTGTATAGCTCGAAAGCGCCTTTACCTGTACAATTTGTTCAATTACGTCTGCAAAGACGTTGGGAGTTTATTTTCCGACGTTGGTGTCTACTTATTTCGCCGTTCAGTGGGGCTGTTTGTTTAAATTGTACTGGCACTGATAGCGTCTACCAGACAGTACTACGGACTGCCTGTCCAGCTCTACTGAACGAATCCACACACCACTACCGTCATGTTACAAGCCAGGGTGTAGTCAAATCGGAAGCAATAAACTAGACTACAAACTGATAACTAATTCCTGTCGCAAATATTCAAGGAGAAATGACGTAATATAAAAGTGCTAAATTACTTTACTTAGCGTAATTTCCCGCTTTACATTTACTGCTTTCACGAATTCCTTAATCAGATTTTTGATTAAATTGCAATACGCAGAAGTTATTATTGTAAATGCAGTAATGCACCTTAGAAGATTTTCATGAGAAACAGTGTTGTATACCCCCGTGTAGGATTTTGCAATAAAATGCATATAGATCGTTTTTGAAGAGTTGATTTTCATTTTATTATTAGTTTGAGCAGAAACTGAACTGGTATCTTACTTCTGAGACTGTTTTAAAAACTGCTGTTCCTGGTCCAGAGTGTTTAAACTGTAACGCAAGGGAGTGAGAGTAATTTCGGGCTAAGAGTATCGTGAGGATTGTCGCAAGGTCTTTAAAAATCACAATCTATTGACGTTTCCTTTACTATTTATAATGGAAGCAGTTTGCTTCATCAAAAATAACGTGTCTATGTTTAGCCAGCAATCTTGCGAACACGAATATAACTCTAGAAGAAAAGTTTATCAGTAACTCAAAATGATCAATTTTCTTGGTTCAGCTTTCTACTACCGTCTTCCCCTGAGTGCCAGAAATCTTCATTTCAACAAAGTTAAAAAAGCCACGAAAAACGACTTAAGTTTTAATCATTTCAGGAATTTGTTGATGAGATAAGATGTGGAAATTATGTATAATTAATCATGTATATTATCCTGTTTTTTATGTAGTTTTGTTACAATCAGCTATTGATATTTTTAGACGAATGTAAGTGCTTTTGCACAGTAACGTTAAAACATTATCATTACTATTATTATTGCTATTGTAAAATTTTTTATTGCATTCCGTACTTCTTTTGATCTCGCTTCCCAAAAAGCATGTTTTATTTACGTTTCATTGCATATGGGGTCGACATAAAATGCTCCAATTGATGGATTCTTGAGCTTAGTAAGAGGTAAGAACAAGCTTACAATTCTGATCAAGGTGGTGACAGCGACCCGGACGATTATATAGAAAATAATTTATCCATGATATCAAAGGCAAGCAATTCTGAAAATGATATAGATCTGCCTGCCCCTTCCAATCAACAAAGAAAAAGTACTCTTCGTGAAAACAAAAAAAATTATGAAGGAGAATTTGATAGTAATGATTCTGAGAGGATCCTTCATATGCGCCAAAGAAAAAAAATATCCAATATAGTCTTGTATCTAATACAAGTGAAGAGGATGAATGTGAAGCAGAACTAAATGTAGAATCATCTTCATTTCCAGCAGAACTAAATGTAGAATCATCTTCATTTCCAGCCAAAATTATAAATAGTGTATCAAGAATAATAATTCCACCACCACAAAGAGTAGCTGTAGTAGACAAGCTCAACAAATGGTGCTTATAAATGGACGAAAAATCAGTCTGCAAATTGCACTTCTTCTGAAAGTGTTGGCCCAGTCTCCAAAAAGTATATTTTTATTGTTATTCACTGATGAATTTCTACCGATTATTGTAAATCAATCAAATCCGTTTGCCGAACAGCACAAGTACACCCTGAATCTCACATCCGACGAACTATTGGCATTTTTTGGCACACTGATAACTATGTGACTACATAAATTACCAAGCCTGAGATTATATCGGTCATCAGATCAAAATGTTCACGTGTCAAGGGTATCAGAAGTAATGCCAATGAAAATATTTTAAAAAATTTTGCGGTTTTTACACATCAACAACAATCAAGAAATGTCCAAGAAATGGGGAACCCCAGTTTGATAGATTATATACAATCAGACCTATGGTTAGTATCCTTCAGAAGTCTCTTGGAGATTGTTTTTCTCCCAGTCGGTTTGTGGCAGTAGATGAAAGTATGGCTGGTTTTAAGGGAGATCCAGTCTCAAGCAGTACATGCTCTTGAAACCAATCAAGAGAGGGTTTAAAATTTGGGCACTTGCTTGCCCACAGACAAGTTAATTTTATGGTATATGAAGGAAAGAAGGATAGTGAAGAGGTGGGGAAAGCAAAACTGTCATGGACTAACCTCGGATCTTCAGGGTAAAGGTTACTGGCTTCGACCTATTCAAAATTAAAAATCTTTATTGCTGTGGTACAATGAGATCCAATAAATCCAAAGAGAACCACGAGAAATCTGATTTTGTGATGTGCGGAGATATTTCTGTCAGTAAGTGTAAAGATCGGGGGAAGAAAGCTGTTTTAGTTGCAAGTACAATGCGTAATCCAACAGAAGCAAGATTTGTAGAAAGACTGATTAAGAACGCAAAAAAAAACAAAAGTGCCTTGTCCAAGGAGTATTGAATACTACAACAACTTTATGGGTGGAGTTGATCAGTTTGGTCAACTCCACTCCTGTTATAACATTAGCTGGAAATGTAGGAGGTGGTGGATAAAATTATTTTACTACCTACTAGAGGCTTCATATGTAAAGTCATATATTTTGTATAAAGCTGACGCCAAAAACCTTTGAAGCATATCCAGTTCCATAGCATTCTAGCTGTTGAATTAATTGTGAATTTTAGCAGCCGAAAAGTAAGAGGAAGCAAACTGGTCATTGGCAAAAACAAAATAAAAAAGTTGACAGGACGAACAGATACGGTTGAAAATTCTCTGAGGCTGAGTAATGTTGAAGACCATATGCCAGGACATACCACATCACGTAGATGTGCCAACTGTAGTACTACACAACAACCAAAACCCTCCAATGTCCAGTGCGATAAATGTGAAGTAGTACTATATATTGATTGGTTTTTTACTTTTCACAACAAGTAAAGTGTTTTCAAATACGTTTTAATAAATAATACATTATGTAATAAGTGGTCGATTTTCTAACCAGTAATCACCCGTTAGTAATAATAGGTCGGAGAAAAAGTATTTTCGCATATAGTATGTATAAACTTTCTTTGGCTTTTCTATTTGTATCTGGCTGGTTTTGATGACATTAAAAAGGTTACATTTTAAAAAAAGAAACAAATTAGTTGCCACGTGTCTAACCATCATATGACATAAAAAAAGGAACGGGCTCGACTAAGCTCAGGCGTACGGTCGGAAGACCGCAGAACACTCGGATGCGTGGTTGTTTTGGAGGTATAGCTTAAAGCGATGGTAATGTGGTTAGATAGGAATCGGATATGAGTAGGCGCCACAGGCTTTAATAAGGAAACACTCAACAAATGTTGAAAGGAGAGTAAACCTCGTAAAGCCTGATACAGGATTTACCAAAAAAAAAAAAAATAAAAATGAAGGAAGAAGTAGGAATGAGTTAAGAATTCCCTCGATAAAGTAATTATAATTGTGGATATCCTGACAAAAGAATAAAAAAAACAAAATATTAAATTAACATTCCACCAAAGCAGTGAGCCTCAGCTTGTGCCCACGGCAAATATAATTTAAATTTCAATTAGAAAAAAAAAAGTAAAATTATTATATGCCCCCTTCCGGCCGCTGTAAGATCTTACTGTTCGTACTCGGAATTGGCTAATTTAACACATAATCCCATTGGGATGTTTAGTAAGATAAAAGAATAATAAAAAAAAATTTAATTATTGAACTTGCTTACCTTACGTTTCACACAGTATACAGTAAATTGGAAAGCTTGTTCGGTCCACAGTAAATAACTACCGTAACAAACAAAGTAATCAAGAAATTTATAGGAAATAAATTGGCCCGAACAACTTTGTCCACAAGAAAAAAGTAATGTACATAACACATAAACATTACGAGACAAAATTACAAATTCATATGAAATTAACTGTTTAACATTTTCAGTAGTACACGTAATACAGATGATCGTTACACCCGGTATATTACAATCAAAACAGGAGTTAAATCGTTGGGTGAATGTAGCTACAGAAGCTAGAATTAATTAAGTCAAAATGACAGCTAACCTGTTTGGGCGCGGTCTATCAAGTCACTTTTAATGATTTAATCGAAGTTTTACTTGTGCTTGAGTGCACAAATATTCAAAACTGAATTAGTGAATATAAATATAGACTGCCGGTTCGGTTTATTTTGCTGAACAGTACATGTCCTTGAACTTCTGAATATCTTTTCCCCAACACCTGTATAGGTATTAAATTTAAAATTTGATTTGGAGGTAGATTCAATAATTCTGCTTTCAAATCTCTTTGATAATCAGTGGATTGGAAATGAACAGAACAAACTTACGACGTACTCGCATTCCATTTACCGTCACGTCTACATCGTTGTATCCATATTTCTCTAATACTGTTGTCTTTTGGAAAGCTATGATACTTTATTTGTAAATTAGCCTTCTTTGTCGCTTCCCTATTATTATTGCACAATGTTACAGCGCAGCGAATACATAGCACTGCTGTTCTGAAAATTCAGTAACCCGATTAAACATTTAATGCTGTAGTTACCAAGAAATATAAGTATGAAGAAATGTACATTGAAAGAAAAAGAAAATCTTACCTTTATTCATGTACGTATGTAATAGAAAGAAGTAGGTATAAAAGTTTATGTAGTTTTTGTTAATAGTAAATTTAAGAAACACAAGAATATCATACTGCAAGTCTGTAACAGACTGACAGTGCGCTGTAACGTGAAATGTGGCGGGATTGGCAGTGACGGTGTGCCCTCCCTGCACGCTGCGCGGAATCGCCTACAAGCTATGCGATTGAGGCAACCTATTCACTTAATAAACCTTGGGTTTAAGCGTTTTTAATCCGGGAATTTTGATGTCAAAGATGCACCTCGCTCTGATCGCCCTGTTACGGATAAAATGGACGCCATTTTTGAAAAACTGGAGCAAGATCGGCATATCAGTAGTTAAGACGTACTCGAAGAACAGAAAATTGACCACACGAGCTCACTGAAAGAAACCTAATGAAGGATGTGTTAATACATCCGCATATGGCCCTGACCTTTCACCTTCAGATTTTTACCTCTTTCGGTCTGTTCAGAATTCTTTAGGTAGTGTCAGGTTAACATCAAGAGAGGACTGCCGCGTTTTTTTTAATCAGAAGTCACAAAATTTCTACAGCAACGGGATCATGTCACTACCTACAAGATGGCCAAAAATCATCGAAGAAAATGGCACATATATACTATAATTAAATCAAATACACTTGTATTGGGTTTTCATATAAAATCCGAAGAAACTTTTTCCCTAACATAATATTATCCTAGATATTTAGTGGTTGATATATGAACCATAGTTGTACAGCTAAGCTCAAAACAGCTAAGTCAAGTTTCACATATAATGTATGTCTTAGAAGCAATTAGAAGTGAGTTAATCATAATAAAATCAATAAATAACAACTGGCTTATTTTGCCCTATAGATGATTGCATTAACAGTGCATAACGTTACTTTCCGCAACGGTAACGTTTGCCCCTTTAAGGTTTTGTTTATTTCTGCAAATCATATGTCGGTCCTGATATGATATAAATGTAATTATAGCAGGATGTACTTTATTTGAGGTTGATCTTAATGTACCAAATGATTTTGATTAAATTAATTTAAACACTCATTTAAAACACGCAATTATGCTCTAACGATTGTACAATGTGTTACTGGCACTTGGTCATAATATTGAAATTAAACTACATTTTACGTTAGACGGCATGGTCGTGAAAGACAAGGATATCATTATTTGTAGATGACTAAAGCTAGTAAATGTAGTCCATAAGATCCCAGATTCAAATTGGAGGGTTGGATAGAGTATAGGCTTAAAAATGAATTGATTATACGTAGTAAAATTAGTACACAAAAAAAATTGGAGTAAATAAAATGCCAATCAAGCTTCACGGCATGTGGCGGTGGGTTCACTTCAATTGCAATGGCCTAATATTCACCATACAATTTTTATTGTAGGATTGAAGTGGGTAAATATATTCTAATGGTTCAACGATTGCTACATTTTTGGAGATCTAATAATTTACAGTTTTTTATTTATAATTAAGACAGTTTTTCAGGTTCAACCCAATGCAGTTTTTAATATAGCTACATATTAAATTATTATTTAGTTATTCCTAAAATAGGAAAAAAAGTTGTAATTGAAATATGTAAAATAAAAAAGAATCTGTAAACCTGGAAATATACTAATTGAATGTAACAAAGCAAAGTGTATGTATTAACCAAACATGAAAATACTGAAAAGTAAAGGTTTATCTATAATATACCAAACGATTATATAACCAAGAATATAGTTATTTAATATTCAGTTGATTTTATCTCTATAAATTTAATTCAAATATGACAGATGTTAGAGAAATAATGTGAAAGTAGATGGAGCCACCGGCGACAGCAAATGTCGATATCTGTTCATAGAAGATATTCACTCAAATTATATAAATAAACTTACACTTGCTTAGAACGAAATTTATTAAAGTAGCGACATACCATGAACGTCATTTATACGAAATTGATATTTAGTGACGGTCAAATTATTTGTTGTACAGTTGTCATGGAGACAGCGAATAATCCCGAAATGAGCCACTTATGACACGAAATGCTGTCTAAATATAGCATCTTACTTAGGTGATAGGAAAAAAAAGTAATATTTAATAACAGAACAGAGAAAAAAAAACATTTTCTTGTTGTCTCCGCAATATGTTTATTTGACGGAATAATTTCATTCCACCCCCCGTTTCATTGTTCAAGGTTACACTCTACAGTGTTGCTGTGTTCAAGATGAGAGTTCATTGGGGATGGCATATTACAATTCTCAGAATCTTAAAAATACAAGCAAAACGAGAGGGGGGGAGCCTTGAAGGTCAAATTCTGGGAAAATGGCACATGCTCGGTATTGCTCAGTCAAGATCGTGTCCCATTTTCATTGTTGAAAGTCATAGTCTTAAAAGTCAAGATTGGCGGTAAAATTTGCAATTAAAAGTCACGCCCCTTTTCATTGTTCAAGGTCATAGTTTTATTGGGGTTATAATTTTACAATTCCTGGACAATTCTACAGTGTTTCGGTGTTCAAGGTCAACGTTCATTAGGGGTATCATATTACAATTATTACAAATTTAAAAATAGTCAGTACTTGGAAATAGGAGGGGGGGATTTTATTTTTAGAACCGAGCAATACCGAGCATGTGCAAAACCAATCATTGATGTGCTTATTTTGCGATTTCCAAGAACTGATGATTTTTTTAGATTTCTAAGAATTGTAATATTGTAATTTCTCGCCAACCTTAACATTGAAAGCTATCACATTCAACAATGGAAAGAGGCGTGACATTGGCCTTCGAGCAATACCGAGCTTGTGCAAAACGTGTCATTGATTTGCTTATTTTGCTATTTCCAAGAATTTGACTTTCAAGGTTCTCCCCCTCCCGTTTACTACGCATGTAGGTGGCTTCACTATAAACAAACAAATGGCAATGATATACGCTAGCGCAGTAAGTACGTCATTCTGTTCGCAGCGAAGGCTACACATCGAAATACAACATATCATTACTACTTTAGTGATTACATGTTTGCCGCAAATGGCATCTATTACCAGTTTTTACAATTTCAAAGTGCATTAGGTTATTTGAATAATGTTTCTCATGGCATTAGTAGATTCGATAAATGTGTACTAAAAGATATTAGGTTGTTCTCTATTACAATTTACACGTTAATTATGATAACAATTGCTTTGCTACGTTGTATAAAATGTTCACTGAATTCCAAATGTCATACTATCAAGGTGATGGACAACCATTACTCACACCTAATCAACTTACGACAGTAGTACCATTCCATTGATAGTGGTAGACTGCTCGAATCAAAAAGGACATTACACTCTAAAGCAATGGTACTACGGTATAATTCGGAACATCGGTTAAAGTACCAGCCAATACGACAGCCTGCTGTGTTATAGTCCATGATCGTTTAGTTACGTACAAAACGTTAACCAACGCAGTAAGACAGCTGTAATATGATGCCCGTCATAATAGATGTACAAGGCTTTAACATTTTAAGAGCTTGGTTAATGCATAACCAACACTATAAAATGGGAAGAGGGCCAACACTTCCGCACCAATTTCAAAAAATTTCAGCCGATTGATTCATCCAACAGATACTATCTACGCCAAGGGTTGAGAGAAAGCGGATTACATCACGAGATTTGTGACCCAGTGCGTTATTGAACTTGATGAATAGCTTTCTCTTCTCGCTTTGCAACCAGTTTGTTATCATTATGTCACTGTGATCTATCTAATGTGTACTATTTGTGCGATAAGTACGTAATGCAGTAAACCTTGCGCACTTTTTTTAATAAAAAAATTGTAAACACCGATTTTGTTAATTTTTTTCTTTAAACGGCAACGATGATTACACCGACATTTCATCTAGTATTGGGGTATTATGTTCATCATCCGATAGTAACGAATACCTCGACACTGATGATTACGACTCTGACGTCATGGATCCTGTCTGCAGTTACGATTCTAGCGATTACGACAATGATACACCGAGACAACAACGAACATCTGTGATGGGCGCTATACTACATGTACGCTCTATTACTTGCACCACATCCACGTAGGTTTAATAAAACAGAAGTGGAAAGGACATTTCGGATAAATCAAAATGTTTAATTCCTAAAGCAAACCATATATATGAATAGATAGATGTAATAAACTTATTACATTTGTACATATCAAACTGCCTTTGTTTATAAAGCAAATAAATACATTCACATATCATTTTTTTATTGTGTGCCAATTAGTTTAGCGTGAGATGACCTCCGTTATGTATGGTTATGTTGTATGCTGTTGTGTTGTGAATATTTGTCCTTAGGTGTCTTATAGACAAATGTATGACTGGATAATGGCCAAAGTAGATCTGTAACAAAAAAGTAGCAGTTAAACGCTACAGAACATATACTGAAGTAACTATGTAGGTGCAGTACCGTTGACAGTAAATCTTAGACGTGAAGCGCTGTGGGAGGAATGGTAGAGTTATATAGAACAAACAGAAAATTTTGAGATTTATATTTATCCTGAGACACAAGTCAGCATTGAACCTGGTGGGTTTACCCAAAAGGGCAAACATCCTGTCCGTGTTTTAATATCACTCCTTAAATGTCTATGGAAATTCAAACCTTACTTAACATCGCTGCCACCTTGTTGCTTTCCGTGTGTCCGTTTTACTAACACAGCGTATACTCGCTCTGACAAAATAGCACTGGTGTGGATAGGAAAGGGATGGTGGCGGAAGCACTGGTAACGGTCATTGCGTGATTCGAGTTTTCTGTCGTAAGCCCTTTATAATGACTCGAAAGTGGGCGGCGTGCTCCACGTCCGGGATCGTTTTGGACTCTTTTTTTGTTAGCAGATGGACTAGCATAAGGACAGGGAGTTGTTTCTTCATTCCGATACAAAAATAGACATACGTTTATAAGATTGCTTTAAGATTGTTACGTTTAATTGGCAATTCTTGCAAATTTTCTGTAGTTAGGTATTAGCTGCCGATACATGTGTGTACTGTGGGTTGCCTATTCATCAAAAATTGACAAATGTAGTAAATAAACAAATTCTTTGGTAATTTTTAATTTTTATTATTGTTACTGACAATTCCATAATGCACTTCCGGTGAAAAATTCTCCCCTCAACGTCTTCCGCTAACAATTTTTGACATTGAGATTAGAAGGTTGAATTGTGTGGATGCCATTTTCTTTACTCGATTTTTTTTAATTAAAAATCGCCCTATCAAAAAGGGGATCTGAAAGATTAGTGGCCTTTAGAAATTAAAATAATTAAGCCGTTATTGTGGTTCTGGTATTACCTTAATTATTTTCTCGATTCGAGGATTAAAAAGAAACCACACAATTCGCAAGTTCTTTATCGGGTGCACATTCCACCGTAGGGCATTATTACTACCTTACTATTACCCTATTATTTACCACTCGTGGACAAGCTTCAATTGTGTCGATACCTTCTCCAAAGGCTCGCACTACACCGTAGAGCCGGTAGTGTAACTATCATGAAACTGTTGATGTATTATTATGGTACCACGATATACTGATGGTACACTATTCTCTGAAAGCCCACCGATTATAAGCAGTTCAACTACTGGAGTAACAGTACTTGCCTAAGGTCAGATCTGTGTTGTGTTTTGTCCGTTGTCCACCCACCTACAGTTCTGGATATTGTGATTTCATGTGTTGATGATTCACCGTCCAACTTTGTGCTACATGCTTTGTTAACCTACAAAAAAATTTGTTGTGTGTATCAAATATTATAACAGTCAATTATTGTGTACCTACTTACCTTCCCAAGTTAGTTATTTTTATGTGTCACTTTGCTCCCTTTTTTTTTGTAAATACATACCTACTTTTATTTTACATTGAACACTCTACCTTTGCTCGACTCATGCATTATATTAATTGATGTGACGTATAGCTTTTGTTTTCTTGTATAAAGCGCAGTTTACACCTATCCATGTTCAACATGCTTATCGTTGACGATGCTTTATTGTCACTAAGCAGTTATTTAGGTGATAATAGTCATAATTAAGAATCATTATTTTGGGATGTTTTGAACCCCTTTAGTTTTGTTTCATTATTGTAATTCATCCCCCTTTCGCGTAGAAGTAAATTCATAATTTGTTTTGATAATACTCATGATTTATTTGTCCTGCTATCTGTATGTGAGGCTAGAACAATTTACTTTTTTTTTGCGTTTTTTTTGAAATATTAAGTATGTGTATTTTGAGTGCTCTGCGAGGCCTATCCGAGTACTGGGTTTTTTTTGTATTATAATTAGATAATAAAATTTTGTGGATCATTATGTTAGCCACTGCGTCGATTGTTCGCGCCGTTAATATAATTTCTTGTGTTATTTGGATTTTAGTTACGGTAATTTCTTTTTGTATATAGATATATTTTGTACTAATCTTTAAGATATCTGATCTCCCTTAGATCTTTGCTAATAGAAAACAAACCAGATTAAAATTAAATTTCCGTTTGTTATAAATTGAATTTAATATTTATCGTCCTCATCCATTTAAGTTTTGGTTATACAATAAACCTTTCTTATTACTTTATCCTTCCTTTTGTGTACGCTTACGGGTCCTAAGTTACTTATGAAGCTGAAGTAGTGTGAAATCGTTTCGAAGGTTCGTGTATTCAAAAAAAAAACATATAATTAAGCTTCTGGCGCCCCTTTATTGTCTTTCTTTAAATATCAGTCACCCACGATCCTTACCGACTGTTTAGCTGGCCACGAACCCTTTTTTTTCCACCCCGCCCAATAAGCTACCTGCCTATTATCCTTCTACCTTCATTGTTCTTTTCTTTCTATCTGGGGTAACAAAGGAAATTTGACGCCCTCGTGTGGGGCACCGCGTCTATATTTGTGATTGTGTTCCTGGTTCATTGTTTTTTCTCTACGCGACATTCAATTTTTTTGTTTTTGTTGTTGATTTTCTGTTTTGTTCAAACGATGAACGTCGATAAGTTATTACTTGACGAAGTTGAATACGAACTATCTGTTCGTGGTATCACGTGCGATGGGTCGGCACTTGATAAGAGGAAGCTATTACGAGCTAGGTTTCGTGTTGAAAAACTTAATAATTTTAGTTTTCCCGAAATAAATCTGAATGCTGATGAGGAAATTTTAGTTTGCTCGGATAAACTGGTTCTTCTTAGCGCGGAAGTACAAGTATACCGGGCCACTCAACCCGATAGTGCATCCGAACGGCTTCAAACCCGACTCTTACATGTTTACGGTCGTTTAGATAGAATTAGTCCTACAACGGAACGGTCTGGCACTTTGGATAAGTTAAAGAACCAATGCTTAAATGTCATGGACGACCTGCAAAGCAAATTTCAGTCCGATAATAAAGAAAGTCATGCCGGTATAATTGAGGAACCTAATTTGATTACACTTGATGATGAACCTATTGTTTCTCGCGCTGCGGAAGGTCAATCCCGGTTTGTGACCGAAAGGTTTCAGGATCTTTTGACACTCTCTCCAACGGTACGTTTTGCTGACAATAATAGTCCTATTCTCCATTCAACAGTTGCACACAGTTCGACACCCCACTTCGGCAGTCCAAGGTGCAGTAGCACAAAAGTGGTACCGCCAACGTCCAACCCCTTAGGGAATTATGTTGCCATCACGAAATGGAACCTTAAGTTTAGTGGAGATTCCAATCTCTCGAGTTTTCTAGAACGCGTCGAAGAATTACGCCTTTCAAGAGGCGTCAGTAAAGATCAATTATTTGTTTCGGCCGTTGAACTCTTTTCGGGCAATGCATTGATCTGGTATCGGTCAGTGCGTGACACCCTTACGTGTTGGGATGAACTCATCAGTGCCTTGCGACATACGTTTCTTCCATGCGATTATGAGGAAAGTCTGTGGGACGAAGTGCGAAATCGAACCCAGGGTCTGGACGAACCTGTCGCGATATATATTGCCATGATGGAAAATCTGTTCAGGAGATTTCCCTCCTCCCCACTAGAAACCACTCGACTTAGTCTGATTAAGCGCAATTTATTACCGTATTTACAATCGCAATTGACGTTACACTTTATCCCTACTATCGCTGAACTGGTTCACGTTTGTAAGCAGTTAGAGGATACTCACATACGCACAACCAAATTTAAGCCTCCACCTTCGAACACTAAAAATATACTAGAGCCCGATTTGGCGTATCAGAAATCGGTGCGCCTACTACCTAGAGCCGCGTCGCTGACCTCAACTGACCTCACTGTTGAAACCCAAGTCTCGGAACAACCCGCTATAGAAGTAGCATCAATCGTTTGCTGGAACTGTGACGGTCTTAATCATCGATCGGTTAACTGCCCTCAACCCAAGCGGGTACACTGCTATCGCTGCGGAAAACCTAACTTCACGACAAAGTCTTGCCCTACATGTCGTTTAAACTCCAACCAGCGCAGTTAAGAGGTCGATTAACTCGCTGTCCCTTAACGGAACAGTCTGAAACTCTTCCGGAGAACGACCACCAACAAATTCTTCTAAATTTTATTCTGGCCAGCGTCGGTCATGACGAAAGGCCTTATCTTAAGGTGTCCGTTTTTGGCAGTCAAGTGCTGGGTCTGTTAGATTCCGGAGCTTCTCATACCGTAATAGGAAAAGAAGGTTGGGAACTCCTAAAAGATCGCTGTAAGATTAACACAGCTCGCGCGAAATCTTGCATAGTTGCAAATGGTAACGAATGTGCCAGCCTAGGTACTGTTTTTGTACCGTTTGTCTTACGACAGAAAACCTGCGTAATGGAAGTCCTAGTGGTACCGTCCATCACCAATTCTCTTATATTAGGTACCGACTTCTGGCGAAAAATGGGTATTGTCCCAGATTTACGTCACGGTGAATGGGAGTTTTCCTCAAACCCCCCTCGTTGCGTTGTTAACGCCATTCAGGACGTGGAACATCTGTCTGATGGGCAACAGAAACTGCTCCAAAACTTTATAAAAGAAACCTTTGAGACTATGGGATCGAAAATAGGAATTACTCATCTTGTCGAGCATGAGATTAAAACCACCTCATCTCCGATTAAGCAGAGGTATTACCCCATATCTCCTGCGTTGCAAAGGCACGTCGATCGCGAACTGGAGAAAATGTTAGCTGACGGGATCGTGGAACCTTCGACATCGGCATGGTCATCTCCAATAGTCATGATAAAGAAACGCGATGGCGAGTATCGTTTTTGCGTCGACTATCGTCGGCTAAATAAGGTTAGTCAGCCGGACGCGTACCCTATCCCGTACGTTAGCGCTACATTGGATAAACTCAGGGATGCTCGGTTTCTTACTACGTTAGACATAAAATCGGCCTATTGGCAGATACCCGTAGCGCAATCCTCACGACAATTTACGGCTTTCACCGTCCCAAATCGGGGCCTGTTTCAATTCTGCCGTATGCCTTTCGGCTTACACAACGCCCCAGCCACGTGGCAACGCCTTATTGATCGCGTAATTGGAGCGGATCTAGAACCTTACGTGTTTACTTATCTAGACGACGTGATTATTTGCACACAAACTTTCGACCATCACCTCCAAGTGCTTAGCGAGGTTATCAACCGGTTGACGAAGGCAGGCTTAACTCTTAGTCAGGACAAGTGCCATTTCTGTAAAAGCGAATTACGCTACCTTGGCTACATGGTTAACTCTAAGGGCCTACTGGTAGACCCCGAAAAGGTTGAGGCTATCATTCAAATACCTACCCCTACTTGCGTGCCTGAAATACGCCGCATAATTGGTATGGCGTCGTGGTACCGGAGATTTGTGCCCAACTTCTCCTCCGTTATCGCTCCGCTCACTTCCTTGCTGCGTAAGAATGCGTCCTTTAAGTGGACACCAGAATGCGATGATGCTCTTTCTAACATCAAGGAACACCTTATCTGTGCACCCGTACTGGCATGTCCAGACTTCTCACTTCCGTTTGTTATCCAAACGGATGCGTCCGGTTACGGTATTGGCGCCGTACTAACTCAAAACCACCCAGACGGGGAAAAAGTGATCTGTTACATAAGTAAGTCCCTCACCAAGAATGAGCGTAAGTACAGCACTACCGAACGCGAATGCTTGGCAGTACTGTTCGCTATTGAAAAGCTACGTCCGTATATTGAGGCCAGCAAATTCACTATCTTGACAGATCATTATAGTTTGAAGTGGCTTAACAGTATCGCTGATCCGGTCGGTCGTATCGCACGTTGGGCGGTAAGGCTCCAGCAATACGACTTTGATATCGTGCATCGGAAGGGCAAGGAACATGTCGTTCCTGACGCCTTGTCAAGGTCTGTGCCCGTCATCGATGCCATCACTCATTCGAATATCAAGGATCTGTGGTATAAGCGCATGGTTCACAAAGTCAGCACCCAGGCTCGCAAATACCCATTATGGCGCGTGTCTGAAGGGGAAACTTTATAAAAACGTGCAAGTTCGATTTCCTGAACTCTCGGAGGAAACTGACGAATGGAAAATAGTCCCTCCTAAAGACAAACGCGGCGAGTTACTGCGATTACATCACGACATTCCCATCTCAGGTCACTTGGGCGTTTCCAAAACTTTGTCTCGGCTAAACCAAAAATACTACTGGCCCAAAATGCGCAAAGACGTGGCCACGTACGTAAATCGGTGTCACACGTGTAATCAGACTAAGCCATTACAGCGCTGTCCAGCGGGCTTAATGGGGGGGTCAGGCCAAAATCAACAAGCCATGGGAAGTCATCTGCATGGACATTGTCGGACCCTTGCCTCGTTCACGTAAAGGCTATTGCTTTATTCTTGTTATTGCGGACTGCTTCAGCAAGTTCCCTTTAACCTTCCCTATGCGTGCATCCACCACCACAAAATCATAGAACTGGTGGAGCAAAACGTGTTTCTAATATTCGGAGTGCCTAAACGTATTATCTGCGACAATGGCCCTCAATTTCGCAGCAAAGACTTCGTTAGGTTCTCTACAGAATATAATTGTCAAATTTCTTATACGGCTAATTATCACCCTCAGGCCAACCCTACGGAGCGTATTAATCGTGTCCTAAAGACTATGCTCAGTTCGTACGTCCAGGATAACCATCGTAACTGGGATAAACACTTACCTCATGTCACGTGCGCTATTCGTACCGCAACGCACGAATCTACTGGTATGACCCCATACTTCGTTAATTTTGGTCGCGAAATGCGTCTGGTGAACGAAACCGGAAACACCATTAACGAGGACCCTTAATTTTCGATCGGTCCCAAAATCTTCATACTCGTTCCGTAACGCTTCACCGACTCTACGAAAATATTAAAACTAGACTTAGGAGATCTTACGAAAAAGCCCAAAAATATTATGATCTCAGACGGCGAATTGACCAGTTCAACGTAGGCGACAGGGTGTGGAAAAGAAATTATGTCCTTTCCGATGCGGCAAAACAGTTTTCCGCGAAGCTGGCGGCAAAGTTCGTAGGGCCTTTTGTTATCAATAGAAAGTTCTCTCGTTGGGTCTACGAACTGAAAGACCCTGACGGGAATATCCTAAGGGGAAGTTGGTATGCCAAGGACCTAAAACCATTTACTAATAAGGAAACGGACGTCTCGGAGTAATAGTGTTTGGTTACCTTTTTTTTTGTTTGTAACTTGTGTTTCCTGTAGCTCTATATCCGTCTACGTTCGAAGTTTTCGTGTGTTAATAAGCCATTGGAGAAAATTTTGGGAAAATTTTCTTTTTGTGGGAGGAGATTCTGTTACGTTTAATTGGCAATTCTTGCAAATTTTCTGTAGTTAGGTATTAGCTGCCGATACATGTGTGTACTGTGGGTTGCCTATTCATCAAAAATTGACAAATGTAGTAAATAAACAAATTCTTTGGTAATTTTTAATTTTATTATTGTTACTGACAATTCCATAATGCACTTCCGGTGAAAATTCTCCCTCAACGTCTTCCGCTAACAATTTTTGACATTGAGATTAGAAGGTTGAATTGTGTGGATGCCATTTTCTTTACTCGATTTTTTTAATTAAAATCGCCCTATCAAAAGGGGATCTGAAAGATTAGTGGCCTTTAGAAATTAAAATAATTAAGCCGTTATTGTGGTTCTGGTATTACCTTAATTATTTTCTCGATTCGAGGATTAAAAAGAAACCACACAATTCGCAAGTTCTTTATCGGGTGCACATTCCACCGTAGGGCATTATTACTACCTTACTATTACCCTATTATTTACCACTCGTGGACAAGCTTCAATTGTGTCGATACCTTCTCCAAAGGCTCGCACTACACCGTAGAGCCGGTAGTGTAACTATCATGAAACTGTTGATGTATTATTATGGTACCACGATATACTGATGGTACACTATTCTCTGAAAGCCCACCGATTATAAGCAGTTCAACTACTGGAGTAACAGTACTTGCCTAAGGTCAGATCTGTGTTGTGTTTTGTCCGTTGTCCACCCACCTACAGTTCTGGATATTGTGATTTCATGTGTTGATGATTCACCGTCCAACTTTGTGCTACATGCTTTGTTAACCTACAAAAAAATTTGTTGTGTGTATCAAATATTATAACAGTCAATTATTGTGTACCTACTTACCTTCCCAAGTTAGTTATGTTTATGTGTCACTTTGCTCCCCTTTTTTTGTAAATACATACCTACTTTTATTTTACATTGAACACTCTACCTTTGCTCGACTCATGCATTATATTAATTGATGTGACGTATAGCTTTTGTTTTCTTGTATAAAGCGCAGTTTACACCTATCCATGTTCAACATGCTTATCGTTGACGACGCTTTATTGTCACTAAGCAGTTATTTAGGTGATAATAGTCATAATTAAGAATCATTATTTTGGGATGTTTTGAACCCCTTTAGTTTTGTTTCATTATTGTAATTCATCCCCCTTTCGCGTAGAAGTAAATTCATAATTTGTTTTGATAATACTCATGATTTATTTGTCCTGCTATCTGTATGTGAGGCTAGAACAATTTACTTTTTTTTTTGAAATATTAAGTATGTGTATTTTGAGTGGTCTGCGAGGCCTATCCGAGTACTGGGTTTTTTTTGTATTATAATTAGATAATAAAATTTTGTGGATCATTATGTTAGCCACTGCGTCGATTGTTCGCGCCGTTAATATAATTTCTTGTGTTATTTGGATTTTAGTTACGGTAATTTCTTTTTGTATATAGATATATTTTTGTACTAATCTTTAAGATATCTGATCTCCCCTCAGATCTTTGCTAATAGAAAACAAACCAGATTAAAAATTAAATTTCCGTTTGTTATAAATTGAATTTAATATTTATCGTCCTCATCCATTTAAGTTTTGGTTATACAATAAACCTTTCTTATTACTTTATCCTTCCTTTTGTGTACGCTTACGGGTCCTAAGTTACTTATGAAGCTGAAGTAGTGTGAAATCGTTTCGAAGGTTCGTGTATTCAAAAAAAAAAAAAAACATATAATTAAGCTTCTGGCGCCCCTTTATTGTCTTTCTTTAAATATCAGTCACCCACGATCCTTACCGACTGTTTAGCTGGCCACGAACCCTTTTTTTCCACCCCGCCCAATAAGCTACCTGCCTATTATCCTTCTACCTTCATTGTTCTTTTCTTTCTATCTGGGGTAACAAGATAACGTCGGCCGCGAATACGTCTACGAGCACGCCACGTACCATCTTATCTAGACGCTCGCTACGTACTACTCCTATCCATTTACCCCATCAGCCTGTTTCGGTCCTGGATTAAAGTAGACTTGATCTCGTTTGCCTTGTTGATGGCTTTAGTATTGTCGGCATTGACTGTGTCTTTGGGATCTTTCGTTGGGTGCTAAACTTGTTGGGGTTGGTAGATCCAGGGCAGGCGGTGATGGACGTCGACGTTTGCGCTAGCTGGGCAACGTCTGTAGGGCATCTAAACGGTGGCGGTCGGTGGTACGTCGTTTTTTAGTGAAGGAAATGACAAGTTGAGCTGAACGTCTTCTGGTATAAGCGACGGTTGTGGCATTGAGTGTTATACACATTAAATACGGTAGTTCTATAACCATTCCTCTCCACTATGTGACAGTTTCGTTTGCGCGTACCCTTTAAGTATGTAGTACACCCTTGAGACCCAAACCTCAGAGTGGAAGAGAGGACAGACGTATGATGTAACTTAAGGGCTACTACATGTAAAATACAGTTGTGAGGATTGGGTAGGAATTAATTTGAGGATAAATAATTACAGAGAAAAACATTGGTAAGGATTTCTGCATCGAAATAATCTATGAGTTTTTACGTGTAGCATACGTCTTGATTGTTTCATACTTTTGGTGAATAGATTGATAATAACATTTTCCTTCTTGAATTTTCTAGTTTGATCCTTCCATTGTGCATGATATAACTAACTGTAGTGTTAAATCTTTTAAAAGTCTTCTATTTTATGTAATCTAACAAAATTGTGTGTTGTAGGATATATGCAAAGGTACTATAAGCACCAATATAAATTAAGTTGTGGGCTATGATACACCGTTTCATTTGTCATTTACAAGAACACTTCTTAGAGGTCGAATCCAAATAGCTACGATAGAGTACTTTAAGAACAAAGTGTCGATTGTTTGGACAGACAGGTGGCACAGCAATCTGTTTCACAAGGACTGAAATTAACTCAGTAAGGAGCTGAAACCAATTATTAAAAATAAAATCAGGAGTAGAACAGCTGAAACGACGTATTTGATGAAAAAAAAAACACACACACACACACACATACACACACACACACACACATACACACACGCACATACGCACACACGTACGCACACACGTACGCACGCACGCACTCACTCACTCACTCACTCATGCACGCACACACGCACGCATCCCCCCCCAACCAACCAACCAACACGCACGCACATGCACACGCACACGCACACGCACATGCACACGCACATGCACACGCACACGCACACGCACACATACACACGTACACGCACACGCACACACACCCACACACGCACACGCACACGGACACACACGCACACGCTCACGCACACGCACACGCACACGCACACGCACACGCACACGCACACGCACACGCACACGCACACACACGCACACCCACGCCATCACCCACACCCACCCACACGCACATACACACACATACACACACGCACGCACGCACGCTCGCACACAGGCAGGCATGCATGCACGCACCCACGCACGCATGCACGCACGCATGCACGCACGCACGCACACGCACACCCACACCCACACGCACGCACGCACCCACGCACGAACCCCCATATATATATATATATATATATATATATATATATATATATATATATATATATATAACCAGAGATAGGTAATCTTGACTGTGCTTATTTATAACAAATTATTATTTTCAGAACCTGAGGTTGCAGTCAATCTTATTGAAGCTTATTTATTTAAAAAGGAGAAACACTCTTTGACATTTATCAAGCTTTCGGAATTTTTATTTATTCCATCTTCAGGATAATCTTATTTTAAAACTGAATATTGCAGTATATATATATATATATATATATATATATATATATATATATATATATATATATATATATCTGAGAAGTTCAACAAAAGGTAAAACTTGAAGGCATTCAGTTGTGTTTTACATTATGAAGGACCGACCTTTACTTGATGGAAGCCATTGGATAATTATTGTTACAGCAGAAAAAATTTAAAAAAATATGTTTTCTAAGCGAAATTTTTATCACAGATGTTAATGTAGTATATTTACATACTTTTATACTTTTATACAACCGTCTTCCACCCAGAGAGAAAGATGTATACTATAAGCTAAAGGATCGTCCGGCGTCATTAGTTTGTAAAGTTAGTCATCTAAATTGTTTTATTTTATTTTGCCACCATAATGTTCTTTATACGCCCCCAAATGCGGGCGTAATGTGGTCTTTATAGCACGGAAATGTCATTGTTGCTAAGCAGCATGATTGACAGCAAACACATGACATGATATGGTTTTCACCTTCCATTTTAGAATGCAAATTATTTAGAAACAAACAGTACCTTAGCAACAATTTAGCAATATCACAGTATCTTAGTAACAACAAATTAGCCTACTGTCGCTTTATTTCACTGCATTTGCATTTAAAAACTTGCCGAAAATACTGAATCTTTTTAATATTTTGTTCCAGTTTCATGGTGCAAAATAAAATAAAACATTGCATGTACCACGGGCATAATTGTAGATTATGGCTCTCAGGAATATAAAAGCCCTCCGCTTCGCGTTGGGCTTTTAACATTCCCTCGAGCCATAATCGTCTGATTATGCCCGTAATACATAAATATCTATAAACTCATATGAAAATGTACTTCAAAAATGGATAGTAACGTACCTACTTCAAGTGCGTATGACACAATCCATGCATAAAGGGAACTTACAGACACTCACTGGTATTAGTTGAGATGCATATTAATTTAGTTGGATAATTGTAATTTGACTAACCTCTCAGTCTCTGTTATTCATTGTACTTATTTGATTTTTTCCGTTTTTCCTATCTTTTCATCATTTATTACTTACATATTTTCACAATAGTTCTTTTAATAACTTCCATTTCCGACTTAACAAACCTTTATTATTTCAAACACCATTGAGTCCTTTGAATGCGAAATATCGTAACAGTAATATCTGTAACAGGCAAACTTTGCACACAGAATAAGAACAGCAGTTTGTGTTAAATTTGCTCTAATATTTCGAAAGCGAGAATTAAAATTGGGGTCCCTTAATATTACTATCTTATATTTTAGAGGAAGGTAACATTCATATTTATTTCAATACTGTAATCGCAAAATTACAGCGTGGGGCAAATGCCTTGGGTATATCTATCGAATCACTAAAGACTATCAAGTCTGACAGTACATCAAATTTAATTTTATCCAGATCAGTGAAAAAATCAAATCGAACGATCCGCCAGAAGTATTCAATATTTATGTACAAATTAAGAACAATCTGACGTATACCCTATTACCCACATGTGAAATGCTTTTATTTATAGAAATAGCTTGGATATTTAAATGCTCATTCAATTTAAAAAAGACCCTAATCACAGCTTTATTGGAAAAATGGAATATAGCAAAAATGTGAACTCCATTTCTTAAATGACACATTCAAGGGATCAATTCACGTGGTCGAACACAAATAGTATTTATGGATGAAACATGGATTTACTCAAAAGGAGATTCAGACAAGTCGTAGGAAGAAGAAGACATAGAGAAGTGAAGGGAAACCTCAGGGGATAGTACGGTAAATGGTTTACAGTTATCCACCTCAGGATTTATACAAAATGCTTTGTTATTGTCTTCGAAATCATCAAAAAAAGATTATAGTGTTATTTAAAAAATTGATTATTGGACCTTTTTCTAAATAATTTAGCTTTCCTCAGTTATTATGGACATAGCACCACACTATTCAATGTTGGTCGAGAGATTATTAATGTGGAGAACTGTTCAGAGAGTCCGATACGGACAGTGTTTAAAAATTTGGTACTTTAAACTACTTTTACAACATAACAGAGTAATTGAAAAAGATGTGCTAATTTTTGTTATGTAATTATTCTGTGCAATTATTGAACTCAAAATGGCTTACATTTAAAAATATCAGGCTATTAAATTTAATTTCAAATTTGCGTAGTATAGGTCATAAATTGGCGGACAGTGCCTGTAAATGATTCAATGGCAAAAGCGCAAAGCTGTATCTAATGAATGAGCTGGTCAATTTTTTTTAAATTGTAGCAAAATGATGCTTTTGATACAAGGAGACATATTTTAGAAAAAAAATATCTACTGCTTAGCAGTTGTGTAGATAGGTATTGCATACGGAAATCAACATTTATTTAATATTTTTAACACAAAACAACAAACGAAACACTTTACTCTAAACTAGAACACTATACATTAGAGCACTGAAAAACGAAAGTAAACATTTTACTCTATAGTCTAGGAACCTAACTGAAAAACAAAAATAAACATTTTACTCTATACTCTAGAAAACAGCAAGTGTCCAATCAAGTTTATTTTATAATGTGATAACTTTGGAAACATCTTGGGCACAGCAGTGGAGTTTGTTTTTCGCATCCAGTGCACTGCCAAGACATTTTGACTCGTTTCTTTTCTTTTGCAGACTGGATACAATTGAGGTAATACCTTTTCCTATTATATTTTTCTGAAGGAGCAGGAATTTTTTCTGGAAAATGCCGCGAACTCATTACTTCTTTAGGCTTACGATTACAGGCATTATTTTTATTCTTGCTGATTATTAGCATCCTGCCATCCGTTACATCTTTGGGTATATTTGTCAGATCCTTTATTAAATCTTCCCTAAATTTCAAGGTCATTTTTTGTGCCTGTGGGTTCTGATGTCTATAAATGATATAAGCATTCAAACAGTTATATCGAGTAAATGAAATATAACTGTTTTGTACCAACGCACGGTATTCCTTGGACATGAATAGTACGATACTAATTGATCACAACGACCTACGCCGCACATAAACTTATTGTATTCAGAGATTTCAAAGGGTTTCACTTTGAGTTGTCCAAATATATTTGCAGTTTCAACTAGTTGAGGATTGTATCTAGTTGTTATGCATAGTACGTCTCTCTTGTCTTTCCATTTAGAGACATAAATATTTCCTCGCCTTCTCCAAATATGTTCACCTCTTTTTAATTTTTGAGATGCAACTAGCGTAGGGTTCATTCTTCTGTTTGCTCTTAATGTTCCAGTTAAATGGGTTTTCTCCTTTAATAATTTATTTGACAAATCTACACTGTTGTAGAAATTATCCATTACAAGGTGGTGTCCTTTATTCAAATATGACTTCATCAGCCGGTTGACAAGGTCCGTCGTTTTCAGATTGACTTTATTGTTTTTCTTTTTACCTTTTGTTCGACCTACATTTTTATTTTCATTATTCCCATTAATTTTGCCTTTGTAAATCTTAATATTAAAGATATAACCATTAGTAGCACATAGCTCATAAAATTTAATTCCGTATTTCGCTTTTTATTTTTGATATATTGCTTAAAGAGCAGTCTGCCCCTATGAAGTAACAAAGACTCATCTAGTGAAACGTGTTCTCCAGGTTTGAATGCATACTGATAATGGCTTATTAATATATGTAGCAATGGATTAATTTTATACAGCCTGTCTTCAGTAATGTCTGATTCTTTACACACACTTAAACCTCTTAATATAGTTTCATAGCGCCTTCCTGACATAACCGAAGACATTATAGGAAGATAATAAAGAGGATGTAATAAAAACATTTCCCTTATCGCAGAAAATCCTAATTGGGCTCTTAAAAGTGAAAGGCCTAAAAATTTATTCAGTTCGGCCTGATCAATATCAACAAATGTTTTGAGCCGTGCATGTTTTTTATGAGGACGTTCAGACGCAGACATTTTATGGGCATACTCGTTTGAAGCTACTAAAATAAGTTCAGTGACTTTTGTTGTCCACTTCTAAATACATTGATAGGCGTTGTTATTTTTGAAATAAATCTGTACCCCAGAAGTAGCAGAGTCGAAATGAAAATCTGGTATTTCCTCAACATGATCAATCATTCTTCGTCTCTAGTAGTACTGCTTCCACTATCAAAATTGTCACAACCACTGTTATTAATTTTTGGTTCCCTTCGTTTGTATATATTATTTTCTGAAATATCAGAATCCGACTTTAATTCTGTATCAGATTCATCGCCTTCGTCTGCGGACAGTTCAAACGTTGGATCCCATCAAGTTCGCCAATACTAAATGGTTACTGTTCCACTACATCATTATCTGCCGATTCGTCGGTAGAAACTTCACCGAATAGACGTGGAAGACCAGCTTCTTCTTTTGGATCCATGTTATTCTGAACTAAAAAGCAATAAATCAAAGGTATGCATAATAATATACTACTAGTCAACTAACCTTATCAATAGGAAGTCTTGCAAAAATAATTATAAATTCGTAAAATAAAAATCATTCACAGTGGAACACACATTATTCGACGCACAATGATACACTGGCTCGTGTACTGTTGTTGCAGTAGTTTGCGCTACGAGAGACTTTCGCTTTCCGGAGTACTCCGATTTGCGCCGATTGTGTATGCAGGGTAGTACTATAACAACAAATAGCTGCAAATGTATAAACACTAAAATAAAAGCGATGATGTAATAAATTGATTGTAATTGATCGAATAATTTTAATTAATAAAAAAAATTACCAAATATCAATCGCTACTGCCGTCGGCTCAATCGGAAGATGAAGATAAGGGGAGAGTTCTAATATACTGAATCAATAACATACCTGAAATACTGCTTCTCATAAGCTTAATTATTTTCACTTATACTTAATTCATAAAAAAATGTTATCTAAAATTATGAAAACATGATAAAATCTTGAGCGCCATGTTGTCTTTTATATATATATATATATATATATATATATATATATATATATATATATATATATATATATATATATATATATATATATATATATATATATATATATATATATATATATATATATATATAGGAACAAAAAACCTAGTTAAGGAATAATAATAAACAATTTATCAAAATGAAAATAAAATAACATGAAATACTTAAGTTTATTTAATATCTGATTGAAAAGGTTAAAAATCAGAAGTCTTATACTATTCTAAAATTATATAAAAACATTACCATTGAACGTTCGGTGCATAAACTGTAACTGGTAACTATGAAGCAGAATGGTGAACTTGGTGAGGTCAATGTCTTGCTTATTTCCCTTTATATATTGTGTCCATAACTTTATTGAATTTCTTTGAAGTTTAATTCGCCAAATTTATTTATAAAAGTATGTAGAACTTGCGTTGTAAAATGTAATTCAAGTAAAAATTGCCATTTAAATTAGAAAATAGAATAGTAACTTACTGACTTATAATAATTAAAAATAATTATTATAAAAATGCCATATAAAAGTATGCATTAAAAAATATGAGTAAAATAATTGCAAACTAAGTGCAAAGTAATTAAAAGTAAAAAATAAAAGTGAGTACTTAAAAGGTGAGTACTTAAAAGGTGAGTACTTAAAAGGTACCTAAAAAAAAGCAAAGGCTTTAGTTTTAAATATAATGAATTGGAAAATAACTTACCACCAAAATCTGATGGCACCAATTATAAAAAATTAGGTAAAAATCATGCTTACTGCTGTAACATTCAGCATTAAGTGAATTAAAAAAAAAGCTTTCAGAATAACTCAAGTGTATTCCCCCTAAAAGTCTTCACGCGTTGCGCGAATACCATAATATCAATCCAATTTTTTAAGAAAGGGAACTATAACTATTTATGAAATATTACACCCAAAAGATATGTTCTAGGAAATGCAAATTAAATTGCCATTCTCAATTCTACATATTAATAATTAAAAACTTTTCTAATATTACGCCAAATAAATGAACGATTCTTAAATTAATGTACTTTTTAATACAACCACAAAAAAAAAGGTTGTTACAGTACTTAGGTCCAAAGATCGTGCCCAAATATTTAATGGCCTATGTTGGGACATCAATATGTGCACTATAAATGTTTAGATAGCGGTTTGCACTGCTTTTGCAGATGTGTCCAGTAAGAGGCGATAAATATGAACTGCTATTCCAGTAGTGTCCCAGCTAGGTAAATTTAATTTACTGCTATTACAGTAATGCCTGTTAATGTGTTAATTACCATTTAATAAGAACTGTTACAAATCAACTTAGAGGAACACCTTATAGTTCTCTGGTCACATGAAATAAGCTTGCGACTTTGTAACATTAAATGATACCTAATACTAAAAAAAGCTTAACAATTAGATATATAATCCTTAGACATTTATTTTTAATTTGACAAAAATATGACTTTTTTACCATTTTGTAAATTCCTTCCCTCTTTTAATGTTCTACTGCTTAACATTTCTTTTTACTCATGAGAAAATCTGATACCCAGTATACTACTGCAAATTCATGCATACTACATTAATATATTTCTAGAACGTTATGTATATCTATTGATCTGTTTACTGAAATGATATAAACTCACTTCATGCATGATTATTAGCTTCGTGTTTCGCTCTAAAACTGTAAGTACATTTATATCTTTTTAGTTCACCAAGTAAATCTCATTTTAGTATGTAACATTCTTTTTAGACGATGTATAAGTATGTTTTGTACCCTTAAAGAACCATTCGAACTGGATCGAATTGCAAATATGTCCACTCGTTCCTCTAAAACTGCATTAAAATTTTCCAGAAAAAGGAAAATGCAGTTTTCTGATGGAATAAGTTTACCTATATCTTATTGATAGTTGTAATTTTCTACTTTAGCTAGATTTATGTTCTTCATGCAATCCATTGATAAAATTAGATTTCTATCTATAAACAAATTCAATTTACATTTATATTTAAAATATGCAAAGTATGTATTTATAAATATCTGATGTGGAACACCACACGACCTTCCAACCTACAAAATGGAAATTAAAAGCAATGAAATAATTTCAATACAATTTTTTTTGGGATAATTATGCAACCTCTTTTATACTATTATTATAAGCGAATAACAAAAAAAAAAAAAAACTTATAATAATTTAATATTAGTCAAGTGCTTTGGTATGTGTGAATCCTTGCGATATTGCAGGCTCACATTCCATTAATATAAGTAATTCGATTGTAATCTCATTATATTTAGAATTTACATCAGTTCTACATGCATAAAAACAAAATTTACATCGATTGGGGCTTGTATCTCGATAGCTCAGTTGGTTAGAGCGGTACTCTAGCAAAGTACATGTCGTAGGTTCAAATCCTACTCAAGGTAAACTCTTTATTTATGTATTTAATAAAATTAGTAATAATTTTTTCTTTTATACTATGTTCATTACGAAAACAAAAACAATCATCTGTACCAAACAGATGTTTAAAACTTCATGACAGAGTTTAACAGACATCTAGATGCTAACTTAAATAATTAAAAGAAATCAAATAGTTTTAATTATAATTTTTTTAGGGTAAATATGCAACCTTTTTTATACGTTCAGAATGAAAACAGACAACATTGTACAAACAAAAATAATAATCTATGTCAGAATGACGTTTAGAACTTCATGCCAGATAGAGATTAATAGACATAAATGCATGTAAAATTCGACAGCCGCCCGCTTGTATAAGATATCAATAATACAAGCTTAACCATTTTCATTGATATTTAATTAACTTTTAGTCTTACCTTGCGTTATATTAAGAGATTTAATAAAGAAAAGTTATGTAAAATTAAATTTTCTTTAAAAAATATATCTGCACTTTTTCTTATAAAATTAATCGTTATTCAGGTATTGAAAAAATTTTAACACTTAATTCTACCTTAGGAATTTTTTTGCCGCTAAATTACGCGTCATATCAAAGAATTGCATAGAATATAATTAATCGATATGTTTAAGGTCTAGTATATCTGGGTATTTTTATATCTTTGAAATATGTTTTAGAAATATTTGATAAAAACCAGAACATAACCCTAGCAACCCCTCCCAGCAGCTGGATTTCTCACAAAATCTACTCAGCTCCAAACGATATGAAAACAAGCTTAAATACAAAATTTTAAGTACGTAAATGTTTTCGTTCTGGAGTTATCGTGGACCCTAACACACACACACACGCACGCACGCACGCACGCACGCACGCACGCACGCACGCACGCACGCACGCACGCACGCACGCACGCACGCACGCACGCACGCACGCACGCACGCACGCACGCACGCACGCACGCACGCACGCACGCACGCACGCACGCACGCACGCACGCACGCACGCACGCCGCACGCACGCACGCACGCACGCACGCACGCACGCACGCACGCACGCACGCACGCACGCACGCACGCACGCACGCACGCACGCACGCACGCACGCACGCACGCACACACACACACACACACACACACACCCCCGCCCCCGCCCCCACCCCCTCGTATGCTTCTCCAGATATATTGTTCACTTATTTTATCTATAATCGATTATGGTTCCATTGTGTACTCTTCTGCATCCAACTGCATTCTGAAAATGCTTGATTCGGTTCATCACTTGGGTATTAGAATTTGTCTAGGAGCCCTAGCAGGCACACCTTCTGCAAGTCTCTGTGTTGGATCCGGACTAGCACCTCTTCACATTAGAAGAAAGAAAGTAATCTTGCCTTATTTATGTCGATTGAGTGCACAGTATAACCATAGGAATTTTAATATAATTTTTAAATCCAATATAACGTCACAGGCCCTACACAAGCCGTTAAGTATCCGAGCGCGAGACATGTTAACCGAATTGAATCATCAGATTCCACCTGTATTACCGCTGGGATTAATTGAAGTACGACCGTGGAACATCCCTCGACAAGAAGTCATACTGGACCTTACCCAGTACGACAAGCATGCCACGCCAGCGTCCTCATTCCATAGGAATTTTTCTCAATTATTGATAGCTACACGGGAGCGAAAATTCTATACACCGATGGTTCTAAAGCTAATCACGGAGTAGGAGCTGCAGTTGTAGTAGATGACACTGCCTATTCTTGGTCGTTGTCATCGGACGCTTCAGTGTACACTGCGGAATAGTATGCTTTGTGGTAGGCACTGCTAATTTGTTCTTTCGCATCACGTCCTAGCCACTTCATTATTGCTTCACATTCACTCAGTGCTCTAACATCTCTCGCTAACCCCTACAATAATGGTCCTCCCCTTCAGATGATTTTATCACTCTTGCTATCTCTAAGAGTTACTTGGGTTTCGTGTCATACTGGTCTTACAGGTCACGATCTAGCTGATGAGGCAGCACGTCTTGCGGCGGAGCGGGATGATGTGGAGGCGCATGTCATGAAGCACACTGATATCAGAAGTTCTGCATACAATAAGATCATGGAAATCTGGCAAGCGGAATGAGATTTACTCGGTAACCATCTACACAACATTAAAGCCTCAGTTATGTGGTTTAACCTGGCTGAAAATTTCTCTAGGCAGGAACATGTCAAAATTCGACGTCTTAGGCTTGGATATACATTTTTGACCCATGGGCACAGATTAACATGTCAAAATCCAACAATGTTCAACAACTGTTATATGCAACTTTCCGTCCAACACATCCTTGTTGATTGCCCAATTTTCTAAATTTTGAATTTTTAGATTTAAACCAGAAAAATGCTTATCTGGTTAAATAATACTACTAACTAAAGGATAATTTAAAGAATAAAAATGATTTCACAAAAGATTGATTTGATTTTTACAAGGATTAAATAAATCTGTTAAACCAGGACCGCCGTCTTTTCTTTTAATGTATAACCTCTCTACAGAGGATTTTGGATGTAAGTAATTATATTTTTTAAGCATTTTGGAGCTAATCGGTCCAAATAATTTAAATTTATGTCAGGCCATTTTAAAATCCTAAACGAATAAGATAAAATTACTAGAATTCAGTTTTGTTTTTAGCAGAATTTTAATTTTTCAGTATATTTTTGTCGAAATCGTTTTTGAGTAATGAATGATCTAATATCAAATTTTCCTTCACTACTAAATATTTATAAAACATGTTCGGAGATAGCTGTGGAATTGCATTTACTATTTCAGAATTTACAATTGGGACACTTTTTATTAAATTAATTTTGGGCACATTTATATATTCCAAATTCCATAATGACCTACTGTAGGGTGATGTACTTTGTATGAATTTTTTAAAGATGGTCCTGGCCTAATTGTTAGACCCATACGCTTTTCATCCTAAACGTGAACGGTTTATTTTCGCCAAAATATTTAGTTCGCCCTTCTGATTGATTTAAATTAATTGTTATATTACTAACTATGTCGGTGTTAACTTCTAAATACTGGGTATTGCTTAGAGTTTTGTCTAAACAATAACCCGATGAAACCCAAACGCCGATTTCGTGTACAACTAGCCGGTAAATAATATTACACTTGATATGTACGTTGGTATTGTTTAATTATTTGAATATCTAAGTCCGATGTATGTTGTTACTGTCGAAAATGAAATTATCACGGAAGGTAACAGATAATTAAAGTGCACCGAACTAGCTCGGTGGGACGGAGGGCTGTGGATGTGTTTTTGAATTTAAAAATACTGAAGGTGGTTAGTCGTATTGTCGAAAGTCGCAAATAAGGGTGCGTTGTAATTGGAATAAAGTTAACTAATGGGCGCCAGACTGTTGTTAAAATAAAATAGGTAAGAATACACCTGGGCACACGTAAATAAATCAACCTTAAACAGTTAAAATGTCTCACTTAGCTTACGGCGGAGATGCTTCAAAACTTTAGGTCTAAAACAAATCTCAAAATATCCATACGCTCATATGCTACAGCGTGTACGCAAATCAGCTGTGGAGGTTCAATGATTTGATTAAGTTTATTTTTACGTTACGTTACCCCCCAACGCTTGTAAACAAAATATCCCCAACAAGAAAAAAAAATAAAAAATAAACAACGCTAAATGTTTCGCTAAATTATTACCAAGTCAAATTCAAATACTAATCATCTCCAAAACACTGTCATCCATTGAACTCAAAATAAAATAGTTAGTCATAAACTAGATCAGGGATTCCCAAACTATTTTGGCCCAGAGACCCCTTTTTCAACATGAACTGATGCCTCAGACCCCCATAGCCAAATTACTTTAAAAATCTCTAATTTTTTCCTATTGATATAAAATACTTACCGATTTAAAAACTTAGCGGTTGATTAAGTGAGTAAACTTTACATCATTTTCTCATTAAAATTTAACAAAATAAATAGACATAAAATTTAGTAAATATGTAATTAATAATTATTAATACAAATTACGTAAAATACTTAAGTATGTAATTATTTTTTGAAAAAAACATTACAATCGCAAAATCTGGTTCAATATTGGTGAGTTGCAGCCTTAAATCTTCGCGTTCGTTGATTTTCAAACGGTTTCTTTGTTTTGTCAAAATGTTTGTAACCACACTGAAGCTTTTTCAACTGGGTATGATGATGGAAAAGCGATAAGGTATTTTTCAGCAATGTTCCACAATGGAGGATACTGTTTTTCATCGTCTTGAAGCATTTCTGGTAATTTTGACAAATGTGTAAACTGTGAATATTCTTTTCTGCTTAAATTTTGTTTATAAATGATAAGTTTACCCACAAAGGCCGATATTATTGATTTTGTTTTAATCAAGTTGAGATCGTCACCCTGCAGCTAAAAATTAACTTTGTTAAACATACCAAAGATATCAGTCAAGTAGTGAATATCTGTTTTACAGTTGTTCAAATTTTCTTTCAAATTTGGATCTTTTTCTTGTAAAAACTCAAACACAGATTCAAAATAGCAGAAAATCTTGCTAAGTAAGAAACTCTTGATAGCCAGCGAACTTCAGTGTGCAGAAGTAACCGAATAAAGACTTCGTCGTTTTCCTCACATAGCTGAGCAAATAATCGATAGTTCAAAGAATTGGTTCGAATCTTGTTGACAGCATTTATAACATATTGTAAAGACTGGTGCAATCTAGGACTCAGATTTTTTGCTACTAAATGCTGTCTGTGAATCACGCAGTGAATGACCAGTACCTCAGGCAGTTGTCACTTTAAGTGAGCTATAAAACCACGATGACGACCAACCATAGATGGTGCATCATCAGTCGTAACAGAAACAATGTTCTTCCATGGAATAGCTTTGTCGGTAAAAAACGTTCCACGGCCTGAAAAATCGATTCTCCTCTGGTATGTCTCTAAATATGTAGCAAAAAGCAGTTCTTGGCACATATTTTCATCTTTAATATATCGAACGTATCCTACCAACAGAACTTCATTGCCGAGTAATGTAGACTCGTCCAAATGGAGAGAGAATCTGTTGGTCTGTAAGAAATTGCATAAAATGTTTTGTACGTCGCGACCCATCTCCTCTATTCGTCTCTGAACCGTGTTATTGCTCAAATGAGTTCTCTTTATATCATGTGCGGGCTTGTGTAATACATTGTTGAGGATCGCCGCAATGGCTGGTAAAATAAGCTGCTCTCCAATTGTGTGGGGTTTACCCAACTTCGCTATTAGTAAAGATACATTATAGGACGTTTATAAACCATCAACGTCTTGCATAGATGATGACGCAAACATCGATCTTATGGATGGCCTTTTCTCTAGTTTTTCTTTAAGTGTTTGAAAGAATGACGGGCTTGCTTTTTTTGTCAGCATGTCCTCCATTTTTTAAGGCTTCATGGCATCGTCACATATGAGACACATCGGTAAGTGTTGATTTGATAGAGATGGAATAAATCCAAACTTCAAGTAGTCCAAACTGTATTGTCTGCATTTTTTTCGTGTCTGCCATAATAAAACTCGCAGTAAATCTGCAAATAAAAAAAAGAGTTTAAGAAACTACTTAAAAAAACAACAATAAAACTGTTAAATTTGCACAGGAGCTTATTTTTACCACACCTAGGTACTGGATGTTTTTTAGGTATGCTCACGAATTTACTCATTGATAAACTTGGATAGTACAGAACATTTGTGTTAGGTACCAATCAGCGTAAAAAACGAAAACAAAGAAAATTGAACATTTATAATTTTAGGTAACAACTTTTCTAAAGTAATTTTATAAAATAGTGGTTGAAATGGTATAAGGAATAAATATTCTTTTAAATAACATAATAAAGAAATAAGTGTAGTAAAAATGTTCTCCAAACAAATCGTTAAACTAACTGGAGATACAAACCAATCACCAAAAATAATGCCTTTGATTCAGTCGGTAGATTAACGTAGGGTGGTTTTATCTTTTGATTTGCTTAATTACCTCAATTTTTGCTTGATTACTTCCACTGAACATAAATAATAAAAAATTGCAATGTAACACTAATATAAATGATCTCGGACGCCAAGTTATTTTTTAATAATGCTCGGAATAAGTAAACCGAGGTTGTTTACAATAAAAATTTTATCAAAATGTAAAAAATAAAATATGTAGAACTATGTTTATTAAATATTTAAAGTTAGAATTATATAAAATATATCTTAAAAACTAATTGTAAAAACCTTAAATTACTAAATTATTGATATAAATACCTGTCACTAAATACAATACTTCTTGAGAACCCCTGGTATTACAGAAATAAATGCGGAAATGCAAACCTAGTGATGTCATCTTGGCATCAATATTGTGTAATATCTCGAAATAACACTTTACGTGGTAAACCACACCCATAAATGGAATTTTCCTTCTAATAAATTTATCTTCATGAAATTGAATAATCCGTTTATTGCATTTTCTTGAATTTTTGAATGCAAAAATTGCAATCGTAAAATCAATTGTAATTAAAGTAGAAAAGTAATTGTAATAAAAGTGTAAATCAAAGTAAAAATAAATGAAAAGAAAGTGCCTGAAAAGAGCAAATGTTTTAATTTTTAGTATAATGCGTTATAGCATATCTTACCATTAAATCAATGGCACTTTCACAAAATTTAGGTGGAAACCAAAAAAAGCTTCCTAATAACAGAACGTTCATCAGGAAGTGAAAAAAAATGGATGATTTGAAATTGGATGATGATATATAGCGGTGCGCAAAAGATATGAGCAGAATACTTTAAGTGGGAGTATAAACCTTTAAGAAGATATACACTTAAGTTACACTAAAATGCAAATTAAGTTGCCTACCTCATAGCTATAATGCAAAAATTAAAATTTTTTCTTATATTTACAACTGAATTGAACGAAAGACCTAAATTACGGTATATTTTAATACAACTCAAAATGGGTTGTTACAATTTCAAAAAATACTTAGAAAAATATTAAAACGTTTTTTGGTACTACCCATCTTTCTCAATTTGGTTTAACTTGCAACTTTACCTTAGGTTAAAATTTGGAAATAAAATTATCTAGATACGATTGAAATTCAGATCATTTACGTAGCCAAATCAATTTTACAATGCGAGATTTTTATACACATAAACCTGTAGTACATTTAATTAAGTATTAAAAATACCAAAAGAGAGCCCAAATAAATGCAGTTCGTCAACCTTAATTTTAAATAGCGTAAATGCATCAACAATTCAACTAAAGACAACTACGTTTATTCGCTTTATCACCAAATAATTTCACCAAAATGCAAGCAAACGTATTATGACACAATCACAATAAACGTACAATGTTAAATTACCTTCGGCAGAAATTCTTGAGTACTTCTTCTCCAGGCGACAGTAGAAGCGATCTGGACGTAATCGGATTCAGGATACCTGCTGAATGATTTCCAAACGGCAACCCATGCAGCAATTTCCAACTAACAGCTTCAACAACGTTACGATTTGCTTGACTGGCACGGACGTCATATAGTTTATGTACACAAAAATAAAAGCTTCTATGCACGAAATTATTTACACTATCTTGATTCAATCTTAAATTAATTCGGTAGCTTTATTTACAAGGGTGTTTATGATTAAAAATAATTATTTATACAATTAATTATATACAAGGAGATCTTCGTCTGTTTCGGCTGTATGTTAGGACTGATGAAGGTGTGCCTTTACAACAATTTTTATTCGAAAATGTTAATCTGTGTATTTGCGTTTAATATTTCACTATTAAGATGCGCTTAGCAAAACACATCTCTTTACGAAATTCTTGTTACCTGACAAAGTGTCCAAAACTTCACAAGAATCAACCAGGACGAATTAACTTCAATGCATCCACCTGAACGGTGCTCTAGGTTGATCCGAACGAGCACGATAGGTTCGGTCCTCCAGGTTATTCGAAAAAGACACCACCACCGATAATTCACACCCCTCACAACCGACAGTCAGATCAAGATCCTTCGCTCAATTAACCGTGAAAAAAAAACCTCTACCCCCTCTCAATAGTATTGTACCATCTTTCTCAACAAAACTTTCGGACGAAAAAACTGCTAACGCTGCGGCGTGTTTCTAACTAGCGCTATTAATTTTAAGGGCATGAACACTGAACGTTTACTGAGTACAAATGGTAGTCCGAATAAATATTACATTAATAGTAACGACGACTAATTAACACCAACGGATTGAAGTACTGCAACCCGACAGAAACACGGCGTCAATCTATAAAACGCAATAAGGAAAAATGACATCAACAACACCTGATTTAAACAATCCTGGTCCGTCAATTTAAATTCGAGCTTTTCTTATCAACAACTACGTTTTATTTTTAAAACCTTTTTATACAAATTTACACGAAAATTATTATGTAGATTTAGCTTTGAAATTTCCTATTTCCAATTAATTAATCCAAGAAAAAAATATAAATGCCACTTTCAGACATCCATTTATCTATTGCAATATGAAAATTTTAATTCGAAAACCACTACAAAGCTTAGGGAAATCAATCAATCAGATGTCAATTTTACTTGTACCTTTATGAACACAAAAAAAACAGGTTTCGTTAGCGTGAAAGCGAGAATTGAGTAAATAGGAAAAAACGGAAAAATACGTATATATACAGGGTGTTTAAGCGCAAATTACAATGTATAACGTTTGCCTCTAATATTTTATGACCCAACCCGAGCATGTGTCCGATACTGCCCTTTTTGGTGAAATGTATGGCAAACGCAACTAATTTCACACTTGAGTGTATTATTGTTTGTTCGTAAACGAAACTTGTTTGTTGGTGTACGAAACTTTATGTATCACTTATTTCTTCTAGTTCATATGCACCACGCAGAATTGTAATTATTTGAGTGTGCGAACTAGACGGTTCATTTTTGTAGTAATTTATCGTTGCCATTATACACGTTTATAATGCTGTTACAACCGTAAAACTCAATTAATCCGATAACGTACTTCCAAATCCAACTATACTGGTGGATAAAATGTATAACTAGCTGTACTACCCACACCATTTTAGATTTCTAAGAATAAATCAACGTCCCGTCCATGACAATGAACTTTGGCCTAAGTGAATGACGTTGAAGAGACCAATGAATTTTGAACTGGTTTTATATTTAAATTTATAGGAATTTCATTGGGACACCTTTCAGTTTGTTTCTTAGCTAGTACAGTAACCTTGAGGAAATCGATGAATTTTGGAGTTCGTTTCTAGTCAGTCGCCCTGAAGAGGTCAATGAACTTTGATCTGAGACCTCGTTTAAAATTATTTGAACAACTTAAATACGAAACTACCTGCTTTTATATTTAAGTCTTAGCAAAGCCATTTTTAACACATATAATTGTGAGCCTCCATAAGTATTGTTGCACTATTTTTTTTATAAGCGCCATGGTATTTTATTTAATTATTAAATTGGGGAATATAATACAATAAATTGTTGAAATAGAAGATCAAAACAGCTTAAACATGCAGATCACGGTTTTATAATCCAATGTGCCATTTGAAAACAAATAAAAACAGTTGACGTTTCAGTAACCGTAAATATCCTGACAGCTCTTTAATAGCTGAATTTAACTTCTAGCTATTTTTGCTTTGCCCGCTGATAGCTTAATTAGAGAAGGGCGTGGTTGATACTATAATTTATGACCACTACCAGATCTTAACAAACACATTATTTATTACCCATAAATATACAATTCTAAATAAAAATGCTTAAATTTATTTTATATTTCACCTAAATAAAATTAACTCCACATAACACAAATTAAACAATAGAATATAACAAAGAACGGATCTTCCAGGTGGTCACGACCTGGAAGGACTCGAAGTCTGTGGGTGGCTTAGGAATTCCTGGCGGGTGTTTAATCTCTTTAATCTGGCGGATCGATAATTAGTAGTAAAGCGGGATGATACAATACTCAAATCCATTTTTCCATTTAAAATAAATAATCGGCTGTTTAATTATTTAACAATTAGAATATATACGCAAATCAATTTGCAATTTACATCGAAAAGATACAATGGGAACTGATAACAACGGCAATGTCTTTTATTCTCTATAGAATAAATGTAGTTTACTAGGTCAACTTGTACTTTATTGATTTTAATTTAAAATTAATTTAAAAAAGTATCGCTCTTATTTACCTGACCTTAATTATACTTCTGGCCTTTGCTATAGTTGCTTTAATTATGCAAGAGAATGAGTGGTGGTTTTTCTTTGCCACTTTTACGAAAGGAGATAATTTCGTATCTCGTGCAAAACGTACAATAAACACATTTAAATTTTATTTTCAATTTCCGATTTATTCTTATCGCTTCAAAGAAAATATATAGGAACGGAGAATTAAATCGGAATGTCTCCTTTACAGAATTTTTTTTAAATTAAGGGAATCTATTTATCCCTTCTGGGTTATAATGTTTTATTAGTATTCTGGATACGAAGACAGAGCGTTTCGTATAAATTGTTGGAATATCATGAAGAAAAGGTTTTGTTCAAAACCTGCCAGAACCGTACCGGAGTTAGTTTTACTTCTACTAAATTTAGTTGATATAATGTCAAAACGTATTGAGGTGGTAATAAGCCGAAAAGGCGATGTTACGCAATGGTAACTATTGTTCTAAATTTTTGATAATTCTTCACTTAATGTTAATTTCATTTATAATTTAACTTTTTTCCTCATTTTGTCAGTTAAAACTTATACTAGTTTTATTAGTTACATTTTAAGACATAATATTCACAGTATTATAAAGTTGTGTCAATGTCAATAAATTTTTGTTAATATGACATATTTCTTAAAAAAATAGATATTTATGTATTAAGGGCATAATCAGAAGATTATGGCTCGAGGGAATGTTAAAAGCCCGACGCGAAGCGGAGCTTTTATATTCCTGAGAGCCATAATCTAATTATGCCCGTGGTACATAATGTTTTATTTTATTTTGCACCATGAAACTGGAACAAAATATTAAAAAGATTCAGTATTTTCGGAAAGTTTTTAAATGCAAATGCAGTGAAATAAAGTCGACAGTAGGCTAGTTTGTCGTTACTAAGATACTGTGATATTGCTATTATATATCATGTCATGTGTTTGCTGTCAATCATGCTGCTTAGCATCAATGACATTTCCGTGCTATAAAGACCACATTACGCCCGCATTTGGAGGCGTATAAAGAACATTATGGTGGCAAAATAAAATAAATGCTATTTACTTACTTAGGCCAACTTCACTGAGACGGGGCTATAAAGCCACGTACATTTCAGTAATCGTATGTTATTTATTTGGAAGATATTATATAGTTATATTTCCTTATTAGCTAACGAATTTTAATATTTTAAGGTTATAATTTGACCACGTCTGTTGATAATGAAATTAATACTTATTTGGATATAATTGAGCATATGTATAGAGTATCCAGAGAGTTAGGAAAAGTTCATGAGAATACATCTTATTACATTGTTTGGTGACACTAATATTACATGGCGTGGTCAATACTTATTTTGCTTTTCGAAAATCTATATAAGCTTTTACGTATATTTTTTTCTAACCATTAACTCCAATTTAAAGGCGGTACGATATTGTCTTATACAAGAGACACAAACCAAAGACAGACAGGGTTAACAAGGCTAAGAGTGGGGCGATATGAATTGTCCGCTAGCTCCTAGATCGCAGTCGGAGAGAGCCTCCGGTCCTTTTCGATAAGCAAAATTTTATAATGATGTTAAAATCGTGGCGCCACTGATTCACTATTATACTCGCCCACCCTTGAGCCAACAAGGGCTGAAGGTCGAAGCTCACGATCCCACTAGCCGTTTTTACCTGTCGTCAACCGGCAATTTCCACTATCAGTAGATAATGTTTAAATTAGTGAAGAAAGAATGTTAAAAGAAGATGCAGATTCTTTTATTTACTTACAGAAACCTGTATAGTTCGTTGAAATAAAATTCTGATTTTTCTTAATGATTTGTTTCCCCATAAGATGATGCTACTAACTATGTATTTAAAATTATAATTTATATTTTCAATGTGTGTTTATGTGTGAATTTAAAACATAACAAAGCATTGGGTATTAATTATTTTGATAGTAATTAGACTAAGTTTATTGATTTAGACTTCACCGCAAACCATCAATTAAACGTTCGAAAGTTTATGTCGAAAATTAAGTTATTATTTACCGACTATCTTGTTTTCTGTGATCATCTAAGAATTGATAACATCTGAAGCCTATGTAAATTTACCGAAAATCAAGATTACAGTGGCGCTAATGGCGTTATTTATCGATTTAGAGTTTTATTGCAAAGTATATGTTAGGATTTTGAAGTATTATTTTAGCTACTACACGTTTTATGATGGACCCCACCAATCTTCGACGTGTTCAGTCGGCCGCCCAATGATTTAATGAGCAAACTCCACGCCACTATTCTTTGATGGCGACGATAGTATGTCTCTATAAACATGCTTAAAAACTATTGAGTAAGAGGATTTTCCCATTCTACGGTAAAGTAAGAAGAAGCCAGCTAGCTATATTTTGGTTTTATGTATTGCTGAACATGTTTGAACGTATAAATGTAACGTAATCTAATATAATGTAATATAATATTTAGTAATGGATAAATAACAGTATTGATTTACTATTAAATATTCAAAAAGTGGAATTATGAACATACTTATGATGAAACTTGACTTTTACTACAAAGGCGTAGGTACTTAAGTATCCTATATCACGAGTACACTTGCTTAGTTTCCAATGTCTGCTTGTTCAACGAATACGAACTGATCTTATATACCTAGTGATATTAACACAAATCACATCTAGGATTAAAATCGTTTAGAGAACACTAGAATCATTATTTAATTAACATAGGTAGTAGATATACTAAGCTGGTCCTGTCTCTCTTTCGTCACTAGATTTGTCACCAGATTTGGAAAAAGTCACCAGAAAAGTCACTAGATTTCAAGGTTGGTAACATTGCCTGCTTCAAGGCCACGTGGCAGGAAAGGTTGGTGACACTGTTGAGTCTCTTCAAGGCCCCCGCTCGAAGGTCGCTCTCATTGTCAAGGTTCTTAACGTGCACACCCCCTCCAAGGTCAATAGTTTTTCAAGGTCGCTAATATTGCTTATTTTCAAGGTCATCCATGCTTTCGCACGCGCCCTATGCTTCAAGGTCACACGTTCCATGTATCTAAGTATATTCCTCAAGGTCATTGAAGTAACTAGATTAGAAAAAAAGTCACTAGAAAAGGTACTAGATTGTTTTTTAGGGTCATTTAATCAGATTGTCCACATGCAGGTCAATGTTTTCAAAGTTAAGGTCATCGTACACATTACCTGCATCTAAATAAATTTCTCAAGGTCATCACATTGTCTCCGTCTAAGTACATGGTTTCCAATGTCATCACATTTCCTATGCCAAAGTACAAGGTTTTTCAAGGCCATGTTCCGTGCATGTCTCCAAGGCCAGGAAACGCTCAAGGTCGCCAATCAATTCTCCGGATCAGTGTTAATTTGACAGGAAATTTTCAAGGTCAGGCCCCTCATCAATTCCAGGAAGTTCATTTACCCTGTCTCAAGCCCTGGGGTGTTATTGCAATTCTCAAGGGGTATCATACCGTTGTTTATGCTAAGCATGTTTCAAGGTCATCAAGCAATTCTTGGATGTTTACTTTGTAAGGTCACGTACCCAGCAAAGTGCACTGACCTCAAGTGGTTCCGTTCCCTAAGTACAGATAGACGTTTCCCAAAGACAGACAGCCGTTCACCTATAAGAAAAGAACAAAGGCGATCCATTGTTCTGGTCGAGTTAGAGTCATAATTCCTAAAAATAGATTGCTATCTAGCTACCCCCACCATTTCAGGCTCAATTCTGAGAAATCAATTTTCAAGAACAAAAGCGACCAATTGTTCAACCGACGCTTCAAGGTCAAAGTTGTTTTGTTCAAGGCCATCATACATGTTGCCTACGTATATTACTCAAGGTTACACAGCAATTCTTGGTTGAGCTAAGGTGTTAATTCTTATAAATCAATTCTCAGGGGTATTAAGTGGACTTTTGAAGGCGTGGGGGATTCTACCTTTCAGGGTCACCCAAGCAATTCTTGGCTGAGTCAAGACGTTAATTCTCGAGGTCGGGGTATCTTACAGGTTGTCGTTGTCCATGCTAAAATGTGAGTCAAAGTTCTTGTATTGGCAAAATTGTAATAAAAGATAATACTGCTGTCCTAAACCACCAGGATGAGGTAGTTTTCCTAAGAACCGGATCCAGTTTCCAAAGACAGATATCCGTTTCTCAATTTCCTCCACAATTTCAAGGTCACACCTCTGTGAAAAGGACAAAGGCGATCCATTGTTCAAGTAATTCTTGGTTGAGTCAGGGTCATAATTCCTAGAAATCACCTGTAGGGCTATCAAATAGATCGTCATTGGTTAAAATGTATTGGTATCAATTTTGAAGGTCATAAATCCTAGAAATCATCCCGTAGGGGTATCTCAATACATGGCCGGTAAAGGTACATAGGAGGGTGCTCTTCAAGATCACGTACACTATGGGATCCACTTTATCGGTTTCAAGGCCATTTCGTACACAGATTATCTGTATATATTCTTCAAGGCCACGTATAGTAATCTACTTATTAATTTATTAAGAAAAACCGGCAAGTGAATTAGGTCACGTACATTTTCCCTGCAAGGTTACATCTCTGAGAAACCAATTTTCAAGGACAAAGGCGATGTTCAAGCAATTCTGGTCGGCTCACAATTCATAGAAGTCAGCTGAATGGGGTATTCAAATAGACTTTACAAGGTTCTACCTTTCAGGGTTAGGTCACCAAACTGGTTGGACCATATGTCGAGAAGTTACATTTAGCAGCATTCCTAATAAATGTCGCCACGTGGCTTTCAATCAAGCAATTATTGACTGGGTCAAGGTCATGTGTTAACCTGCGGGGTGTCCCGATCTTATCCAACCTTCTCCGATTGAAAATTTTATTCTGGCCGAGTCGGGGTCATAATTAATAGAAATCTAAAAATAGATTGTTAACTAGGTCAACACCTAAAACGTATTAACGCATTGGTATCAATTTTCGCACATTGCATACGTATATTTCTCAACGTCCTGATTGTTCACGTCCAAGTACATGGTTTTTCAAGGTTATGATCACTGTACACATTACCTATATCAAAGTATATAGTTTTTCAAGGTCATCTCATTGTCTGCGTTCAAGTACATGGTTTTCAAGGTCCTCTCGTATACCGTGTAAAGTATATTCTTCAAGGTCACCAAGCAATTCCTGATCAAATCGATGTGCTAATTCTTGGAATTCTCAAGGTCAGAGTTGTTAAATAGACTGTAAAGTTGTAGGTGTGGGGGATTCTATTTTCAAGTAGAGGTCATGTGTTGGGAAATGTTCAAGATACAGGGAGCAGCAAGGTCACATCGGTTTCAAGGAGGATATTCTTAGCTGAGTCGAGGTGTTAATTCAGTTATTACAATCCTCGAGGTGGTCTGAAGGGTATTCCTAGAAATCAATTCCTAATCAATAATCAGTGACTTTTGTATAAGTCTTAGAAGTTATTATAATTTCTAGAAATCTATTCTCAAGGTCAAAGGTGTTATTTCCAGGTACCCCCATCATTTCAAGATCAATCCTGAGAAATAAATTTTCAAGGTCAGGGGGTATTGAAGTTGAGACATATTGTCGTCTATGCTAAAAGGTAGGTTAAATGGTTCTTGTATTGCCCAAATTGACTTATTCAAGGTTACAATTTATTGGTATCTTATTACAATCAGTTCGCGGTCAGATGTTGTTTATCCTAATAAGTGTAGGTCAAGGTTAAACGATTCTTTTATTGGCTCTGTGTGCTTCTATGTTTTGACGTTGTTTTCCTCACGTTTTTTGACGTTTGATTGATGGTTTTTTGACGTTTCTTTGAGGTTTTTGACCTTTTTAACGTTTCTTTGACGTTTGCCTGGCGTTTCCTAATGTTTTTTGACGTTTCTTTGGCGTTGTGTGTGCACGTGAGAATTTGTCAAGGTCAAGATCCATTCAAGGCAAATCGAAATTTCGTGGTCGGCATTTTGCAATTCCACCCGCAGGCATATGAAGAAGGACATGTTGTTTATGCTAATAAGTAGGTCAAGGTTAAATGGTTGTGTGGTTGGAAATGTTCAAGGCCTCCAAGCAATTTGATTGTCAAGGCCATATGTGTTACCCTACCGATCTTATCCGACCTTATCCGATCGAAATTTTTCAAGGTCACCCAGCAATTTAGTCGAGTCAAGGAGTTAAATCAACTATTAAATCAACCTGCAGGACTAATTCTAAACGGTTCATGGAAACAGGTTGTTGTTGAAGAATGATGTTGTCCATGCTAAAAGGTCTGTTAAGTGGTTCCTGTATTGATTAAATTGTTTATAATAATAAAAGAGTATGTGGATTCATAATACTGCAGGACAACCAGGAGCTGGCCCGTTTCCTCCAAGAACTGGATCCGTTTCCGAAATATAGATAGACGTTTCCCAAAGACAGATAGCCGTTTCCCAAAACTGGGGAGCCGTTTCCCAAAAGAGATAGTTGTTTCACAACACAGGTAGCCGTTTCCCCCCGTTTCAAGGTCACACCTATGAGAAAAGGACAAAGGCGATCCATTGTTCTGGTCGAGTTAGGCTCACAATTCCTAAAAATAGATTGTTATCCAGATATCCCCACCATTTCAGGCTTAATTCTGAGAAATCAACTTTCAAGAACAGAGGTGATCCATTTTTCAGGCCGACGCTCCGAAGTCTATGCTTAAAATTTTCAAGGTCACACCTCTGAAAAAATAAGAAAGGCGATCCATTGTTCTGGCCGAGTTAGAGTCATAATTCCTAAAAATAGATTGCTATCCAGCTACCTCCCCCCTTTTCAGGCTCAATTCTGAGAAATCAATTTTCAAGAACAAAAGCGATCAATTGTTCAACCGACGCTTCAGGGCCAAAGTTGTTTTACTCATGGCCATAATACACATTGCCTACGTATATTCCTCAAGGTCATACAGCAATTCTTGGCTGAGCTAATATGTTAATTCTTATAAATTAATTCTCAGGGGTGTTAAGTGAACTTTTCAAGGCGTGGGGAATTCTACAAGCATATGAAGAAGGACATGTTGTCTATGCTAATGAGTAGGTCAAGGTTAAATGGTTGTGTGGTTGGAAATTTTCAAGGTCTCCAAGAAATTTGATTGTCAAGGCCATATGTGTTAACCTACCCGTTACTCCCAAGAACTGCATCCGTTTCTCAAATACAGATAGACGTTTCCTGACGTTTTCGGTCTTCTGATTGGACGCTGGATCCTACATGTGGGTGATTAAGTTTAGGATATAGAACCGATCCTGATCCATAGTATACGAATTGAAGGTTAGTTAATCTGCCGTGCACGTACGCGCTCCCCGTTTCAAGGTCAAAATTCGTCGATTCCTAGAACTTATTACAATTATTGGAAGTCAAGCTGGCCTGCAAGGGTATTCTTAGAATTCCTAAGATTAAACGGTGCTTTTATTGGTTCTGCGTGTATCTACATATCCATGTAGATGTTAAAGAGTTAGCATAAATGCCATTTTCCAATTTATTAAACTCTGCCATTGTTTGTTCTTTTCCAATAAATCTGTATATTCTTCTTTTATACGTTGTATATTGTCCAATTTCGCCTCTTTGAAGCCGGTTCCAACGTACGTCAGCTTGGGAAAGGGGTTCTATTTCCTTATGGGAAATTACATTAGTTGTCCATACATTGGTTCCCTGAAAATCCTTACATGAGGTTTACTAGAACTAATTCCTATCAAACCATATTTCCTAATTCAGTGTTTACATAATATGTATCAGCTTCCCATCTGGAGGAAGAAGGTTGATATCGGATAAAATTCTAGGACGGTAGTATTTTGTACTAATGACTAGACGTTTGTCAAAAAGTTCCCACGCCCAAACAGATATGCAGAGCCAATAAGGAACCGTTTAACCGATGGGTTGACTGCACGAGGATAGAATACTACCGAAAAACTAGTACTACAGAAGCTTTTTGACATTTGTCTGCAATAAACACACTCTTTGTAAAATTATTCTAGTTAAAGGATGTTTACATATGGTTGGGGATACTACTATGATTGTTGGTTTTCTGACTGCAGCCAAACTACTCCTTTGTATTTAGCAGCGTTTTAAATTTTCTTCTTTGAAATACTCGTAAAAACGCTGAGGTAATGCACATTTAAACTCCTCCATTTTTAACACTATACGTTCACCATATTTCTCAAGCTTTCATGCTACTACACTATCTTTACATATTCCTTATTGTTAATACACAGCTTCATCATTTTTTATTTTCATTATATAACACTCTAAATTGAGTTTTGTTGGCTTTATTAACGTCTCCAATCGCTCACTCTTCCGCACTTACTGCTTTCTGTCCAGTTTTTTCAGACCCACAAAAAGTCATTCTCATCGAAAACGGTTTAGAGTTTGCTAACAACTACCCATGGACGATAACCCTGTTGGCTTATTTCAGCATCTATTGGAAATGCTACCTCTAAAAGTAGGCGATTTAAGTGGATTATTCAGCTTTTCGATAATATAAAAACTGTCTTCTATCTGTACCTTGACCTATTTTCAGATTTCTAAGAATTCCGGCAAAAGTTGACTAAATGTAGACACCACTTAAACTTTTCAGCATAAACAACAACCATCCCATGAGTTGATTTTTAAGAATATGATATCCTTCGAGCCCATAAGCTTTAACCCCCTCAGATCAATAAACTTTACCCCTGCACAGCCTGGTTCAATTTATTTTTTGTGGGGGAAACGACTACTGGGTTAGCTGTGTTGGGAAACGACTATCTGTATTTGGGGAACGGTTATCTGTCTTAGTGAAACTACCTCCTGTTGGTGGTTAGGATAGTAAGATACTGTAAATATACTATTTAGCCAATACGGGAACCTCGATGTACGTTTAGCATAGACAACCCTATTGTTTCCACGAACTGATTCTCTTGTTAGAATTGAGCAATAGGAACGCTTATTTACTATTCCCAAAACAGCCTTCATGTTTCCACAAACTGCTGCTATCTTTCGATTTCTAATCATACCCCATACGCACGACATGCCTGGAAAACACATATGGTTTGATACGAATTAGTTCTAGGAAATCTTATGTAAAGATTTTCAGGGAAACAATGCATGGTCTCGTTAAAACTCCTAATGTAATCTCCCATAAGGAAATAGAACCCCTTTTCCAAGCTGATGTACGTTGGAACCGGCTTTAAAGAGGCGAAAGTGGACAACATACAACGTATAAAAGAAGAGTATACAGATTTATTGGAAAAGAACAAACAATGGCAGAGTTTAATGAATTGTCAAATGCATTGATGCTAACTCTCTAACATCTACATGGATATCTAGATACACACAGAACCAATAAAAGCACCGTTTAACCTTAGGAATTCTAAGAATACCCTTGCCGTCCAGCTTGATTTCCAATAATTGTAATAAGTTCTAGGAATCGACGAATTTTGACCTTAAACCGTGAGCGCGTACGTACACGGCGGATTAACTAACCTTCAATTCGTATACTGTGGATCAGGATCGGTTCTATATCCTAAACTTAATCACCCACATGTAGGATCCAGCGTCCAATCAGGAGACCGAAAACGTCAGGAAACGTCTATCTGTATTTGGGAAACGGATCCAGTTCTTGGGGGAAACGGGTCAGTTCCTGGTTAGGACACTAGTATTATGAATCCACATACTCTTTTACTATTATAAACAATTTAACCAATACAGGAACCACTTAACCTACCTTTTAGCATGGACAACATCATTCTTCAACAACAACCTGTTTCCATGAACCTGCAGATTGATTTAATAGTTGATGTAACACATTGACTCCACTAAATTGCTGGGTGACCTTGAAAAATTTCGATCGGATAAGGTCAGATAAGATCGGCAGGTTAACACATATGGTCTTGACAATCAAATTGCTTGGAGACCTTGAAAATTCCCAACCACACAACCATTTAACCTTGACCTACTTATTAGCATAAACAACATGTCCTTCTTAATGTGCCTGCTAGCCAAGAATTGTTCTGTGACCTTGAGGAATATACCTAGGTAATTTGTATGATGGCCTTGAGCAAAACAACTTTGACCTTGAAGCGTCGGTTGAACAATTGATCGCTTTTGTTCTTGAAAATTAATTTCTCAGAATTGAGCCTGAAATGGTGGGGATATCTAGATAACAATCTATTTTTAGGAATTGTGAGCCTAACTCGACCAGGACAATGGATCGCCTTTGTCCTTTTCTCATAGGTGTGGCCTTGAAACGGGGGAAAACGGCTGCCTGCGTTGTGAAACAGCTATCTCTTTTGGGAAACGGCTCCCTGTTTTGAGAAACGGATATCTGTATTTGGGGAACGGAACTACTTAAGGTCAGGGCACTTTGCTGGGGGGCGTAACCTTACAAGGTAAACTTTCAAGAATTGCTTGATGACCTTGAAACATGCTTAGCATAGACAACAATCTGTATGATACCCCTTGAGAATTGTAATAACACCTCAGGGCTTGAGACAGAGGTCAATGAACTTCCTGAAATTAATGAGGGGCGTGAGCTTGAAAATTTACTCTCAAATTCACACTTAGCCGGAGTATTTATTGGTGACCTTGAACATTTCCTGGCCTTGAAGACATGCACGCAACGTGGCCTTGAAAAACCTTGTACTTTGACATAGACAATGTAATGACCTTGGAAACCATGTACTTAGACGGAGACAATGTGATGACCTTGAGAAATATATTTAGATGCAGGTAATGTGTACGATGACCTTGACTTTGAAAACCATTGACCTGGATGTAGACAATCTGATTAAATGACCTTGAAAAACAATCTAGTACCTTTTCTAGTGAGTTTTTTCTAGTTACTTCAATGACCGTGAGGAATATACTTCGACGCATGGAGCGTGTGACCTTGAAGCGCAGGTCGCGTGCGAGCATGAATGACCTTGAAAATAAGCAATGTGAGCGGCCTTGAAAAATCATTGACCTTGAAGGAGGTGTGTGTAAATTAAGAACCTTGGCAATGAGATCGACCTTGGAGCGGAGGCCTTGAAGAGACTCAACAGTGTTAGCAACGTTTCCTGCCACGTGGCCTTGAAGCGGTGACCTTGAAGCAGGCAATGTTACCAACCTTGAAATTTAGTTACTTTTCTGGTGACTTTTTCCAAATCTGGTGACAAATGTAGTGACAAAAGTGAGACAGGACTAGCCTAGTTTACCTACTTTAGGACAAGCTTAAAATCCTTACTAAAGTTTGATTTAAATAATAAAATTACATATTTTTATCTCTCTCTTTCTCTCTCTCTCTCTCTCTCTCTCAACTACATGTATTAGAGGATGGCCATGAAAACATAAATCTGCTGTACAATTCATATTAGCGCACTAAAAGGTGTGTCGTGATTAAGAAGCAGCATCTGTCACTCCTGTCATTTTTCGCAATTATTGTTTATGAGTTTTGCTTTACTTTTTATAAAAAACAGTTTCCTATCTACTACTTAGACAGTGAATAATCGGTAATTTGGTAATATTTTTACATAATTTATATAAAATTTCCAAAATATTTGATATCCTACGTAAGAAGCATCTTAAATCTGAAGCGCAGATCGTAGTTATAAACGTACTTAATTATCTTGAACGGTAACGTGACAATCAAGGGGCACTCGTTCCATTTTAATAGTTATGCAGGTATGTAGTACATTATTATGTAAAATATGATACTTGGAAGGATTACTTCTGAAGCATGTGGGGTTAGTATAAATACGGTGAGTGCTATAAAAAAGGGTTACAGAAACCCAAAAAGTAAATAAACTTCCACAGTCACTATTTAAGCGAATAAAATGTACCAAATCTAAGTCCACCGAAGTTGACGACTTGTGAAGGATGCTGTAAAGAGAAAAATGTATGAAATGCATTCAAAATGTAAATACAAACATGTAGAACATGTCTAGTACTATACCTGTTTTTGTAGGTGTACGTGTTACGCTGGCATTGTTACAAAAAGAATTAAGTAATCGTCAGGTTTTCGATTTCAGTAGATCAAGTTTAAGACGTCTGTTACATTCCATTGGCTTTTAATCTAATGTAGATGATGGTAGGAGAGGTTTACTGGAACAATCACATGTTGCTGCCAATCGTGTACGATTCTTAAGAGAATATTTCAAAAATAAAGAAGAAAAATGATGAAATTTGGATTTTCAGTCGAGGATCGCACAAGAGAAGCTGACATGGTAAATTTAAGCAAAGCGTGAAGGAGAAGCCAATGGGCGAAGGAAAAAGGTTTGTTGTAATTTAGTGATTACATTATAATTCCTAATAAAATAACTGTATTTTTAGATTTATAGTTGTTCTTCCAGGTAATGATGATAGATTTATTTCCGATGCTTCACTTTTGTTTTCTACAAAGTTACAAAGTGTAGACTATCATGGAGATATGTGTGCGGAGTTATTTACAAAATGATTTGAAAATAATTTAATTGCAACCTTAAAAAAACCATCTTCAATTGTAATGGACATTGCTAGTTATCATTCCAAACTTTTGAAAAAATTCTAAATAATTCATCTAAGAAGAAAGAAATATGTAATTTTCTACTAAAGCACAACGTAGCTTATGAACCTAGCATGTTTAAAAAAAATACTGTAATTAGTTGCAGATAATGCTATACCAAAGGTGTACGAATAGATGAACTAGCACACAAGTATGGACACAGAGTATTACGGTTACCACCATATCACTGTCAATTTAATCCAATTGAACTGGTGTGGGTAAACTGCAAAGAATACTACAACAAAAATATAAGAAGACGTAATTCCAAATTTAACGATGACCATGTAAAAGAAATTGATGGAATCCTTGCAACGAATTGACGAGACATATTGGCAGAAATGTATTAAACATACCGAAGTGTCTATGTTAGAGTGGTGGGAAATTGAAAAACATTTCGAGGTTGTGCAACCATCAAGTATATCTGTTAACGATTCCACTTCTGAGAGTGTCACCGATACTGAATAATTTTTTTTTAATTTAACCGTTTTAATTCCAGTGTAATATAAATATTCTAATTTTTACATAACATATGGAGAACTCTACAATAGGTGGACTGAATACATGTACTGATTTATGTAAATTGCTTTTCATTTAACTTGGAGCAATATGAAATATATTTAAACTATGTGCTAAATTAAAATATTAAATATCTATAATTTCGTTCGTACACACTTTTTTCTACAAGAATGAAATAATCACAAATGTAGAGATATTTATGTTATCGTAAAGTATCTACAAGAATGATGTCGATTACAAAGCAATAATTATGCTTCTAGAAGGGTTGTTATAAATTTTGAGAATAACAAACTAATTGCAACTTTTATCAATTTTTCCACATGAAATGATTTAATTTATACTAAACAAAAAAGTGTTTACTTACAAATATATAGGTTACGATGGTATGTAATTATAATCAAACCATGTCCTAAATTATAACAATTCACTGTCGCAGGAAAATATTTTTGGCTCTATGAATAAAATAAGTGGATAGTTTAAAGTATAAAAAACATTCAATAATCTTCAACTTTCTTTGACATTTTATGGAAATCTATGTGGAGACATCTGCTGATAAAAATATTGAATAAAAGATACTTTGCTGATTTAATGAAGACTGACGTCGCCTAAATCTTAGTTCGCGTAATTTTAAGAATGAGTCATACCCAACTTTATTTGAATCAAACTATATCAGACAATTCCCTACTTAATGACGCTATTGTACGCTCAATTACTATTCATATATAAAAGCTTAAATCAAAATTAATACCTAGCACATATTGAGATGCATTGTACATTTAAATACCTTAAACATATAGCCATTTATACGTTTGATACGTAAAATAAACTGTATCTTAACAGTTTTCCTACCTGTGTAATATGAAAAATTACAAGAAAGATCTTGGTAAAAACTTTTTCCAACTTGGATAAAATTGGTATGGCAAACAAAACACATTCAAAAGCCTGTTTGTTAAATTTTAACGATATTAGGCTTTTTATTTTTATGCAAAAGGTGCTTGAATTTTAAATAAAGCTTAAAACATACTTTTATTTGTATTTTTTACGTAAAAATAGAAAAATCTCAAAATGGTGCTCCCTTTTTAGTTTACACGAGGGCAGTGTTTGTATTCACGTCAGGTCTCTTTGTATTTCAAAATGCTTTAATTTTCCTTTTTGTATGCCAGTTGTTAAGAGTCACCCTTGCTATTTACACGTAATCGGAAAGCAAACGTACTAATTTTTACAAGCACCTAGGTCGACTATTATTATAAAAGTTTTATTTCAACGATAACATTAATAAAAAAAATCAATACTAAAAATCTAATCACAGTTTTGCTTGAACTTGTCTCTCAATATAAGTGAAGATAATTCTTCCTTAATGTTTACTAAACACGCAATACACTATTTTTACGTTCTTATCGGGCCTTATAACAGATAATAGACTACCTTTAACTATTATTGCTTAAGCTCACTTTTGCAGGCGGTTCTTTTAATAGTTATAAATTTCACAGCAGTCGACATAAAAGAATAATGAATTTGTGGTCAATTCAGTGGGTCACCTTATTGGAAAAAAATTTTCCCTTACATTGTCACGTGCGTGACAAGCGTAGCATTGTAAATAAGGAAAATCGAATTGATTATTTGTTTTAATTAATACACCTGTCAGCAACTAGGTTGATAACCTTTAATCTACAGGATCTTGAAATAATCAGCATAAAAAGTATTATACAGTTTAACGATCACGTTTTAGGTTGTTAATAATTAATTTAATAATACGGAATTGTTAAAAAATAATTAAATCTCGTTTGGAAATCGTAATTTTGTGACAAATTTCGTATGTAAATACTCAAGGACGTCCTTAAATAAAGGGGAAAATTTGAAAATTATTCACGCATCTCGTGCTGAAGTAAATACTTGGCGAGGTTTGTATAAATCTCAACGGTCTGGCGTTGGTGATTGCAAAGGGGAGATATGAAATGTATTAGCTACAAGTAAAACGGAAATTATGATTTGAAATGGCAAGATTATGCTACGTTATGACATTAGAATTGATACCGTAGTCTATCTTTGAGACAGAGAAATGCGAAACATTGATTTTGTATTACGATGAAAATGATGAGCGTAATTCAAGATAAGGGAACAAACTTTGTGAGAAACGTAAATAAACACAAAAGATTTAATAATAAAAAATTCCCCAATGATAAAAAATCATTTCATGAAAACAAACATGGCTTGTAATTTTTGTATTTAAATTCCTTTCGAGGTTAATTTTAGAATCTAAGGTAATTTGTATTTCTTAGTTGGGTAGCACATTTTTAAATGCTTTGGTGTAATCGACAAATCACTTTTTAGGCAAATAATAAAAATATAGCTGCCTGTAACTTCATTTCATTGAGTTTTTGCAACTAGGGATTTACAAGACATTAATTTGATTTGAAAATACTTCCTTTTCGCCAAAGAATAACCTTAAATTGTATCCTTTGCGTTAAGGAGGCTGAATAAGTAGTAGCTTTGAATGCATCAGAACATCTAAACTGTATCAAATATGACGTACCGGGTGGTCAACTAAGAACGGCCGTCGGCCATATCTCAGGAATGGATTATAGCACAGGTTCGGGAAAAAATTTTTATAACAAAAGTGGCCTCGAGAAACGCCTGGAAATTATTTTCAGAATTGTAGGTCCACCGCTAGAGGGCGTATTTGACAGTTAAAATTTTAAAAGCAAAATTTTTCAAAATTTACTCGATTAAGGGGCATATTAAATATTATAATCAGATTCCTCGACAAATTCTGCATATTTTTTATTTGACAGGTTTTAGTCTATCTCTTCAAATAAGGAGTGGGGGAGAGTGGGAACCTTGTTACGAAAAAACGCCTTTAATTCAGGTTCTGCTTGACCGATTTTAATAAACTTGATGTTGTTTGAAAGAGCTTTTGTTAAAAAATAGAAAATTTGTAAATTTGAAGCAATCTGATTAATAACATAAATGCTAGAGGGCGCTGTTTAATATTTTTTTAATATAGTGTTTTCTCTTTACAATTTTAAATGGAAGCATAAAAATTTAGGTAGGACTTTAAAAAGTAGACTAAATTAGTAATAAAACAGCGAAAAATGCAAGTCGATACCTTTTTCCTATCCTGAGATATCGTAAGAAACAGGTAAATGGCGGGAATTGTTCTTCCAACGTCTAGTAGGCTAGTTCGCGTTAACGGAAATTTTTAAATTTAGCCTGGATGAAAAGATCTTACATTAGTCTACAGTAATTTAAACTGTTATCATACTAATGTTATGGTTGCCTCTAGATTACCTAAATGTAATGCTGTCACTACTAACAATGAGAACAAATTATAAAATAATAATGTGATAAATCTAACAATTAAAACCTTAAATAAATAACTACGTAATTAGTGTCGCCCTAGATGTTCGAAATGTCGTACATCTTTTTCAATGCATGAAATCAATCGCTGACCGGTGGAGAGAACAGCAGTTTCAATTTCTGCCCTTGAAATACTTCGTATTGTCTGTCGTATTCTTTCAATCATGTCAGCTCTTGTTGTGGGTCTATCGGCATAAACGAGATCTTTTATTCGCCTCCACAAATAAAAATCTAAACAAGTTAGGTCTGGAGACCTTGGTGGCCAAATAAGTAAAGTTCTTCGCCCTATCCACCTTTCAGGGTATGATTGATCTAAGAAATTCCGAACATCTCTAGAGTAATGTGCCGGGCACCCATCATGTTGCAAGAACATGTCACGACGAATGGCCAACGGTATGTCTTCTAAAAGAAGTGGCAATTCGTTGCTTAAAAAATCTAAATATCTTTCTCCATTAACAGCCTCATTAAAAAAAGGCCCAATTATTTTTCCACCTAGAATCCCGCACCACACATTTACAGACCAACGACCCTGATTTTGGACCTCCTGCATCCAGTGGGGATTCGTTTCAGACCAGTAGTGCATATTATGTCGATTTACACTACCATCACTATGAAAAGTAGCCTCATCTGTCCACATAATTCGTGAAAGTATTTCAGGATCGTCGTGTATCATATTTGAGAGCCAGTTGCAACCTGGTATCGAAATCTTGAGCATTCAAACTATGGTGTAGGACCATGTGATATGGGTGCAATCTAAAATAGTATATATTATAAAGTAATCAGATCAACAAGACACATTGAAGTCCTTCGTTGTTAGTAAACGAAAAAGGACTTTAAATGCATTAACTCTCGTAATGTTATTACGAATTTTTTTCGCCCGGCCTCTCATTATTTTTTATTATTGGTACCTTTTTACTTTACTTTGCCTCAGTTAATTATCATGTTGTTAGTTAAAATCTATTCACATAGCATAAGATAATTTCATTAAATAATTTGTTGTTTTACTGAAACTGGACATTAACATATAACGACAAACGAAAAAAATTAAAACATTTTTATCATTATAATACCGAATAAAACATGCATTAATAAATAAGCAGTTACCTGTGTTCTCTTAAAATATTTTGAACGGTGGTTCGACATGTACCTAAGTCTCTAGCTATAGCTCTGGTGCTTGAATGAGGGTTAACATTTACATAAGCTAAAACGTCAATAACATTTTCCTCTGTTCTACCCCTGCGTTGTCTTCGGTACACAGGAAGATTCACATTTCCAGTAGTACGCACACGGTGTGCGAGTCGGAGAAAAACTCTTCTGCTGTGATGCCGTCTGTTTGGGTACTGCAGTGCATACACTCTAGCAGCAACGGTTGCATTTCTCCTACATTCAAAATAAACTGCCAACATATCAAATGCTTCTTCATTTGTAAGAATCATTTTGGTACGAAAAGAAAAGTCTATTAAATGCAACAGGATGAATACTTTTGACATATGCGTGAAAATCATAGCTTGCTTGTTTTCAACAGGGAATTTATTTTATATTTTACATGGCCCTCTTTACTAATTTTGTTGTCATCAGTAAATCGTAATTCATATCTTAAACTGTATTTGTTGTTGTTGGGCAAATATCGGTTTTTATTGATATTTTATGCTTTTGATTTACTAACACATCGCTTGAAAACAAATATAACATTCTTATATAATTAAAAAAATGTTAGATTTATCACATTATTATTTTATAATTTGTTCTCATTGTTAGTAGAGACAGCATTACATTTAGGTAATTTAGCGGCAACCATAACATTAGTATGATAACAGTTTAAATTACTGCAGACCAATGTAAGATCTTTCATCCAGGCTAAATTTAATAATTTCTGTTAACGCGAACTAGCGTACTAGACGTTGGAAGAGCAATTCCCGCCATTTACCTGTATCTTACGATATCTCAGGATAGGAAAAAGATATCGACTTGCATTTTTTACTGTTTTATTACTAATTTAGTCTACTTTTTAAAGACCTACTTAAATTTTTATGCTTCCATTTAAAATTGTAAAGAGAAAACAATATTAAAAAAATATTAAACAGCGCCCTCTAACATTTATGTTATTAATCAGATTGCTTCAAATTTACAAATTTTCTATTTTTTAACAAAAGCTCTTTCAAACAACATCAAGTTTATTAAAATCGGTCAAGCAGAACCTGAATTAAAGGCGTTTCTTCGTAACAAGGTTCCCACTCTCCCCTACCCCTTATTTGAAGAGATAGACTAAAACTTGTCAAATAAAAAATATGCAGAATTTGTCGAGGAATCTGATTATAATATTTAATATGCCCCTTAATTGAATAAATTTTGAAAAATTTTGCTTTTTAAAATTTTAACTGTCAAATACGCCCTCTAGCGGTGGACCTACAATTCTGAAAATAATTTCCAGGTGTTTCTCGAGACCACTTTTGTTATAAAAATTTTTTTCCCGAACCGGTGCTACAATCCATTCCTGAGATATGGCCGACTCCTTTTCGAAATATAACTGTTGCAGCAAGGGAACTAACTAATTAATTGTATTAGGATAAAACGTCATTTGCTACTGCCAAAGAAATTTAAAATTGCGGGGTCTAAAAACAACGTAGATAAACTTATACATTTATTAATGGGTCACACTATAATTATGTGCGTTACAATTTCGCTCATTTTGACGATTACGCCAATGTATGGTTTGATTAGGTTGTAGATTATTTTAAAATTAGGGCAATGTTTATGTAAAAAATCTGGCGTAGAACAACACACGACGTTCTAACCTACAAAATGGAAATTGAAAGAAATGAAATAATTTTAATAATAATAATTTTTTAGGATAATTATGCAACCTCTTTTAATACGTTCATACCGAAAATAGGCAACACTATAAAAACAAAAACAATAATTTGTGTCAGATGGATGTTTAAAATTTCATATCAGGTAGACAACTAGATGCTATCTATAAAAAACATTCCCGCTTCAGTAAAAATATCGATAATACAGTTTAAGCGTTTCTGATACTATTTAATTATTTATTAATGCATTTAGGCTTCGTATTACAATACTTTATAAAGGAAAGTTAAAAACATTTTAAAATTAATCGTTATTAAGGTATTGAAAAGATTTGAACAAACTCTTACAACGTTACGGTATAAACTGGCAGTAGAACGGGATAGCAGGTAAAATTGGGGTTTTGCTCGACTGCTCAATCGTTGGAGGTGGGTAGGATGTTACCTAATTTTGCGCACAGCAGGATAGCTTGCTATAAATAAGTCACAGTAGGGGTTGTCGTTGACATAAAGAAAAGGGCGCCAGAGTATTTTAAATTACACAATCGTGATTGAAGTGCATAACAACGAAGGTTAACAGCTCGTCTAAATAACCAAATAACTCGCTTACGTTCGGACGTAATCACAGGCGGTCCTGGGACCTGCACATCTTCACTATACTTGTAACGATACAAAAGTATCGCAAGTTTAACTTAAATAATTACGTGCCGCGAAATCAGTCACTAACCTGATTTAAAAAAAACAATAATTCTTTCGTTACGTTACTTTACTTAATAAATCTGACTTTCAATTAAATTATCATTCAAAGAATAGAAAACACTGTAAATCAGTTTTTATAACCACTTGAAATTATATCCATCAATTCGCAGCAAAATGCATTAACGCATATTTCGTTAAATGTTACGCTATAATTAAAATAATCTTCCGAACGTAACTACTTTACTCAAAACAAGCAAAGATATAGACGTTAATTCGATTATCTCATCTAAATAACAAAATGCGAGTAAATAATGAACTGTAAAAGAAATGGGGCTAACTTCTGGATTCACATTAAAAAAATCAAGTTCATTAACCCATAGATACGTATTATAAAGGAGCCACTTCCGAGATATCAAACAATCGGTAGTTTTCCACAGAGATTAGATTACTTTTGTTACTTAAAACGCAGTAATACTAGCTAGTTCCAACGTCTGCCTTTACTAAATTACTGTAAATATTACTCATATGCCAAAATAGCAAATGGTTACCAGAAGAATCCAAGTTCCATTTTCACGCAAAGTCACATAGAACTCCGGAACACAATAGTCAATACAACAAATCAAAAAACACATATAAATTTGGATTATCACACTGATGAATACGCTTGTATTAAAATTTAAACGGTAAAATATTAAACATATTGATACTACAGGACATCATATTCAATCGTTAGCAAATTCAAAAATATCGCATAATACTTAATGTACAAAGATGCAATTCCATTCACACAATCAGTCATACCATAACGTCACGAAGCACCACTATCAATACAACACAATCAACCACAGATAAACTTGATTACTCACACGCAGAATACGCTATTCAACGCACTTTACAACGTAAAATTACACATATGCATACATACAGGACATCGCATATTCAACGCAAATCACAAACACACGCACAATACGTCATACAATGTCAATCAAACACACACACAGCACACGCACACACGCACACAGCACACGCACACACGACACACGCACACGACACACGCACACGCACACACCACAGACACACGCACACAGCACCACGCACACGCACACACACCACACGACACACACAGCAACACGAACACACGCACACACGCACACACGCACACCGCACAACGCACACGCACACACGCACACGCACACACACACGACACACCACACACGACACACGCCACACGCACACACGCACACACGCACACACGCACACACGCACACACACACACACACGCCACACACACATACGCACACGACACCACCACACGCACACGCACACACGCACACACGCACACAACCACACGCACACAGCACACACACAGCACACACGCACACACGCACACACGCACACACGCACACACGCACACGCACGCACAACGCACACACACAGCACACGCACGCACACAGCACACACGCACACCACACACGCACACCGCACACACGCACACACGCACACACACCACACACGACACACGCACACGCACACACGCACACCACAGCACACACGCACACACGCACACACACGCACACACGCACACACGCACACGCACACACACGCACACACCACACACGCACACACGCACACACACGCACACAGCACACACGCACACACGCACACACGCACACACCACACGCACACACGCACACACACACACGCACACACACACGCACACACGCACACACACACGCACACCACACACGCACACACACACAGCACACACACACACGCACACACACACCACACACACACGCACACACACACACAGCACACACACACGCACACACGCACACACGCACACCACACACACACACACACACACACACACACACACACACACACACACACACACCACACACACACACACACACACACACACACACACACACACACACGCCCACGCACGCATCCACGCGCGCACGCACACACATCATGGGATATCTTGGCGAAACTTAGCCAAACGTTGTAAAGTGAGCTAATAAGTCGATTTAGCGATAGTGAAAAAAAAAGTTGCTATACCTACATATGCAAGTAAGCAAGCAAGTAAAATATAACAACGACCGCCAAATCTAAACATAAAAGATGGGATTCAAAGATTGTCAGACACTTGGAAACCATTATTAAAAGAAGAACAAAACCAGTGCAAATAGCAGCGAAAATGACCGCAAAAGAAAAAGCAAAAAGAGGACTAATAACACAACAGCAAGTAGTCAAGCGAAGTGCATATATCTAAAACGGAGTCAGTTCTACACGAACGACAAAAAGCAGATCCAAACAGCAGACTTGGGAATTTGTCCAAAAAGTCAACATATTGAAAACTACCTGAGAAAATAAGTTGCACACACGCACACACCAACATATGCATAATATAAGCATAACCACAAAAAGAAAATGGTACTTCTTATATTTCAAACAAACCCCAAAGGAAATAAGCGAATGGGGCCACGGAACTTAACGATAACTATTTGTATATTTCTACAACGCTGTAATACATTTATTTGCACAAGTCGTAAACATTTCAAGTTAAGTCATATTTAAATTGCCGGTAAGGCATTAACATTTTGAAATCAATAATGAACATTTTCAAGAGTCTTCCTCTACCTGTGGCTGTAGGTCTCAGACTCAATCACACCATGTATTTAAAATATGATTATAAAAATTTTAAATCTTTTGTAGATTGTACAGTTCCATTTCTAAGTTTTAATTATTAACGTTTAAAAGGTTGACCGTATCAATTCAGCGTTGTTATCCTAGAAAGTTTTATATAAAATCAATCAAAATTGATGCTAAAGGGACGAAAGGTTATAAATAGGACTACAGAATTAAGGGTTAGGCAGTCTACGTTTAACATTGACAGGAATCAGTCACAAATCTGATCGCGTGACATTTTTGGGTTGTTATTATGTTATATAGTCAATGCGGAAATGCTGAAGCTTTAAACGTTTCGACCACTTTTGTTACTATAATTTAAAATTTAAAAGGTCTCAAACATTAAAACGAAAGCTCGTATCAGCAATAATTTAAACATAAGGTTGCTGAATTCTATTTGTGATCGTATTCCGGATTTAAAAGGCCAAACTGTTAAATTGTGATATTTGGTTAAATTATAAATATGTATAGTGCATAAGTGAATAAGTCTATATTTACGAAGAGTGTTCTATGCTCACTTTCGTCTGAGGGGACTAATAAATAAAATAATTTACATTTGTGTTTACAATATACTAGTAAATGGTGAATTGATCTGGTCCCCAATTATTTGGTTACAAGTGCAAAACCAAAGGATTCGTTAAACCGTATTTAAACATGGAACTTAGCAAAGAATTGCCTTGGGATATATACTAGTGTTGGAACATCTGGCGAACCAAAAGAGAATCGACAGTGGATTTTTATTAGAAAGACACAAGGTATCTTATATTTTTATATTATATCAAATAAGTCAATGGTCGCGTACTGAAAATATATTCTTTTTTTATATTGATTCAACGATACAGTAAATAGATTGTACCAGAACTCGACCATTGAATCTATATGTACTTGGGCTAAAGATATCTAGATTAGGGATGGTAGGACGCTATACAATAAATTTGTTATTCTTATATTTACTGTTTAACTTAAATTGGTGTAATCGATTTGTACGTTGGAGTTCATTGTCCCAGCTTGCAAATTCAAGTAGAGAGAACCGCAATATTCAGTTGGATAGAAATGTTTAGGTTGACTCACTTGTGGAAGAGAATAGGGCCTTCAATTGTACTTAAATTGATTGTGGCATAGAAATTCTCTAAATTTGACAGAAAATTTGAAACAGATATATATATATATATATATATATATATATATATATATATATATATATATATTCCTATACCTCAACTATTTAGTTTTCTAAGACGATACATTATAAGTTTGGCACCCATCGTGTGAGCACGATTTTACCATTTATTGAATCAATACAATTTAGCATTAATATAATAACGTAAATTAGCCCAGTGTGTCATCACAAATTCGGCACCCAACTACGAGATCAACTACTTGTGTAAATTGCTTGCCTTAGTTAGGTTTCGTTCAATTCCATATTAGACGTACAAGATTAGGAGTTTCCCTTTCAAATATAATAAATTAATACAAAAATGCAAAGGCAACTATATAATTTAATATGAAATATACTCAATACACTAGATGCATTCTAACGTAACGTTAACGGAAATGATGATCTATGAAAAGTGGCGCTGCGCACAAAACTAATTTGGGTGTGACGCTACCAATACGAGTGCCTTGCGGGACGCAGCATAGCGGTACTGGTAATGGTAATTTTTGCATATTCAATTATTTTAGACTAAAAGTGTTTTTTAGAGAAAAAAATATTCCACCGGTAGATACTAGTAATTATAATTTTCCGTTTTGTAAACCATAAAAATCGACAAAATAAAATTTTTTGATTAAAAATCGGCGAAGATATAAACAAACAACATGTGCATCTGCATTATTTTCCATTGTTGCTTGACGTCGACTTTTTACATGTAATTCTGTTTCGTCTAAAACATATCCGATGAAAAAAGTACTGAACCTGCACTTACTATTAATTATAATATTCTGATTTTACATATTTTCTGTTTCGGCTAAAACATATCCGACGCAAGAAAAAGTAGAAATGGTAAGATAGTTAAGCTAATCAGGGGTTTTAAGAGAATAAAATGCTGCGTTCGCAGATAATATTGTTATAATTTTCCGGAACCAGAACAATCAAAGAAATTGAATTGAAGAATTTAATAATTATAACACGATAACAAAACATAGATACAAACATAATGTAAATTAAGAAAAATTAACAAATTATAACAAATGTTCAATAAAGCAATATTTAATACTGCTAAACAATAACCCAATCTGTCGTAAAATTCCCGCCTAACGTTGGCTAACTGAAAATGTGATATTTTCTCACACTCGGGTCGAACGCAAGCTTTTATATCTTCTATATTTTGAAATCTTCGTACCGAGAAAACCACAGACTTTAAATGTCTCCAAAGAAACAAATCATTGAGAGAAAGATCGGGGGATCTTGCATACCAGTCAATCGCATAATTAGGACCAATGACGTTATTGAAAAAAACTGGGAAAACGACTGTTATGTGCAGGGCATCCAACCATCTGGAACCAAATCTCTTTATTGTCTCTAGCAAACTTGAGCCATAGTAGGACCCATGTCCTCTTCCAATAACTGCAAGAAAAACTCTAATGTCAGGTTTTCATGTAAGAAAAATGGCCTAATAATGTGATGACCCAGCATTCCCGCCCAAACATTAACTTTTTGGGGATATTGGCTCTTGGTTTGTAAAGTATTATGCGGATTCGCAGTAGCCCATTTCTGCAATTTATCTTGGTTACATTTATCCATCATTTGCAAGCAAAATGCACTCCTTCTCTCCAAGTCATGCTTACGCAACTCTTGATGACCTTGGTATTTATAGGAGCGAAACTTGTGCTTTTTTAAAATTCGCAGCACCCGAGTGTGATGCAAGCTCAAGTTTCTTCCTTGTGTTCCAGTTTATGAAGTAAGTATACATTTAATAAAGGTCAAATAGGAATAATGAGTCACTGGTTAACACTGGTTTTGGTGCCGAGAAGCTGTTAATTTGTTTTGAGTCTAGTACCTCAACTGATTGTATTAGTACCAACCATTTTGGTTTCCTACGTGTTGTTTACTAGATTTTGACTTCGATAGAAAAAAAAACAATTTTTCCTTAAAAAACAGCATTTATTACGTTATTCTATGTTATTCTATACAAATAAACCTCCTTTTTCGCTATTGTTGTGAATGACGTGTAGTAGGATAGTGACGTTGTATGCCCCAACAATAATCAGCCATCATGTGTTGATCCCATCTGCCTTGGTATCTGTCCTCCATAGTTTTTAGGTCCCGGTGGAACCGCTTCCTTGTTCTTCACTATAGGATCCAAGATTCTCTGGGAATCGGTCAAGGGGACTGTGAAGGAAAAGTATTTTGATAGACATGTGGCACCTAAATTTGGAAGTCCTATAACATGTCATTTACAATTACAGAATAGTTACTGGACTTTCCGAGAAAGTTCTTAGTAACCTTAACAAACGAAGTCCACGCCAATCGTTATAAGTCATTCATTGAATGTATGAAATCAGGATCTTTTATCAATTGTCTGATTTGTGGGCCTTTAAAAATGCCCGCTTTTATCTTTTCTGTGCTCAGACCAGGAAAAACATTGCTTATTTTGCGATTTGCGCCTTTACAAATTGCTTCATAAGGCCTGGCTTTATATGCAAGGGGGGCAGTATAATTTTATCCCTTGAAACCAAAGGTATATTTTTAATATTCGGGTGGCCCACTGCTATTGCTTCACGTACAGGCCAATTTGTTTTTAGCCAGTGTTCATGTTTGGCACGACTATCCCACAGGCATAAAACACATGGGTATTTAGTATATCCACTCTGCTGTCCCAGCAAGAAGTTTAGGTCATCACAAATACTCGATTGGTGTTTTTTATATTTATATTTATCTAGCACAAGTGAAATAGTTTGGTATTCTTTCCTTAATTTTGTGGAATGAGCAATAGGAAGTGAACCGTACTTGTTACTTAAATTATGTAAAACGGCACTGTCTCAAATGTTCATGGCACAGTTTATAAACAATTTGGGGTATCTATGGCTTGCAATCATCCACAATTTTTAAGTTATAGTAAGAAAAATAAGAACTTTTTACAAAAGTCGTTATAGGTCTTTTTCACTTTTTAACTGTGTACTCGCCGCAAATGTAACAAAACGCATTAGGGTTATTTAAACAGCAGTAGTACTGCGACACTTGCGCCGCCATCTTGGATTTTCTGGGGAAAACCCACCTTTCACTTTTTTATATGCCCACGTGGGGGACGCGTTTTTTCACCCCTACGGTTTCTTTTCGGAGGCCTTTTTCGACCCTTGATGGGATTTTCATCCCTAATTATTTTTTATTAGCTTACGTGTAGGACGTATTTTTTCACCCCTATTTTTACACACCCACGTGAGACCGTATTTTCTACCCTTTCTTTTCGGAGGCCCTTTTCAACTCTAATTATTTTTACTCGCTCACATGTGAGACCGTATTTTCAACCCTATTTTTTTTACACACCCACGTGTAGGACATGTTTTTTTCACCCCTATTTTATGACAGCTCACGTATAGGACGCGTTTTTTTACCCCTATGGATTCTTTTCGAGGGTCAACCCTAATTAAAGCCTTTTTTGCACATGCTCACGTGAGGGGCTGGTCTTGGTGCTGGGGCTGGACCTGGACCTAGGTCTTGGACTTGGAGTTGGTATTAGGGTTATTTTTGATGGTCATCTAATTAAGGTCCTTCTGGCTATATTAACAGCAGTGCCCCTGGAGGTTTGGCAAACGCAGACGCATACAATGTTGGAAATTGCATAATTAATAAGATATTATTATTAAAATTATCGATCCTATTGCTTTAAAATGGTCATGTGCTATTGGATGATCTTTTACCCATACGAGAAAACGTATTTCTAATAAGGAAGTTCTAGACACGTGTAGGGCATCGCAACTTGTTCTCGGGCCTTCGCCCCCCAGGCCGGAGATGGTATGGGGGCCTAATCTTATAAGACAAGTGTAGAGTTTAGCTCCTATCGTGGCCCCCTTGGTGCAATTGAATGTGGTTCTAACTTAATCTTACAGCTGTAGGCCGTCGTCCTGTCATACAAAATTGTATTCTAATACGGAGGTTCTTGTAAGACAGGACTTGTATCAGGATCTGCGCCCTGGCCCCTTTGAGTAAAAATTGATTTTAGTGCCATCTAGTGGCGTATAGACTAATGAATATTTTCTATAATAGAAGTTGATAATGCACACCTCTTTCTTTGCTCTATCTTGTTTCTCTCTCACCCTCTCTCTTTCGGCTCTTTCTCACGCACAAACAAATCAATTAATTAATCAATCTAAAACAAATCACGCTCGATCACCAGATCAATCTCAATTAATCAACCGAAATTATGTCTTACAGTTTGCGGAAATCAGAATACAGTTCAAACTGAATACATTAAAGTCTAATTAAATATGACGTGAAATAATAAATAATTTCTACCCTAATGCAATGATGCTTTATGTATAGGCAGATTCTCTAAACAGTCACCACCTATACATTCGGAACATTATATCTGATTTGTTTGCATGTTCAATTACATACACACAAAATCGTTTCATCGTAACGTGTTCATTAACAGTTGTAAAAACCCTAGACTGGAAAGTAATAATTACTTATATATAACACAGAGTTAAATTAAATTAACATGTTTTTAAGAATATCAAACTGATATAATGGAAATAAAAGGCAAAAGGTTTTAATGGTTTATTATTATACGCTAATTAACAATAACTACAAGTTTAAAATCAACGAATACGTACCAGCTATTTGAGAGTTGATCTTATGGCGTCATCCTATAAGAGTAATGATACATTTTAAAAATCTTTATCTACATTTTTGTCAGCAATATCAGGTAAAATACATATATTAAAAATAATACGCTTACCTTTAGAAGCGTTTTTTTCCTTCAGCTGTACCATACGTTGAACTGAAATATTTTTTATACAACGTGCCCACATATAATCACACTAAACATGATTTGTGAAATGGTTGGATATAAACTTCCAATCATTAACTATTTTAGAAAGTAATACACAAAACCTGAATAGTGCTACTCGTATTTTCCCTTTCTCTTAAACATAATTAATAACAAATCGGTTTTGAAGAATATTCATATTGTAAATACGGACACACAAATTGTTTTTTTCAAATAAAAAAATCCACATTAAGAGTTGGAATGTGTGCAACGTACGGTTTTAAATTGACCATGTATTTTCCCATGTTACTTTTTTATTAGAGTTTTAAATTTTTATTACCATGATTGTTATTAAAATTATCACATCTCTATTAGTGATCATTTTGATGTAAAAAGGGATGCCTAAAATTTACCATTCCATTTTCAATTTTGGTAAAACGTAATCTCGTTTTGAGGAAACGACCTGCAAAACAATCAATCAAACCAGATACATAAGAATGCTTTAATTATATTCATTTAAATAGCGAAATAAATAAATTCAAGATGTATCTGAAAAATGACTTCTATCAAAAAAAAGGTTGTGTGTTTTTAAAAAACCTTAGATTTTTATAAAACAAGACCGAACGTCCTAGTCGTTATTGAAAATGCTCAACCATCTATGTACAGTATACATTGCAATAACAAATATAATTTAGCTCATTACGTTAAAATAAATGTGTAATTAAGAGCTGGTTGGTATACATCAGAATGTTATTTGTTAACATGCAATTTAAACACGCGTTGAATAAACGGTCTTGCTCGCTTATATGTTTTATTTACACAGACCTTTTGAGATTTTTATGTCAAGGGCCCGTGACAAGGGGAAAGACCCGAGCGCAAGTTCCTAGGAACTGTATGTAGTTTTGAAAATATACAGCTACGTGGAACTATGATCAATCTCTACTACAGAAAAAACGTCTGTTAGCTCATACACCACTAGATGGCGCCACATACAAGCTCAAACTTCCAGCCAACCGGTCAGGATAGACGTGAGAGACGAAAGGGACAAGAGAAACGCGGGGATAGGAGAGACGAAAGCCACGTTTAAGTTCCAACTCCTTTGTTTTTGTATTAAATCCAATAAGATTGATAGAAACTGGCCTCTTAAATATACAAATTATAAACAAACCCGAAAGTCCATTCCAAAAACAAAATTATTAATAAAAAATTGAAAGAAAATATATTTAACCAATACATCATTTATTTATTTAATTTAATTACATTCTTATCAGTTTTCTTCTTTTTTCGACTGTAATTCGTCACTATCATCATGGTCTTGAGATTCGTCCTTTCCCTCTATCTCATCAGTCTTCTTCTTCTTCTGTGAATCATCATTATCATCATGAGTGTGAGATACATTCACCTCACCCACTTCATTGTTTTCATCATCAGCTTGAACCGTTATATTGTAGTAGTTTACTAACAAATCCTTGAAATCTCTAATGTCCTCTGATGTTGGTTCATAAACAGGAGAATACATTATAATAATAATGCTTACTCGCTGGAGACTACATACACAGGTAAAATTTGGCGATGCAATGTTTTCATATAGGTACGAAATCGCATTAACCGTACTATAGTTAGTGCGACCCAACTCCTCGAAACCCGAAGATGACCGATCCTATCCGAACATTGTTGAGTAATTACACCCATTCCTCCAATATAATTTAAATAAAATCAAATAAACAACTTTTACAACACTTTTATTTTTTACACAAAAAATAGGTAACATTTTTATACACAAATTACAATTCTCTCTTTATGTCTAATTGGCGTATGCTTTAGTACATCCAATTTAATTTTGATTTTATAATTTAAATCTACACTTTGTTTTTCCAATTCTTTTTCTAGTCAATAATTAGATATACATAACGTATCCAGATAGTCGAAATGCAATACGTTATGTAATTTATTTCTCGTGGTTATCGGATTAATACCTATTATAACTAATTCTGTCCCCTCGGATAATCGCTGCAATTTCCTACAGTCTCTAGACTTTATAATACGTTTAATTTTTACATAGAAGCTTCGTTAATTTATCCATGTCTTGTTGAAGGAAATTTACATTTTTCGTATTTTCTAAAGTTTTTCTACAGGCCCCACAACATCTATCATAGCAAGAGAATTCCATTAAATGTGGTATTTCCATCTCCGGCCTGGGGACGAAGGCCCGAGAACAAATTGCGAAGCTCTATACGTGTCTTACGAGAACCTCCTTATTAGAAATACAACGTTTTCTCGTATAGGTAAAAAATCATCCAATAGCATATGACCATTTTAAAGCAATAGGATCGATAATTTTAATAATAATATCTTATTAATTATGCAATTTCCAACATTGTATGCGTGTGCGTTTGCCTAACCTCCAGGGCTACTGCTCTTAATACAACCAACAAGGACTTTAATTAAATGACCATCAAAAATAACCTTAAGACCAGCTTCAGGTCCAAGACCAATCCCAAGTGCAAGACCAGCCCCTACATCTGCCCCTCACGTGAGCAAGTACAAAAATTGCTGTCAAAAAGGCTCTTAATACAACATTGAAATTCTATCAAGGGTTGACCCCCGAAAAGAAACAATAGGGGTAGAAAAAACGCGTCCTATACGTGAGCTGTCATAAAATACGGGTGAAAAAAAAATTGTCCTACACGTGGGCGTGTAAAAAATAATTGGGGATAAAAAAGGGTTGAAAATACGGTCTCACACGTGGGTGTGTAAAAATAGAGGTGAAAAAATACGTCCTACACGTGAACGAGTAAAAACAAAAAAAGGCCTTAATTAGTGATGAAAATCCCATCAAGGGTCGAAAAAGGCCTCCGAAAAGAAACCATAGGGGTGAAAAAACGCGCCCCCCACGTGGGCATATAAAAAAGTGAAAGGTGGGTTTTCCCAAAAATCCAAGATGGCTGCCAAGTGTCGCAGTACTACTAACAGCTTCTCCGCGATGGATACATGGTTTTACTTCGGTTTATAAAAGGAAATGTATCAATATAATGACAAACTACGTCTGCGAACGTACTGATGATACCGAATATTTACAAGTGAGGTTAGAATAAAAACTGTATGTAGCAAAAATGTCAACAAAATATTTTCAGTGTTGCCAATGCATACTTCGTTTAGAACCATTAAAATTTTGTCGGCACCAACATTTTTTGTTTGATTTGTTGACCTGTGAATGAATGTGCACGGTGTGTTTTTTTACATAATTCTAAGGCATACCTTATTTATTGTAAATTTAAGGTTTTTATATTGCCCATTTCTACGGTTTAGGACAACTGAAAATTATAATTAATAGTGTGTACAGATGCAGTAATTCCTTCTCTACAAAAAACGTATTCATAGTTATGCTCTAAAATAATTGAATATAATTAAATTACCATTGAAATCGCTAAGCTGGGTCAAGTAAAGCACCATCACTCGGGTAGAAAATTTGAAAATATGGAAGATATAAAAGCCGAGTGTGAGAAAATATCGCATTTTTAGTTAGCCAACGTTAGACGGCAATTTTACGACAGATTTGGTTATTGTTTAACAGTAAATGGTGTTTTATTTGAACATAGGTTATAATTTGTTCATTTTTCTGAATTTACATTATGTTTGTATCTATGTTTTGTTATTGTGTTATACACATTAAATTCTCCTTCAATTGAATTTCTTTGATTATTCTGGTTCCGGAAAATTATAACGATAGAATGTGTCGACGCAGCATTTTATTCTCTTTTAAAACCCATTATTAGATTAACCATCTTACCATTTCTACTTTTCTTTCGTCGGATATGTTTTAGCCGAAACAGAATTACATGTAAAATCAGAAAATTATAATTAATAGTATGAGCAAATTCAGAATTGTTTTCTCCACAAAAAACGTATTTACACTTTTACTATAAAATAATAAGGCGAGCTAATAATTGAATATACAGAAATTACCATTGAAATCGCAATGCAGCGTCCCACAAGGCACCACTCTGTATATTATGCAATGCTATCAAAAATGACATGTAATACGAACAAGATATTTATTAATATGTTACATTAAAATTTTGTTATTGAGAGAAAAAATGACAATCGTAAAGACATACAATCATTGAATGATATTTACTTTGCTTAGTTATAATTCTAAAATCCATTCATCTACAAACACTTTGCAATAAGAACCGGTAAAATACAAAAGTATGAAACAGTATTGTAAAAATATGATATAATTTACTCATATCCTATTTTTAACTCGTATTAATAGCTTATATAAAATAAGAAATGCTTTACTCCCTTACAATTTTAATTAACTAAAGAATTGAATTAAAAATTGTTTTTTTAACATGCTTTATCACAAATTAAATTCAAACTGAAATACCGATATCCACTTAACATTTTTTAAATCATTTAATTAATGTTGTAATAAGCATGCATGAATTTCCCAAGGGCTATACAGACAATTGTATTTTCTTTTTAATTTAAATTTTGCGTACAATAATATATAAGAGAGAAAATAAAAAAACTTCGAAGATAACGTACACACATAATTTAAATTACCCGCGTTATTTTGACAGTGACAAATTTCTCTCATTTGTTAACAACCACATCAGGTGATGGTAAATATCGTGTCAACTTTTAAAACAGAGTACACCATTTATAAATGTTTTCGTTATGGAAGATCTGTAAATGAAAGCTCAATTTTTCATTTTATTAAAATGCATGTGATACATTGTATTTAATTTATAATGTGAGTTCTGTGCTTTTATGGACTAGGGATTAGCCAAATACTTCTGGTTCATTTTTATTACTAAAACACAATGAAAATTAAAATAAAAAGAAATCATGTATTTTCTTATTAAATCTAATTTAAATTAATTTTCATTAAATTGTTACATAGTAAAATTATATGTTGACGTTGAAGCTACAATTCAGTAAGTCGAATTTAATTTCATAAATATTAAAAATTAATTTACTTTATTTTAGAATTAAAAGTGCCATCTGTACAGGGTGGTTTTCTTTCGTTAATATTATAGGGTATAGGCTAAACGGTAAGAGATACAAAAAAACTAAGATACGTGTCCCGTTCTCTTTTTTAGTCTTTAGTTTAAAGGCGCAATCGGATCTACGCTATCTAAATTGGTTTCGAAGATACAGAGTGATTCTCAAAATCTGCCGGTTTTTATTTTCTCTTATGACTCGGTTATTTATGGAGATAAAAAAAAAGCTTTGGATACGAAAGTTTTATGACTTTTTGCGTTGAATCCAGTGGCCTTCTTAAAAAAAATGTATCTATTTGATTTTTTGAGATATTATCAAAAGTAGCATTTTCTTAAATGGGACACCCTGTATCTGATAATCTAAAAAAAATGCATTTTTTCTTGAGATTTCAACAATATATAACACTTAATATTTTGCATTGTCCTAAATAGCTAAAATACTAAAAAAACATTTTTTTTTAGTTGGCCATGGATTTAATCAATTCTTTATTTTATAATAGGCATACTAAAATTGCAGATAATAACAATAATGAAACATTAATAAACTAAAACAACAACTACAAAAAACAAGAAAAGGTGCTCAAATTGTCTTCCATTCTGCTCGTTGCATTTTTGGGCTCTGCTTGTAACTGAACGAGTGGCGTTATAGATTTGAATATTTGGCACTCTTCCAATGCAATTAATAAAATTTGCTCTGAGTTCTTCTACAGTATTAATTCGGGTTTTATAGACTTCATTTTGATAGATCCCCAAAATAAAAGTCGAGTGGCGTCAGGTCGGGGGAACGCGGAGGCCATCTGTTTGGTCCATATGTACCAAGCCAATTTTCGCCAAAATTGACATTTAGTAAGTCCCTTACCATGTGGCTATTATGTGCTGGATCACCGTCTTGTTGTAAATAAACATTATTTCTTGCAGCTAATGGCATGTTATCCAACTCCATTATTACACATTCTTCCAAAATTTGGATGTATCCTTGAGCATTCAAATTTTCATTAAAAATTCTGTAGTTAAAGACTCTGTTTTGATATGGCGCCACCCATACATGGAACCCAAACCGTCCTTGTTGTATCCTGGCGACCGTCTGATGAGGATTTATGTCTGACCAATATCGATTAAAAATTCCTTCGCTAGATATAAAAACCTCGTCGGTCCATATTATATTTTGAAAAAAATTGGGATTCCGATTAATCTGCTGCGAATACCAATGACAAAATATTAAACGCCGCTCTTCATCTCCAGGATGTAAGTTATGAACCTTTCTTATTTTATATGGTTTATACTTATGCTTTCTTAACGTTTTTAAAGCTTTAGATTTACTTGTGCCAATATCTTTCTCAATATTACGGCTAGATATCGTCGGATCAGCAGCAACACAAGCTAATGTATTTATTTCATCTCTTGCTCTATTTGCCTTATTGTAAATCTTACTTCTTAGTTTTCCAAATGATCCATACTCACTTTGAATTGTGATGTAATCTTTCAAATATTTGTTGTTCTGGCTGTCGTCGTTCCGGATAACGTTCAAAATATAAGTCTAGAGCTGCGCCTTTATTTTTATTACTCTCAATGTAGTACTCAAGCATATTTAATTTTTCATAATTTTGAAAATTATTCATTTTAATCACCTTTTTTAAAAAATATAATCGGAAACGAAATAAGAATACCAATACATAATTGTTACTGAATTTTATGACACGTACACAAACAAAAACAATTGCTTAAAACATTCAATTAATGGCCAACTAAAAAAAATGTTTTTTTAGTATTTTAGCTATTTAGGACAATGCAAAATATTAAGTGTTATATATTGTTGCAATCTCAAGAAAAAATGCAATTTTTTGAGATTATCAGATACAGGGTGTCCCATTTAAGAAAATGCTACTTTTGATAATATCTCAAAAAATCAAACATCTATATTTTTTTTAAGAACGCCACTGGATTCAACGTAAAAAGTCATAAAACTTTCGTATCCAAAGCTTTTTTTTATCTCCATAAATAACCGATTCATAAGAGATAATAAAAACCGGCAAATTTTGAGAATCACTCTGTATCTTCGAAACCAATTTAGTTAGCGTAGATCCGATTGCGCCATTAAACTAAACACTAAAAAAGAGAACGGGACACGTATCTTAGTTTTTTTGTATCTCTTACCGTTTAGCCTATACCCTATAATATTAACGAAAAAAACCACCCTGTACACTAATCCTCGCATATTTATTTGTTGCAAAATTTAATATTAAAATTTTTTAATACCGATTAGCTGTGATGTTTATCTCTTAAATGGTATGCGTGAGTAATACACATATACCTGTCCAAGAATGGACTGTTCTTTTTGGAGGTAACTCATCGCGATATACTGCAGATAACGCGCATTTTTCTAAAACGTAAATAACTATTAGCTACTTAAAAATTAGTAAGATTAAATCAAATGTTTACCTAAAATAAAGTGCCAGTTGAAGAAGTAGCTCCGAGGGCCCTCGCAGGATATTCAGCAAAAAGGTATGTAATTTCTATCACTGTTTCTTAATCATCTTTTACCATCTAAGGTAATGCAATCGACCTTTTTTCACTATGGACTTATTGGCTCATTTTACAACTTTTGGCCAAGTTTCGCCAAGATCGGCCATAATGTCTGGATTTCTCCCTCTCCCTCGACGATCACCTATTCGCATCAATGGGGCAAGCGCTCGCGGAGCAGCACCGACGAATGGTTTGCCACAAAAGACAAGCAATTTTTCTGGCAAGTATTCATAAATTACCTGACAGATGGGCCAAATGTGTAGAAGCAGAGGGCCAATATTTTGAGTAAAATAAATTAATATCCCTTGAAAATTACATATTTTTTTTACCAAAAAACGGAAAAAACTTACGCATACACATGTATATTTAAAATATTCTTGTTACGGTTCTATAAAAGTACTTGTAAATTCATATTTTTAACAATTTGTTGGTATATTCTAAAAACATTTTTAAATTTTATAAAACATTTAAGTACAGTCCTGGTTTTAAAGAAGTTTTTAAAAATTGAAATGCGTTGGATTATACAGTGCGATCATCATTGTTTGATCGTGCCGCTCCTAGAACAGTACTACTGTTCCGCATCCTTAAAATGAAAATTGTGCTATACCCAGTGGCGTAAATGCATATATTAAAATAAATACTACCATAAATGACAAAAACTTTGGTGAATGACGAATTGCGTATTATGTAGAGGTACAAAAACTTCAATAATTGTAATTTAGTCTTTCTTAAGACTAAAGGAAATTGTTATAAGGTATGTAAAATTTGGTTAAAATTATCATTTATTATTTTAATTGATATTACAGATTTTCTGGATTTCCAAGGCGTATTTCTGGTGTATTAAACCAATACATGGTATTTACTCGTCAAATTCAAGTTTTGTAGGTGCTTTTATATACTAAAAGTAATGTTTAAAACAAATTTTGCTTTTTAACCTCAATTTGGTTACGAGAATAATGTACAGTTTAGAGTAAAAACTGTTTAGATGAGCGTTTAATGATCTTTTTGTTTATATTGTGATGAGTGGTTTGAAATAGGCAATAATGTATTAATTTTGTTGTCAGGTTGAAAATGAATAATAGCCAAGGGCGGCAAATTATCTACAATGTGTACCAATTTATGAAAAAAGAAAAAGAAGGAACGACGACAATGCCATTATCCCAATTACAAGAATGTGTTGCTGAAGAAACCGTTCTAGACAAGCTACTAGTTGAAAATGGTCATGCTGTCCTTCGTCTCCCTTTGTACCACTCTGAATTAAATCCCAGTGAAAAATCGGATAGCAGTGAGGAATGTGACATTTCAAATGGAAGGTGTTAAGCAATTGGCAATGAAGAATTGATAAAAATTACAGCTGAGAACTCGAAGAAAGTGTGTGAATATGTGGAGAGTGAATATTTAAAAAAAGGAGTAATATGTTACCTTTACAATGACATTAAAACATTTAAATGAATTTTTAAAATGAATTTGTCATTAATCTGAAATCAATGTATGATATGTTTGTTAAATAATGTTAGTGAAAACAAATTACATGTATGACTGGTTAGTTTATTATAAATGCATACATTCAACATATTCAGCACAAGTCAGGTACACCATTTTTGCTGACCACCTTTGAATGTACATTGGTGAACATCACAAATACATTATAATGGAAAAAAAGAACTTATTTAACTTAATGCTAGATATCACTTTTGCATTGCATTCTAATTTTTGAACAAAAACTTATTTCAGATTATATACCACTGATTTAGTCCTTCTCATATGGAACTAGTCACCATGTCTACTTTATGATGTACCTATTGTTTTGTAAGATAACTCAAATCTGTATATATTGATCTAAAGCACAGAAAATAATGAATCAATAATGCATTATTTTTTTAGATCTCAAACGTGCATCAATTCAGCTAAAGTATAGTAAATAATGAGTAAAGATTTTCAATTAGTGCACATATTATTTACATACAAATATAACGATATCGTACATTTTCCACTACTTCCACTGTAAGTACAGTTGTGCGACCCGTAGATTTTCCCTTGCAAACACTACCATGCTCATGAAAACGACTAACAATTCTTCGAATGTGTCGGCATAAAACAACATCATCTAATTCGATGTTCTGAAAGTGATGTTGATATTCTTCAACACATAATCGTACTGAATACTTCCAGTTTCCATCTACATCTTTTTCGCCATTTCGGAAATAAGCTTCCAAAATAAACTTGTCTTGTTCCACAGTAAAAGGCATTATAACCTAAAAAAAATTATTTACAAAAAAGGCACAAAATACACGAATAAATTTACCTTGAAAGTCCTGGTTAATTTATTAATGAGTTTTGAAAAAAACTATTTTATTGTAATACAAATGTAGATAAAGGAATAATTGAAAAAGGAAAAATCTATGTACGTTTATGAAATGTCAATCGAAGATGAAATAAATATTGGTGTCTAATTTCACTAGTAACTTGGAATAAACTTTTGATAAAAAATCTGTAAAAAGCAGTTTTTTTCGGTCATTCATTGTTGATATCCCGGTATAAGCACATATGGATCTATTTGTCGAATATAAAGTCTCCACTCGTAGTAGATCAGATAATATTGGATGTTACTCCGCACCAGGCCGACCCTGTATTTTATCTCTACAAATACTGAAATTCTAAAAAATGTGTACTCCATATTTCTAAGAGGTTTGGAGCTCGTATGGTTAGAAACGGCAGATACGTTCCATTATCTTCCACTTCCCTTTAACCCTTAATTTCACCTCTCTACAAAAAATGTCAAAACCGCCCAGTGGTATCCACTCTTGTTGAATAAGGAAATTATCATCCAAATTTTAATCTCCTAATGGAATTAACCAGGAAAATGATATCGACCTTCATCTTCATGTTTCACCATCTTTTTTTTTATGATTGTGGATCTGAACAGGCTAAATTAGGCCTATCGTGCTAAAATACTCAGGAACACTTAGGAGGATGGATAGAGGGATAATGAATTGCCAATAGATGCCTATGAACAGCTACCTTAAATTTTCTCATATCATAAGTGAGAGGAAAACAGGAACTAAGGAGATCATTCCAGAATTTAGAAGCTGTGTGGAAAAATTTGGATTGCGCCCGTTTGGTACGACAAGTGGAGATTTGTACTGCATACTGATGATGTGAATGAGCGAACCGTGTGTTTCTCGCAAAGATAGCCCGAGATGGTATCAAAGAGTATAATTCAGCAGCACAATAGCCGTTGTAATAACGATAATACAAAGAAAGAACTGAAACCATCCTTCTATGCTCAAGGGACCGTGTGTGAGTAGTTAAGAACGGGTCATTTATAAGCCTAATCGCTCTCTTTTGAATACGATCAACGATATCGAGAGAGTATTGGGGAGCACTAACCCAGATGTAAGAATTATATTCCAGATGAGGCCGAATTTGGGCCTTATACAGCAGAAGGAGTTGTCGAGAGGTAAAGTACTGCTTAGATCTGTACAAAAAGCCTATTTTACGAGCAACTGTTTTGGTAGCTGACAGAAGATGGTCAACCCATGAGAGATTTGAAGATACAGCCATACCCAACAGAGTAATAGAGTCTGAAAACTTAAGAACTGTGCCATTCATACTTACAACAGGAAATGATCGATCTTTTTTGGCGAACATAAGGCAACACTGAGGTTTGTTAGCATTAAATTTAACTAGATTATTGCTTCCCCATTCGAGAATACGTTGAATGTCTTTGTTGATTGAATTTGCCATTTCAGCTTTAATTTCTTGATTTGACATAGAAGGTGGATTATCACTATGAGTAGACTGATATGAACTACAGTGAAGAGTGCTATCGTCAGAAAAGCAATGGATGGGGTTAGTTGTTGAAGAAATGAGGTCATTTATGTACAGTAGAAAAGTGTAGGCGCTATAACGGATCCCTGTGGTACGCCCGCGTTAATGCTAACTTCTTTTGAAAAAAAGCCATCAACTACGACACGTATTCATCTTTTATGAAGTAAACTAGAAACCCAGTTGATGAGCAGATCATTTAACCCAAACGAGGTGAGTTTGGCAAGTAAACACTTATGCCAAACTTGGTCAAATGCCTTTGAGATATCTAAAGCGACTACAACTGTTTCACCGGACTGCTCTACTGTACTGTTTCAAACTTGGGTCACATATGAAAGGAGATCGCCTGTTGAACGACTTTGCCTAAACTCATATTGGTGGTCACTAAGGAGTTTGTTAGTTTCAAGGAACGTGAGTAGTTGCTGATTGATTGCTTTTTCCATGATTTTAGACAAAATGGAAGTGATGGCAATTGGTCGGTAATTTGAGGGATCGGTCTTATCGCCTTTTTTGGGAATAGGTTGAACATTTGCTAACTTCCATGATGAAGGGAATTCACCAGAGGACATAGAGATCGTATAGAGCTTAGATAGGACTGGTACTAGTTCGGGGGAACATTTCTTTAAGACAATAGCTGGGATACCGTCTGGGCCAGTCGCCTTATTGAGATAAAGCCTACTGATGATCGATTCCAAGAGCTTGTACCGAAAATGAATTGGTTTCATAGCGTATGAAGAAGAGTTGACTAGGGGCACATCTTTTCCAGAATCATTGTGACACGAGTTTGATGCAAACAAATCCACAAAAACGTTGGCTTTGTCTACAGAATCAGCAACTATCGATCCGTCAGTAGACGTCAGGGGGGGAAATGAAGTTTTTACTAATGGCTTTAGCTAAAGACCAAAATTTACGACTGCCTAAAGGAGATGTAGCTAGTTCATTGCATTTTCGTTGTTCGAACAACTTTTTAGTTTTAGTGATGACACGTTTGCAGATATTTCTAGCAACAACGTATTCCACATGACTGTCGACCGATTTATTAGATTTCCATTTAACGTAACATTTATTTTTTAAAGATATTGCATCAGCACAAGCCTTATTGAACCAGGGTTGGGAACCTGAATGACCTATACGGTACTGTTTTTTGGGAATGTATAACTCCATTCCCATGAGGATGACTTCAGATACTGAAAGAGCGATGTCCGAAGAAGAAGACAACTTAAAACAATATTCACGCCATGGAAAGGTTGCAAAGAAATCCCGTAAATCACTCCATCGAGCTGACTTAAAACACCACAAGTATTTATCGGTTTTGCGAACAACAGTGGAATTAGGTACAGTAGCAATGATTTTTATTAGGCAATGGTCGGAAAGACCTAAAGGCGAAAGAAAGGAAGTTTTATAAACAAGAGGGTTTGATGTAAGAAAGAGATCTAGAAGATGTGGAGTATGGTTAAGGTTATCAGGAATTCTTGTGGGTTCAGAAATCATTTGTGTGAGATCACATGAAATAGCAAATGTTTCTGCACTATGACCAACGAGATGTGTAGTAGATGAAAACTGAAGCCAATTAGAGTTATGAACATTAAAATCGCCTACAAATGAGATATCGCAAGATGGAAACTGAGACAGAAGATAGTCAACTTTCATACTAAGGTAATCGAAGAAGTCTTGAAAGCTGCTGTTATTAGGAGACCTATAAATGAAACAGTAGAATTTCACAAAATTAGGACCAGAATGTTTAAACCAAATTACGTCAAAATTTTTATTTTCTAAGGAAGAAACCCTCTTGCAAGCGATTCTGTCCTTGATGTAGGCACATACGCCTCCTTTACATCGAAAGTTAGAGCGAAGGTGGTATTGAGGAAATTGCAAGTCGGGTGACTCGGAGCTTTCAGAGGAGACTTGTGTTTCAGATAGAAACAAAATACCAGGTTGTAATTGTTCAAGATGTTGGTGAATAGCATTAAGATTAGACCTGATACCGCGGTGTTGCAGTAGTGAATCAGAAAGTTGGTACTTTCGATGACCGAGGTCGCTTGGGCCCTGCCCTCCTGGAAACCACAGCCATCTTATTTTTTAATTTGGGATTTAAGGAGAGCTTCTGATTTTACACCTCCGCTATGTAGACTATCATACCTGAAAGTTTCATGTCTCTAAGTTAAATAGTCAACCTTGTCATTCATATACAAAAATTGTTAAAATCGCGATAGCCTTAGATTTCATAATAGTATTATGAAATTGTTAAAATCGAGACCAATACTCATTTTTCGGTTACTGTTCTAGAAAATATAATTAATCCATCTAACTAACTTTTCAAATATTAAAAGTATAAGGTAACGTATACGCCATTTATGGACAGAAGTGGTGAGCTATCCTTTACTTAGAGTCATTAGTGACTTATGGTTTTGCTTGAACACTCAATGTTGTTTTTTCATTTTTAAATTCCTTTCACTAACTGTTCTTTAAAGGCCACCTTACAAACTTATTTATTGATATTTACATTATATTGAATGTGAAATCAGATTTATTTTGTAGAACACTGCACTGCAATAGACTGCAGCTGCTCCTTTTATGGGAATTTGCCTCATTGTATTGTTTTTCCTGCCTTTTTCGCAATGTCAATTTAAAAGAGATTTAATTTTTCACATATCCCATGGGCAATTTTCACTCACCGTTATACTTAAATGTGTTAATATGTTTCCTAGCGGTCGCCAGAACTGTTGCCGAAGTACTACAAATCATACTATGGCCAGTACATTAATCTTCATCTGTCAGACACATGTTGTAATGAAAACCAACGGATTTACCAACGTTTTTTTTTGTAAAACTATGAAGCAACCTGCCTGGTATCGAGTATCAGTACATGCATATAATAATTGTCTTTGTATACAATATTTACAATGTTGAAATAGGTCAATTTCATTGTAAAGGCAAGCACCGGAAATTTCTAGTATCAGCGCATTCTACAAAACCCCAAATAAATAACTAAAAGCAAGAATATTAAATTAAATTTTAGTCCTCTTGGGTTTGGACGGTACAATTTTCAAACACTTGAAATTAATTTTTATACTAACCTAAAATCAACTTTTTTGGCATCCACTGGCATTTTGCTATAACTCAACTATTTTATTGTTTTCCTAGAAATCAATCATAGAAAAGGGTCGGATAAAAACTTTAAACTATATGTGAGTTATTTTACACAAATTAGCCAGTTTATTCAAAATTTTCACAAGCTAAATTTTTTCCTACAATATTTGTAACATTGCTGTCTTATATAATAAACTAATATCTTTTATTTTATTTTGCCACCATAATGTTCTTCATACTCCCCCAAATGCAGGCGTAATGTGGTCTTTATAGCACGGAAATGTCATTGTTGCTAAGCAGCATGACAGCAAACACATGACATGATACGTCACGTAAGTTGAAAGAATTATTGAAACAACAACCTTACTATACAACCTTTATTAATAAAAATAATAGTAATGAAACTTATTCTTTACAAAAATTGAAAATACAGTTGGATGGATTTGAAATTGTAACTCCAGATGAGCCAACACCAAAGCTGACAGTTCCTTCGCCGTTTTGTGGTATACTTATAGCTGCTGTACCAGTAATGTTCTGAGCAATTTTAATTTTATTTTGCAGAGAGTTCTCTACATATGATTCGGCTACTTTATCCGATCGCCATCCACCCAGCTGCTTCAGTGCCCTTGTATTACCGCCGCTTTCTGCAAAGATCGTCGCCGCACTCCTGCGAAAGCAGTACCCTGTGTACTTATGGGCATCCGGTAGATTGAGGAACTATGCTATTATCCTCGGCATTTTGCCTAAGGTGTTTTTCCCAACAGTCTGAGAACTACATTTGCCATTATGATTCGACAAAAACAAGCTGTCAATTTTAGTATGTTCCGGTCGTAATGCTGTATATTTTCGGTACAAAGTGACGTAATCAACCAATCCATCGCTTGGTACAATTGTAAATTACCTCGAAGTATAAGTTTTGGTTTTTTTGATCTTCACTAATAGCACTGATCCCTCAGTTGTTACGTCCTGTACAGCCAAATCGTGCAGTTTTTCGCGATGACATGCTCCAAAAATACCAAAGGCTGTGGCAACCTATAAAACACAATAATTTTTATAATGAGAATTGAAAAAAAAAGCTAAAATCGTTATACCTTAACTAACAAGTACGTATGATCAGGCGCCTTCAACATGAATTCTTCAATTTGATGCCGTTGCAATACATAGGACTTTTTAGCTTGATCACCTACAGAATTATTCTTCATGAATTCTGTGAGCATGGAAAAACGAGATATATCAACATCTTCCTTCAACTTGAACATATTTTTCAATTTAGAATATAAACACCACAGTGACGACGGCTTATAGATCTTTGACTGCAAAAATAGATATTTATTGAATAGAGATAATTGATTAATGTATATATACAACCCCTTACCATTTGAGACAAGTATGCCATCACAACTTTTTCATCACATTTTGTGGAGACATTTTTTGCGGTCACGCGCAACACTTTTCGTACTCTTTTATGTATAAATATTTCGATTTACTTGGAATTATTTTTGCCTGGGCGGCCTCAAATTCATCTAAAATTTCTTGTGAATAAGCTTTTGCGTTTTCACATTCCATTTTAGAATGCAAATTATTTACAAACAAACAGTACCTTAGCAACAATTTAGCAATATCACAGTATCTTAGTAACAACAAATTAGCCTACTGTCGACTTTATTTCACTGCATTTGCATTTAAAAACTTGCGGAAAATACTGAATCTTTTTAAAATTTTGTTCCAGTTTCATGGTGCAAAATAAAATAAAACATTATGTACCACGGGCATAATTGATTATGGCTCGAGAATGTTAAAGCCCGACGCGAAGCGGAGGGCTTTTAACATTCCCTCGAGCCATAATCTTCTGATTACGCCCTTAATACATAAATAAGTATTACTTTATGAATTTCTAAAAAAAAAACTGAGTTCGTATTCAATTGGTCCATTTTTTGTGCAATCACTATTACGATAAAAAATAGAAGTTTATATTGTTGTTCCATTCAGTGGTACTAAACCAAAAATGAAATATAAAGAAATTAACACTGCATACGAAAAGTTTAAATAATCGTATTTAATATAGCTTCTTGCCCATGTTTACTATGTAGAAAAAATTAACTATTACAAATGATCCGGTTTATTTTTAAATTAGCATTATTTTATACTTAATTAGTGCAAAATAACAAAAACGTAGCATAGCACATGTAACATTTAATACTTCTTAATTTTAACTACTAAATGGTATACCATTTAAAAGTTTTACGGTAATCACAATACATTTTATTTATTACAATGAATAATGAGTTTAATTTAAAAAAATAATGGAACTTTTGTGTTAAAACAAAGTGTTAATTGCAAACACTCTATACTTATAACAAGAACTAACCTTTAGAGATGACAACGATTTGTTTATAGTACCTTTACAAAATTGCTTATAACATAACGAACAAGCATACAGTAAATGTATTGCTTCAAATATAGTGCAATCATGGATGAACTTATTATTGTTAAAAGTACTAATAAAAATGCTAAAATATTAAAGAAGATAGTATTACTAAATTAAATTAATCAATTGGATGTGTCACTTTGATTTTAATTGCTGCTAGGATCAAAGGAGTATTATTTTAATTTTAAAAATGTTTAAAGTTATCAAATTTATAATGTCAACGTAGTTAACCATTTTCGTGTATGTCATATTATATGGTTGGTCTTTGATGTCTTGCTACCGTTTACTTTTACGTCGGCAAAGTTGTCGGAGCTCACAAGTTCTTAAGAGTATATACTTTGTATAAAAAGACTAGTTGTGTAAGGAACCCCGACCTCGGGATTCATGGCGACCTGATAACATATCGGGCTTAACAGAGTACACTTGTTACCTATATAAATATACAGGGTGGCGCATTAGTGTGACAAAGTCCCATATCTCCTTTATTTAAAAAGACACAAAAAAAAAAATTAAATACAAAAGTTGTAAGATATGTTCTGGTGCATATTCCAAAAATATTTTTAATTATACAGGGTAGATCATAAAAGCTTAGAAGTAATTTTAAATTTTTTTTTAAATGGAAAACCTTATATATTATTACATATTTAGATTCCGCATACAATTTTAGACACATTTTATGTATAATGTCCTATACCTAAGTCTAACCGTTTTTGACAAATTTCAAATTCTTTGTCAAAAATGACGTTTGCAGGCCAAAACATAGGTGGAAATATTTTCTAAACGAAGCCTTTATCAATTTGTTATAGTTGGTTTCCTTGGAAATGGGGACCTACTCTAATGGGCTGTATTGATATTTTTGTAATACATTCATACATGGTGATCAAAAATGGCCAATAAAAAGTAGATTCAAAAAAACCTATAAAGTCATTTTTTTTAATGGAAATCCCCTATTTTTTTAATTCTATCTTATTTAGCATTAAAAATAAGGGTGACGTTGTATAAGAGTGTATATTCCAAAAAATTGTAGTTTTTGAAATAATGACAATTGAACATTTTTTTATTGTAAAAAGGCTATACGGCTTTCAATTTTTGTTGTTAGTTGGCCGTGACGGCGGGGCGCGACGAAAAAAATCGAGCACTTCAGGTCGAAGTATTACAATTTATTGAACCCCACATAAATAATTATTTTGTTAAACGAACTTAAAGTAAATACAATATTTTTTTGATTCTACAAATTATGTCCTAATCCTAATCATAAACTTAACACCTCTAATGTAATTAAACCTGTAACTAATTATACAGATAATTGTACTAGAAACACGTCAAATACGTACTACCTAATAAGTTGTTCGAAATGTTCGCCTCTTTCTTGAATACACAATGCAATACGTCTCTCAAATTCGCTGCTTAAATTCCTACACATTTCAACACTAATATTTGAAAACAGTTTCTAATCCTAATCTTCATGTCTTCCTTTGTTGTTGGCGCTAAAGTCCATTTTAGTAAGATCTGGGGATCTAGTAGGACAAGCAACAGGCCCTCCCCTCCCAATCCAACATTCTGGATATCTAGCATTTAAAAAAGTTATTATCGGACTTGTATGATGTACTGGTGCCCCATCATGAAGAAACCACATTTCTTGTTGCGTATCCTGTGGCACTTGACGCAACAAATTAGGTAGATGCTTTTGCAGAAAGTCTAAGTATACTTCCCCTGTTACTCGTTGATGAAAAAAATATGGTCCAATTACATGATTACCGACAACACCTCCCCAAAAATTTAAAGACCATCTAGTTTGAGAAGTATATCTTACAAAATGTGGATTTTCGGTAGAATAGTAATGAAAATTGTGTCTGTTTACACTTCCGTTTCTGTGAAATGTGGCCTCATCTGTAAATAAAATCAAATGAACAAAATTTGTCAGTTGCTTTATTTTGTTTTGAGCCCATTGCCAAAATTCCAGTCGTCTTTCATAATCTTCAGGATCCAACTCTTGAAGTAGTTGAATGTGATAGGGATGCATTTTTTGAGACTTCAATATCCGCTGTACCGTACGTCGTTCAACACAAACCTGCTGACAAATGGGTCGTTGTCCAATATATGGATTTTCGGTAACTGTTAATAGTACATTTAATTGATTTTCTCAGTCTGTGCACGCTTTTCCCTATTTTTTCATATAACACATTGCCAGTTCTTTCAAAAGCTTTTCAAATGCCCTTCTTTCAGGTTGCCGTCTCTCTGGAAACCGTTGTTGATACAGTCTTCTTGCTAAGAGCGTATTCTTATCACTAGTTCCCAAAACACAAATCATATCAACCATCTCGGCTTGCGAAAAATTCATTATTTACAATTTTAATTCAAGTTTTAAATCAATTTGCTAAAAATACACTAACGCATCACACAAATTATCAACTGACAATAAATAATGACGTTTGTGATGATCTCTATTACTTTTATATTCCACGCCTCGCGCTCACGGCCATCTAACAACAAAACTTGAAAGCCGTATAGCCTTTTTACAATAAAAAAATGTTAAATTGTCATTATTTCAAAAACTACAATTTTTTGGAATATACACTCTTATACAACGTCACCCTTATTTTGAATGCTAAATAAGATAGAATTAAATAAATAGGGGATTTCCATTTAAAAAAAATGACTTTATAGGTTTTTTTGAATCTACTTTTTATTGGCCATTTTTGATCACCCTGTATGAATGTATTACAAAAATATCAATACAGCCCATTAGAGTAGGTCCCCATTTACAAGGAAACCAACCATAACTAATTGATAAAGGCTTCGTTTAGAAAAGATTTCCACCTATGTTTTGGCCTGCAAACGTCATTTTGGAAAAAAAATTTGAAATTTGTCAAAAACGGTTAGACCTAGGTATAGGACATTATACATAAAATGTGTCTAAAATTGTATGTAGAATCTAAATATGTAATAATATATAGGGTTTCATAATTAAAAAAAAATTTAAAATTACTTCTAAGCTTTTATGATCTACCCTGTATAATTAAAAATATTTTTGGAATATGCACCAGAACATGTCTTACAACTTTTGTATTTAATTTTTTTTGTATCTCTTTAAATAAAGGAGATATGGAACTTTGTCACACTAATGCGCCACCCTGTATATATACAATGTAACCATTTAAGTCTGCACCATATGGGAATTTTTTTTAACTTCAGCTTTAGCATAGATCTGATTATCGCACCCATTTTTGCTTCAAATAAAACCAAAAATGAAGTATAGTAAGTTGATTTTACAATCGACGTCATCTGTCAAAAATTACATTTTTAAGAAAAAAGTTGAAAAAAACGCATAAATTGGCCGAATTTCGGAAAAAATTATTACAAAAAGTTGTTAATTTTGTGCTTTTAGACTTATGTACTGAATTTAAACGACCTAGTATAATTTTGAATTTTTGGCAGTTTTTTTTGACATTTTACCAATTATTTTTCATCTTGATTTGATGTAACCTACGTAAAATTCTTTATCTAATGAAAACTCAACATGCCAAGTCTATTTAAGTTAAAAACAAAATGACTTTCAAGATTTTTTTTTAAATTATAAAATTTATCCACCATCATGAGTCATGTTTGGTGCAAAGTTCGTTTAACTTTTGTTTTGAAGCAAAAAAATATTTTTTGCTTTTCTAGTTACATAGAAAACTCAATTCAAATTTGGTGGAGTATGTTAAAACAAGAGTTTTCTTAGCGTTGAATTAAAATTTTTAACAACGTAATGTTTTTTATTACAGACATAAATTTAACAATTTGCTGTTTTATCTCTTTCTTTTAATACTTCAGCTAAACGTATTTCTCAAAAGGATAAATTTGATTTATTATGATAAATAACACATTTTACATTCTAATCAGAATCTGTAATGGCAGTTACGTAATAATATATTTCAGTTAAAAACAAAAGTTAAACGAACTTTGCACCAAACATGACTTCTGATGATGGATGAAATTATATCATTTTTGAAAAAATAACAAAAAACATTTTGTTTTCGGCTCAAATAGATTAGATATGCTGAGTTTTCATGAGATAAGGGATTTTACGTAGGTTACATAAAATCAAGATGAGAAACAATTGGTAAAAAGTCAAAAAACTGCCAAAAAGAAAAAATTATGGTAAGCCATTGAAATTTGACACAAAGGTTTAAAATGACAAAATGAACAACTTCTTCTAACATATTTTTTCGAAATTCGGGCAATTTATCGTTTTTCCATTTTTCTTAAAATGTAATTTTGACAGGTGACGTCGGTTGTAAAACCAACGTACTATAGTTCATTTTTGGTTTTATTTGAAGCAAAAATGGATGCGATAATTAGATCTATGCTAAAGCCAAAGTTAAACAAAAACCCCATATGGTGCGGACTTAAATGGTCACACTGTATATATATATATATATATATATATATATATATATATATATATATATATATATCCGAAGAGAATAGTGTACTTACTACATGGGTACGAATCCCATGCGAGGGAATACGTTTTTATGTAGGTATGCATTTAAATTTAAAATTTATATCATTACAATCAAGAACGCAAACCCGTTAAACTTTTCAAATATTAATAAATAATCTTATAACTGATAAAGATTTTATGTTTCCAAGGAAACTGTATAATACATTATAACTTTGATATAAATTTGTAGAAATATCTTATGTCAGAGCATCTACATAACAAATTTTGTAAACTTGTTAAACTGTGTTTGTCAGGGTGTTTCCATTACTGTGATTACAGTAGTTTAAATTACAAAAAGAAAATACAAATCAACCCCCTTCGGCATTGACAAAGTACGTTAGATCAATCTTGTTAAAAACTTTAACAGAACGTCAATTTTAGGTTAACTATCACATTAAACAATAATCTTGCGTAATGAAGTTTGATATTGTTAAGGTTTTGATTATACTTCTATCGCTCACATTGCGATTTGTATAGATTGATTAAAATACGTTTCAAAAGGAATGAAAACGATCTGGCGTGGAACACCACACGACCTTCCAACCTACAAAATGTAAATTAAAAGAAATGAAACAATTTTAATAACATTTTTTTAGGATAATTATGCAACCTCTTTTAAAAGTTAATTACGAAAATACGCAACATTGTAAAAACAGAAACAAGATTCTATGTCAAAAAGAGGTTTAAAACTTCATGTCTGACAGAGGACATCTAGATGTTAACTTGAAAATTAAAAGAAATTAAATAATTTGAATTATAATTTTTGTAGGGTAACTATGCAACTTCTTTTTTGCACGTACATAACGAAAACAGGCAACATTGTAAAAACAAAAACGCCAGATTGGCGTTTAAAACATCATGTCAGATAGATATTGTTTTCTCATATTCGTACGTGTAAAGAGAAAGCTATGTAATCGGTTTTAATTTTCAAACACCTTTTTTTACATATCTCGAGGTTTTGTGGCCTAAACAAAACGACAAACATATTTTTAGAAAAAAACAATTTCGTGTGTGTGTGCGCGATATCTTTGAATCATTACAGTTATCGATAAAAAAGCCATTTTTAGAAAAAAAAATTAGCGTGTGTGTGTGTGTGTGTGGGTGTGGGTGTGGATGTGGGTATGGGTGTGGATGTGGGTGTGGGTATGGGTGTGGGTGTGGGTGTGGGTGTGGGTGTGGGTGTGTGTGTGAGTGTGTGTGAGTGCGCGGGTGCGCGCGAGATATATTTTGAACCATTAAAGCTATCGATATGAAATTTGGTGCAAATATTCTTTGCCATAAAATGTAGGTCAAGTTCGTTAATAAGCAAAATCCAACCAGTGGCGGGGCATTTTTAGGGGATCAGAAAACTAAAAAAATTCATTGCTTCAAATTTACATATAAAGTTACATAATTAAAAAAACGAACTAATACTTTTTTTATATAATTTCAAAATAAAAAGATTATAATGACCAATTCGTTTTTAGAGTGCATTTTTTAATTAATCAACCGATTTTTTTGAAAGCCGAGCATTGGAGGTTTTTAAGACCCCCAAGAATAAATCACTCGTCATAATTACAAACTCAAAATGGCTGATCAAAAATGGGGGTTTATCGTGTTCATTTATTTTATCAACGGATTTTTTTGAAAGTCGGGTATTTGGGGTTTTTAAGATCGCTAAGTGTAAATCATTTGTCAAAATTAAAAAATTCAAAATGGCGGGTCAAACATGGGGGATTATCGTATTTAAAAACCGATCTGACTAAAATTCAGGTATTGTGGGCTAATAACCAATTTCACAATTTTGTTAAAATCATCTAAATAAAAAAAATTAAAAACTGCCAGTGCACACCGTTTTTAGGGTGACAAAATTTCTCGAAAGCTGGGTATTGGGTTTTTCAATATCGCTAAGAATAAATCATTTTTCTAAATTAAGAAATTCAAAATGGCGCATCAAAGATGGGGAATTATCGTGTTCAAACTCCGATAAGACGCAAATTCAGGTATCGTGGGCTTTGAAGTTATTTATTTACATATATGAGAAACCATTATGCAGATAGTTCGGCAGCGGTTTTAATATACACGTTAATTAAAAAAAAGTTCAAAGCCGCCCGCTTCTGTAAGCTATCAATAATGCAGTACAACCATTTTCATTCATATGTAAATAATTTTTTGACTTACCTTGCGCTATATTAAAAAAACTTTGTAATGAACCGCGAGATATCTCCCAAAATCTAATCTGTTCAAAGCCAAATAAAGAAAACTTAAATAAGTTTATCGCGGATACCAGCACACACACAAGCACGCACGCACACACGCACGTGTCTCCTCACACCTACTGCTCCATCACTCACTCACTCACCACTCACTCACTCACCACTCACTCACTCACCACCACCACGACACACGCACACGCCCACACGCGCACACGTGCACACGCGCATCGCGCCCATCCGCGCTCACGCGCGGTTACACACGCACCCAACCACACCCACACACCCACACACGCACATACCCACACATCCACACATCCACATACCCACTCACCCACATACCCACACATCCACACATCCACACATCCACACATCCACACACCCACACACCCACACCCACATACGTGCGCGCACACAAGCACACACACACCGCGACACACACACACCAGAAAGAGAAGGAGAGAGAGGGAGAGGAGAGAGAGGACGAGAGAGAGGGAGAGGAGAGGAGAGGAGGAAGGGAGAGGAGAGAGGAGAGGGAGAGAGAGGGGAGAAGGGAGAAGGAGAGGGGAGAGGAGAGGAAGAGGGAGAGGAGAGGAGAGGGAGGAGGGAGAGGAGAGGGAGAGGGAGAGGGAGAGGAGAGGGAGGGGAGAGGGAGAGGAGAGGGAGAGGAGAGGGAGAGGGAGAGGGAGAGGAGAGGGAGAGGGAGAGAGGAGAGGGAGAGGGAGAGGAGAGGGAGAGGGAGAGGGAGAGGAGAGGGAGAGGGAGAGGGAGAGGAGAGGGAGAGGGAGAGGGAGAGGGAGGGAGGGAGGGAGGAGAGGGAGAGGAGAGGGAGAGGGAGAGGAGAGGAGAGGGAGAGGAGAGGGAGAGGGAGAGGGAGAGGGAGAGGGAGGGAGGGAGAGGGAGAGGAGAGGGAGAGGGAGAGGAGAGGAGAGGAGGAGAGGGAGGGAGGGAGAGGGAGGGGAGACAGCCAGACGCAGATGCAGACGTAGACTCAGGCGCAGACGCAGAGCAGACGAGACGAGACAGACACAGAAGAGCAAGAAGAGAAGACAGACACAGACACGACACAGACACAGACACGAGACACAGACACAGACACAGACACAGACACAGACACAGACACAGTCACAGACATGACACAGACACAGACACAGACAGACGCAGACGCAGACGCAGACGCAGACGCAGACGCAGACAGACACAGACACAGACACAAACAGAGACAGACACAGACACAGACACAGACACAGACACAGACACAGACACAGACACAGACACAGACACAGACACAGACACAGTCACAGACATAGACACAGACACAGACACAGACAGACGCAGACGCAGACGCAGACGCAGACGCAGACGCAGACTCAGACGCAGACGCAGACGCAGACGCAGACGCAGACACAGACACAGACACAGACACAGACACAGACACAGACATAGACACAGACACAGACACAGACACAGACAGACGCAGACGCAGACACAGACGCAGACGCAGACGCAGGCGCAGGCGCAGATGCAGACGCAGACGCAGACGCAGACTTATATGCATACGCAGACACAGACAGTCACAGACACAGACACAGACACAGACGCAAACACAGATACAGACACAGACACAGACACAGACACAATAATTTGATATCAATATTAGTGTTATTAAATAAATAGTAGGCATTTATATGTCAAATTTGGTTGTCGGTCAGAAAACTTGCTACTAGTCATGTGATATGGCAATAATTTTCGTTGCACAATGTTTAAAATAGCGTGTTAGGTTTTTAAGTGGTAATATATTTTTGCGAAAACTTGACGTGTTCGTTCCGTCAATTAACAATATGAAATTTAGTACAACAATTTTTTGCTATAAAATCTAGTTCAAGTTCGTTAGTGAGCAAGGTCCAACCAGTGGTTGGTTATTTTTAGGTCATTGCTTCAAAATTTAAAAACTTACGAAATTAAGAAACAAACTACTAACCAGTGGCGTACTGTTTTTAGGGTGAGAAATTTTGCATTTTTAATTTTATAAACCGATTGTTGTAAAGTCGGGTATTGGGGGTTTTTAAAATCGCTAAGTATAAATCATTTGTGAAAATTAAAAAAAAAATGGCGTATCAAACATGATTAGAAACCGATATGACTCAAATTCACGTATTGTGGGCTGTTAAGTTGCTTATTACAAATTTATTTTTTGTCAAACTTGTTTACATACAGTGTGTCCCAAAAATAATTCCCCAGACGCGGGGGTTAGACCCTATGACCAAAAAAAGTAGAAAATCACATGATAGAATTTCCAAAATTTCTTCCTTACGAAATTATGGCCATGTTAAAGACCGCAATCAAGGTATTTTTGCAAGTAAATTTTTAAACTAGGTATCCAGGTAAAGATAGTTTATTTATAATTAGGTCACCCTTGACAAAGGCAGAGTATAACATTTTGAGACAATGTTTGATTGTAAAATATTACAATTTTAAACTAACGTACAGAGGTAAACAATTAAGTTTTCAGGCTCATTATAAGACCAGAAGAATCAAGCATATTTAGATGTGATTAAACCACTTGGAGTTCGTAATAATGATGCTCGTGCCGCAGAGCGTTTGTACCGCTAACTTTTCCCTACTAGGCGACGCCCTGACCATAAAAGAAGAAGTTCTGTTGAAGTTCGTCTACTTGAAACTGGATATTTGGCTCCTAACATGATTAATGCTGGTCGTCCTATACAGCTAACATGGCAACAGGATGTGCAATTACTCCACTACATTGAAGAAGATCCGCCCGTAAGTACTAGAATATTGGAAACCAATCGTCATCATCGTCGTATTACTATTCACAGATTCATGCAAAGAGAAAATTTGTATCCTTATCACTTATAGTCGGTTCAAAAATTGCATCCTGGAGATAGTGGGTTGTGCTTATTATTCTGCAGATGGTTTTTAAATTTTTTAGACACGAATGAAGACCTGCTTAAGCAAGTATTGTAGAGTGATGAGGCCCATTTTAACCAACAAGGGTGTTTAACCAGCACAACTTGCGTACCTGGAATTACGAAAATCCACAACAAATTAGAGAATTACATAAGTAAGTGCCGGAATGTGAATGTGTGGATCGGTCCACTAGGCAATGCCATAATAGGACCACATTTTCTGTCTAGAATATTAAACACAGAGAATTATGCAAATTTTTCCGAAAACACATTACCTACCTTTTTGGAACATATTCCTTTATTGCAACGACAAAGTATCGCGTATCAACTTGACACAGCGCCTGCTAATTATACTCGAAATGTTCGAGAGCTATTAAATCGTCGATTTCCCGATAAATGGACCGGTCGCGGAGGACTTACTTTTTGGCCATCTAGGTCCCCGGATCTCAACCCAGTAGATTTTTGGCTTTGGGGTCACTTGAAAAATGCGGTATACGAGGTCCTACCGAATAATGAAAATGACGTTATTGTTCGTATTTATGGAGCTTTAACTAAAATTACAAACGAAACAATAGGTCATGCTGAAATCAATTTTATTCAGCGATTGCATGCATGCATAAAACAAAATGGTAAACATTTCGAACATTTGCATTTGTAATTTTATTAATATATAATTTTATTATGTGTATACCTATGTCACTTGGTTCAAGTTAATAAACTATTTTTATTTGGATGTCTGAGAACATGATTGCAATTTTTAATATGGCTATAATTTAGTAAGGAGGAACGACAATCGGTATAATCCTCTTTAGTAACAAACACAGTAAGTAAAAATATTGTGCATTTGTTACTTAGAGCAACATATACTTTAACCAAAGGAACTAACGTAACCACTGCATACATAGATGTGCACTCAGGAAAATTAACTAATCTATGCGGCAAAAAAGCACATGCTGCGGAAATGTAGAATTGATTGTAAATAAAATACATTACTTCACACAACCGCGTGTTGTTACAATTCGTTTCTTACTTAATCTTTCCCACCCTTACTTCTGTTCAACTTCTGACATACATCCTAAAATTATAACATATTCCTTTTGTTAATACCTTACCTTTATAACACTTTGAATTATAAATCTTTTTTCTAAATATCCCTTTTAATCAATAAAATATGCAATGATTTTTCAATCAAAATTGTAAGTTATATTTATGTTTATATACAGGGTGTCCCGTAAATATTGCAACAAACGTCGGGATGTGAAATTATACCTCTAAATATGAAAAAAGTTCCTATAAACGTCCCGTTGAAGATGCGTCGTTTATTAGATACAGGTCGGTAAAGAAAAGAAATTTTTTGCTCCTGAGTCCTAAAATATTAAAGGTACATAAATGAGATTCGGCTGACTTATAACACATAAGGTTGTGTTGTGCAACGTATGAGGTAATTTTTAAATACGTCAGATGCGTAGATATCGGGGTCATTAGAAGTATTTAACCCTGTAACATCTACGTCACTGGCATAAAATGAATTTCAGTGGCAGTTTTTTAATATCTAAAGTCTTTTACACGGAAAATGTTTACCTTGTGTAAAGCTCTAAAGTAAGTAGTTTTCGGGATAATTGGAATATTATTAGGAATATCTCAACGTAAAATTTAATTGTTAGTTACTTAGAAATACCTTTGAGTGCATAAACCAATTTTGGTTTCGTTAAAATAACAAATCGTACAATGTATACCCCAACATTTACCAAAAAAAAAAAAAAAAAGCAACGTTAGTGGTCACAGCAGCACGAAGAGGCGAGCAAGCAAACCATCGGTCTGAAAAAAATTGAGTAAGCAACGCATATTAGAAAATAGTAAAAAAAATGTCAGCAACAGCTTCGCCAAAACATAATAAAATTCGGTTTAAAACACAAACCTCTAATGACGCAATAGTAATGTAAAACAAAAGCAAAATACATTTACGCGTAAGCTTAACGGAAATCAGCATCCAAAAATATCACATGAGAATCACAGCGTTTATGCAAAACCTCGAAGCATAAATCTTATCCTAAACAAATATTACGGTTACAAACTGTGGTTCGAAATGTAGATTTATTATCTGTATTTTTTGGCAATTTCAGTCAACAAAGACGTACAATGTATTCTTGAATGGGGAACTAATAATCTAGTTAAATGTAATGCTAACAACAAAACTCAGAGTTGCCCAAAAGGATTTATCATTTCCTGCCATAAATACGAATAGCTCAGATCTTACTGTATTAGCAATGACTGTAAATATATCATGGATTGACATCTTCTGTTAACTACTAAAGCTAAGCACTAAGCAGTTCTTTACCCCCCGACAACCATTTCTGTTGTATAAGGCCCAAATCCGACATCATCTAGAATATAATTATGACCTCCGGGTTGGTGCTCCCCTCTCGATATCATTGGTCGTATTCAAAAAAGAGCGATTCGGCTTATAAATGATCCGTCCTTAACTTCTGACATTGTGCTGCTAAATTACATTCTGTTATACCATCTCGTACCACCTTTGCTCGGGATACTCGGTTTCGCTCGTTCTCATCATAAATATGCAGTACAAAGTCCAACTTGTACTAAACGGGCGCAATCAACATTCCTCTACAGGCTTCTAAACTCTAGAACGATCCTCCTAGTTCCTTTTTTCCTCTCACTTATGATTAAAAAAATCAGGGTAGTCGTTCATCGACAGCTGTAAAAGAGGAGGTAGGAACAGTAGTTACATATGAATAGGCACATGAGCGACAGAGACACACAGTTGAGTCTATTGAGCGGTTAGAATTGCAGGATAAAATTTACATACTGGAAAACCGGGTCTTCTGGAATGGATGGTCCACACAATCACGCTTGAGTTGATAGAAGCTCCGTTGTCATCGTTATGTATATAAATTCATGTTGATCGAAGTCGTTATGAGACATGAACACACGTACTGTTGGCGTGAGTGTAACAGTATAGGTTCGAATAGGCGCTGTCCGTCGATTTGGATTTTTGATGGAACGTAGTTGAGTTAAGGTCAAAACTGTATTTTGTGGCTTACCTGGAACGCACTAAAGTGATTTAATATGGAATTGTAAACGTAAGTAAAACTTATATTGGGATAGTATCAAAGTCAGATTTGTTGAAGTTGATTTATGCAAACTTACAAATATTTAAGCGCTATAAACAAAACAAACATGCAAAACAGAAGCAGAATCTTCATATAATCTAAGGCAATTGGAAGCATACCATCATTGTATCAGTTATCTTATTACTAGTTTCACTAATGATGAGTTATCAGCGAGCGACAATGTTATAGTTTTAGCCGCCAATGTAGTGATTAATTTATAGTACCACATAATGTTGGCAAGGTTGTCCGTTGCGTTTCAGTAAATTTATGTAGTAAAAGTTTAATTGTGTCACACCTGATTTACTAAGTCGTTATCATTGTGGTCACTTATCGCTCTCTTTTTTATTATTTTGTCATTATTTTTGAATATTTTAAAGAAGGCAAACCTTTGCTAAGTGTTTCCTGGAATATAGTAGATCAGTTGTATGTTTGTGGTCTGTCAATGTTCCGTTATTTTTTATTTTGATATTGGCTTTAACCTTATAATGGAAGGATTAAGCTACGTTCATTTTCAGTTAAGCTGTAGCAACTGCTCCGTTAGTAGAATATGTGTGGCTGAATTAACAGAGACATGACTCAATGAAGAAGGTGTGGGCGTTAATAAACTGACAAATAGCCAAAATAATTCTACCACCATCCACTTACCATTCGTTAGATCTCAAATCGGTTGAAAGAGCGATACCATAGTACTATACAGAAGGTTTATTATAAGCGGCCGGAAGTTTAATTTCGAAGATATGGTACGAAAATAGCTCACACAGTATAATCAATGTCGTAATTATCATCATACATCCTAAGGAATCACTTTGAATTTATTAAATACGGTAATACTTACGTAAGTCCATAGGATTTAATTTGTACCAAAAATAATAAACAAACAATCGTTAAACTAATTTAGATAACGTAACGGATTAAATACAACAGCGCTATAACTCTACGTTGCATTAATTAAGTATTTTTGTTGAATAGTTTCTATCTAACTTTCCAAGCTTATTCGATAAGCTTTACATAACCAGTGATTCTCCAGAATGCATATTGAATAGCTAAACTTGAATCGTTGCTGAAAGTCACTGATTTGGCCGTGGATTTTGTACCCACTCAAACGCGTTAATAAACCAACAAGTTGGTTAAACTGGAAACACGTAATTAAATGATTCGTTAATTGTAGTTTACTCATGTTAATGTAAATGGCATGAGGGTTCCTCCAAAATGTTGATTTTAAATGAACCCCCAATGCTTAAAAACGACGAAGGAAATATTTACATCCTCCTTTACATTAAATTCTGAACAAGAAATGTTAATAAATTTAATACATGATTGGTAAACCCGAAAATCCGTTAAGATATGTTTTCCACACAACAAATATAATATAATATAATACTGATAAAACTGATATCTCACCAAGGCAATTTATTAAATAAAAATTTAGAGGTTAAAAAAAGGGAAACGTTTACAATCTATCCTAATTACGTTTGTAACCAACTTAACTAGTCACTTTACTTAATGGCTTTACTATCACTTATTTCCACAAGTTATAAAGTTCACATTAATTTATTCGATACACTCGTTAATTAATTAATTTGCCTTAATATTTAGGGATGACACGATCACTTCAAATCTCTAACCGCATTGCCTCTGTCAGTCATTTTCTACTGCTCGCACTTGTTTATATGTACTGTGATACATCAACTACTCTTATTTTACTTTAAATATGATCCACTTTGATAGCGCAGCAATCCTTCTATACTAAAATTTAATGCTATCCTAACAATAATTTATACGCAATGTTTGTTTCAGGCAGAGTACACCTTTTACTTTAGCCTTAAACATTGGGTAATCGTTATACTAACCACGAATACACTTCAATATTGAACTGCGTAAACTTGTTTAATTTTAATCTGTTAAGTGACACTTTATTTTGCAAACTGAAAACGGTTTATTACAGCTAAACCCACTTCCGTCACAATTCAATGGTGTTTCAGTACATAACGCTTAATTTTTAATCCGGCACACGTTCGTCAATAAAAAAATTACACTACTTATGTTTGAAAACTCAAAATGATCAAAAATGGGGTAATAAACCATTTTATAACCTGGAAAATGTTATTGATGGCTTATTTATAGAAGAAACCGTATAATAATCTAATAACGTTATATTAATTTTAAAACTGATAATTTTCGTCTGTCCGTCCGTCCGTCCGTCCGTCCCCCCCGCCCGCCCGCCCGCCCGCCCGTCCGTCCGTCCGTCCGACCGTCCGTCCGTCCGTTCTTCCGTCAGTCCGTCCGTCCGTCCGCCCGCCCGTCCGTCCGCCCGCCCGTCCGTCCGCCCGCCCGTCCGTCCGTTCGTCCGTCAGTCCGTTCGTCCGTCCGTCCGCCCGTCCGTCCGTCCATCCGCAAGCCCGCCCGCCCGCCCGCCCACCCGCCTGCCTGTGTGCGTGTGTGCGCATGTGTGTGCGTGGGTGTGCGTGCGTGCGTGCGGGTGCGTGCGGGGGCGTGCCGGTGCGTACGCGTGCTTGCGCGTGCTTGAGCGTGCTTGAGCGAACTTACGCGTGCCTGCGAGTGCTTGCGCGTGCTTGCGCGTACGTGTGCGTGCGCGTGCGTGCATGTGCGTGCGTGTGCGTCCGTGTGCGTGCGTGTGCGTGAGTGCGCGTGCGTGTGCGTGCGTGCGCGTGTGTGTGCGTGCATGTGCGTGAGTGCGCGTGCGTGTGCGTGCGTGCGCGTGCGTGTGCGTGCGTGTTCGTGCGTGTGCGTGCGTGTGCGTGGGGACGTGCGCGGGGGTGTGCGCGTGCGTGCGCGTATGTTCGCGTGTGTGCGCGTGTGTACGTGTGTGTGCGCGTATGTGCGCATGTGTGCGCGTGTGTGCGCGTGTGTGCGCGTGTGTGCGCGTGTGTACGCGTGTGGGCGCGTGTGTGCTCGTGTGTGCGCGTGTGGGCATGCGCGTGCGCGTGCGTCTGCGTCTACGCCTGCGTGCCTGCTTGCCTGCTTGCCTGCGTGTCTGCGTGTCTGCATGCCTGCGCGTCTGCGCGTCTGCGCGTCCGTGCGGCCGTGCGTCCGCGAATCCGCCCGTCTGCGAGTCTGCGCATCTGCGCGTCTGCGCGTCTGCGCGCCTGTCCGTCTGCGCGTCTGCGAGTCTGCGCGTCTGCGCGTCTGCGAGTCTGCTCGTCTGCGTGTCTGCGTGTGTTGGTGTGTTGGCGTGTGTTGGCGTATGTTGGCGTGTGTTGGCGTGTGTTGGCGTGTGTTGGCGTGTGTTGGCGTGTGTTGGCGTGTGTTGGCGTGTGTTGGCGTGTGTTGGCGTGTGTTGGCGTGTGTTGGCGTGTGTTGGCGTGTGTTGGCGTGTGTTGGCGTGTGTTGGCGTGTGTTGGCGTGTGTTGGCGTGTGTTGGCGTGTGTTGGCGTGTGTTGGTGTGTGTTGACGTGTGTTGGTGCGTGTTGGTGTGTGTGTGTTGGTGGGTGTTGGTGTGTGTTGGCGTGTGTTGGCGTGTGTTGGCGTGTTTTGGTGTGTGTTGGTGTGTATTGGTGTGTATTGGTGTGTGTTGGTGTGTGTTGGTGTGTGTTGGTGTGTGTTGGTGTGTGTTGGTGTGTGTTGGTGTGTGTTTGGTGTGTGTTGGTGTGTGTTGGTGTGTGTTGGTGTGTGTTGGTGTGTGTTGGTGTGTGTTGGTGTGTGTTGGTGTGTGTTGGTGTGTGTTGGTGTGTGTTGGCGTGTGTTGGTGTCGGTTGGTGTGTGTTGGTGTGTGTTGGCGTGTGTTGGCGTGTGTTGGCGTGTGTTGGTGTGTTGGCGTGTGTTGGCGTGTGTTGGTGCGTGTTGGTGTGTGTGTTGGTGGGTGTTGGTGTGTGTTGGCGTGTATTGGTGTGTATTGGTGTGTGTTGGTGTGTGTTGGTGTGTGTTGGTGTGTGTTGGTGTGTGTTGGTGTGTGTTGGTGTGTGTTGGTGTGTGTTGGTGTGTGTTGGTGTGTGTTGGTGTGTGTTGGTGTGTGTTGGTGTGGGTTGGTGTGTGTTGGTGTGTGTTGGTTTGTGTTGATGTGTGTTGATGTGTGTGCGTGTGTGTGCGTGTGTGTGTGTGTTTGTGTGTTTGTGTTTGTGTGTTTGTGTTTGTGTGTTTGTGTGTTTGTGTGTTTGTGTGTTTGTGTGTTTGTGTTTGTGTGTTTGTGTGTTTGTGTGTTTGTGTGTTTGTGTGTTTGTGTGTTTGTGTGTGTGTGCGTGCGTGCCTGCGTGCGCGCGGGTGTGCGTGCGTGCTTGCGTGCATGCGTGCGTGTGTGTGGGTGGGCGTGGGCGTGTGTGGGTGGGCGGGCGTGGGAGTGGGCGTGCGCGTACGCGCGTGCGCGTGCGCGCGTGCGCGTGCGTGTGCGTGTGCGTGTGCGTGTGCGTGTGTGTGAGTGTGAATGTATGCTAGAATCCACTATAGCTCCAGAACGAAAACACCTACGTACTTAAAATGATGTATTTAAGCTTGTTTTTATTTGGCTTGGAGCTCATTAGATTTTGGGAGAAATCCAGGAACGGTGAGGGGGGGTTTATTAGGCGCAGTTTTTGTTTTTATCAAATATTTCTAAAACAGCTGATTATTTCAAACATATAAAAATACTCAGATATAAACCTGAAACATATCGATTAATTATGTTCTATGGAACGACCGCTAATTTAGCGGCAAAACAATTCCTAAGGTAGAATTTAAGTGTTAGTCCAATTTTTTTCAAATCTGAATAACCATTGATTTTATAAGAAAAAGTATAGACATATTTAAAAAAAAAAAAATTATTTTACATAACTTTTCTTTATAAAGTTTCTTAATATAATGCAAAGTAAGTTTAAAATTAATTAAAAATCAATGAAAATGGTTAAACTGTATTACTGTTATCTTATAGAAACGGGTGGCTTAAGAATTTAGTTTTAAGTTGTGTAGCTATATCTATTAATCGCTATCTTACATGAAGCTTTAAACGTCATTCTGACATAAATTATTGTTTTTGTGTTTGCAGTGTTGCTTGTTTTCGTTAGGAACTTATAAATTTGCATAGTTACCCTAAAAAAATTATAGTTAAATTTATTTCATTTCTTTTAATGATTTAAGTTGGCATCAAGATGCTTATTAACCTTTGTCTGTCATCAGGTTTTAAATGTCTGTTTGACATAGAGTATTGTTTTTGTTTTTACAATGTTGCCTATTTTCGTAATGAACTTTTATTATAAAAGAGGTTGCACAATTATCGTAAAAAAAATTTATTAAGGTTATTTCGTTTCTTTTAATTTCCATTTTGTTGGTTGGAAGGTCGTGTGGTATTCCACACCAGATATTTTTATGCATATAATCTAAAAACAGGCTTTGGCAGTTTATGTAAAAATCTTCGAAATTAACTGCACTCTATTACTAAAACTGTTTGCTATAAACATAACTGCTTACAGTGGAGAGCACGTATTTTCCTATATTGTATGAACCAAAATTTAAAATGTTATTCATATTGTAGGTAGCGGACCCAGAAAATTTTAATACTGTAATAAGCATTTTCAAATCGCTATTGTTATCGCGAAGGAAAAGATAATTAATCGGTTTTAATATGTTGACAATAAGTCATGATTTGATAACGTTTTTCGTGATATTTTGTTTTATGCATTTTATCTAAGAAATATTTGCAAGTGTGAAACTAATATTTGATTAAGGGTTGAAAAGAAAAAGAAAAACATATGTTAGGGTACAAATCAGGTGTCCGTTCGAAACTACCTTTACTGAAGGAGCGTAACGAATCGTTGAACATTTTTATACGCGTATTCTTGGTGTAAAATGTCACTAGTTTAATAATTAATTACGTCGGGACTTATCGCAAATCAAAAGACATCTTTGTTTGGTTTTCGAGACCGATAAGGTTTGTCACGGACGAATGCATATTTTAAAAATGAATACCTTTTGTAGTAAGAAATATTAAAAATATTCTCACATAATACGTTTTTTAATAACTTTTAAAAACGGGGGTGAATTTGGAGAGTAAAAACGGTAGTTGCGGTTGGAATTTTGATTCAGCTGGATCGATCAAATTGTTTAATTAGAAACCCTCACTGTAAATCGTTCTGACTATAAATATTTACGCGTATACATTTTAGTAAACCTAAAACCGCAAATTTGTTTTTTTATTAAACTAAAATATTCGGATTTTTAATGAGCAGGCGTGTAAACAATATATCTGTAAATAATCGTTATCGTATTGGGTTTAGACGGCGTATCTTAAACCGTTAAATATCGGTGAATAAGTGGTTAATTGCAGGATTATAATATTCAAACGACAGTAAGTATTTTATTGTAAATTAAAGCTCGCAGTAAACAATTCAACAAGCTTACGTAACCTATTAAAAATCAATCATTGTTTTTTGTTCTTGTCTAAGTGTAGTGAAACTGCATTGCAGTCACCTTATTTTACCTGTTTAATTTCATTATTTTGTTTTATTTTATATGTACCGTAATCTGCCTTATTATTTTCTTATTTGCTTATTAGTTAAAGATTTTTATTTTGATTGTCATTGATTAATAACACAATTGTGGGTGTGATTACACTGTTTGGATTTTTTCATTGCGTTTATGTGTAGCTAAACTGCTTTTTATCTTTTTATTCCTTAATGTTATAATTTTATACGCACTTTAACCTGATCTAATGGTGTTTTGTTATATATTGAACCATTTCATCGTTTTTTTTTTGTTATTTGATTTATTAATGTACTTGTGCAATTACTTCTTTATGAATAAATTGGGTTTTACTGATGGTTCTTTCCCAACTTAGTAAATTAATGGGTTGAACCATCATTGCGCAAAGCTCGTGAATTCTAATTTGTGTAGTTTCATTGTTTACCTGTCCCACATGATGCAACACTTACCTTCATCAAATCCCATCTCATTCACTAACACGCCAATTCTTTTGATCAGATTTGAGTTTTGCGAGTAATTAAATTTTAGACTTGTAAATAAATCCTAATGTTTTAATTATTGCCAGGAAAGTCAATGTAAGGCAAGCAATTAATTTGAGTAATAGTAGCATTATTGCCTGTGATGTCAAGATACATTCCGTAGCGATTGTTTTGATCTTAAATTTGCATTATTGCGAATAAGTTCAACTTACATTTTTAAAGATACCTAACTGGGGACACTACAATATTAACACTATTTTGCGCAGGACTTTCCTTCTCAAAAGAAGCTCGATTGCTCCTAGAGAAAACAAAAAGGGGATAAGAATTTGTGCTGCGGTAATTTTCAGAAACATTACTACACCTGTAAGATTGGGCATTTTCAGTAGATTCGTCTTCCATACGGTTTATATTATTTATCTTAAATTTATGGTTGTGTTAGTACATTGCAATTCCCTTAGGATATCAAAAACGATATGTGATATAGTTCTTCGCGTCGGGTATTCCCAAAGGTCTATTGGTGTCGATAAATGCAGTAAATGTTTTAATTGTACTTTTGCGAAAATTACCTGTCGACTAATTTCTATATTTCGTAATCATTAAAAGTACAAAGTTAAAGTACTAAGTGAATGTACGCTATTAGCTCTTTACATATATTCAATTAACAGTTAACAATGAAATCATATTCCTTCACGTAATACGTGTTAAAATCAAAGCTCATCAAACTCTAGAATGTATAATATTATTACATAATTAACTTCACTTCACGTAATTTTCATTTCATTAAATAATCAATAAAAAGCATTTGAGGAGTCCCTACAACCCCGTAGTCATAATTAATTAAAGTTAATTTGTATTTGATATTCAGGAACCTATTGCATAGTTCACTTGAGTCTACCTATTATCTTGTATTATTTCTTAAAGATCAATGTTTTTACAGTTACACACAGGGTCACGACGAGCTGAGTCTAAAAATTTTTAGTTTCATGCAGTTTCCGGTTATACCGGAAGTAAACCCTAACTATTTTAAATGGAGTGTACCCATTTTTATTATATTTTTAACATCTACATTGAATTTAAGCATTAGTTCGCAAAAGACATCTTATGTCTAAAATGCACCGTTTTTGAGTTATTTTGTTTTTTCAAAATTTTTGACAGATTGACCTGTTCACAAAAAATATAATTTCTCAAGGTCGAAGCGAGCTAGGCCATACATTTCTTAATGCTTGCACATATAGAACTTACAACTTACAGAATGTTACAAAAATAAATTAAAAAATTATACAGGGTGTTAGAAAAATGGCGTCAAATGTCAAATGCATTTCGAAGTCTTTCCTGGCAATCTTCTTTTGCTGTGAGTAGCGTATTACAGTATATTTTTTATACAACCCAAAACAAAAATATCTAATAGGGACAGGTCGGGCGATCGAGGAGGCCATTTATGAGGACCGTTCTTTGATATCAAACGATCCTCAAAGGAGTTTTCCAAAAAAATATTTGCAAACGCACCATTATGAGGTGGAGCTTCGTTGGTAACACAACTGGTTCCAATTCAGATTTAGCGGTCATAAATAATCATTTAAAATTTCAAGGTATCTTTCCCCTAAAATAATCAAAATTTTAATGCAAAAATTGATTCACAATCGCTAATCAGTTTACCATTCAAATTTTCACTATAAAAATGTACCACTAGCACACCATCACTTTTATTGCGGCAAAAACATTAAAATTCCGACGAGCTTGGTATTGCCTTTCACGAATTAGATGTGGATTTATATCACTCCAATAATGAGAGTTATGTCGGTTAAGAATACCATTCTTCTAAAATTATGCTTCATCAGTCGAAATTATATGAAAACGGATTAAATTTGTGTTTTTTCAAAATTCGATGGACACTTCTTGTAGTATTTGTTAGTTATCGATTCCTTTCAAGTAAAGCCAACCAAAAATTAATTTTTAGCATAATTATCAACAATGTCGATTTTTTCAAGATTGCACGAAAACTATAAATTTTAGGAATAGGGACATATTTACAAAGTCACGTTATTTTTTAGCGTAGACTATATTAATGCAGTAAAAAAATAAAGAAATTTTAACCTTTAGCCTAAATAGCTTCCCCTGGTATGAGAAACGTATAGCGAAGAATATTGGCTTGACTGCAGTATCAAACAGTTAATAGGTAACAGATTAATATATTATTCCGACACCAAAAGAGAAAATAGGCAGTCGAGCAACAGGTGGTTAAACAAGTGGTTACACGATGCTCTAAAAGAACTTAATAAAGTAAACAAATTAATACCGATTGTCTTCCAAAACTTACCTTGAACTAATCAGGTTGTAGATAAGGAATATAGTATAAATTGCTTATTAGTATTCTAAGAGAATGTAGAAGTTTTAATTGCTTATTGCCATTCGAATGAGTATAAGAGATCAGTATTTGTTTTGATGAAGTACGAAGATACTGGTTTTTGAAATTGCTTTGCCAATCATAATAAATTAGTCATTACGTATAGTTTTACTAAGCTAAAAATGAGCAAAGTTTAGTAATGTTTTGAGATGAAAAGTATGGCACATCTATTCCACGTGAATTCAAGATCCGTTGATCAATAAATTATGATTTGATCTATCACGCATTAAGCGATGCAGTTACAAAACTAAGAAAATTCAAAGATTTCTTCTTTCATTAACGAGAACTATCTATTACCCCAAATGAAACGGAAATTAAATTGAATTTAACAGCATGAGACGCGCAAGTTCGACTCAAGCTTGCGACTTCAGAAATCCCGATAGAAAAGTAACTTGCAACTTTTAAGAACGTCGAAATATAAATGGTAATGCAAAATTATGAAACAAAAATAGGGAAAGTTAGCAACAAATTAAAAAATGCGTTTCCCCCAGTAAAATTCAGACCTCGGTAGAGAAAACACAAGGAAGGAGAAAAGATAAAATGGCAAAAGAAGTTCGAGTATAAACTCAGGAAACAAAAGCCCTTAAGACCATGAAGCACAATGTGACTCGCAATTTCTACCTGAGTCCTTCGGTAAATCGGCCGGAACTAGGAAAAAAAATACAAGGAGAGCATGCTGTGAAGCGATATTACTTTCAAACCAAAAAAAAATCAGGAGAAAAAAGGTTTATTACTAGGAACAAATTAAAAAAAAATGTACAATCGCATTTAACAATTAAAACGCAGTGTAACAAGATAGGCAGCTTTAGTGAGTATGCTCAACCATCGGAATCTAAAAATAGTGAAAGTTTGATTTCGATTTTTGATTTAAACGAAATTCTTCAGGTAATGTAATAAATTCGGTAGTTTCATAAATAAATTGCCTATTGTCATTGATATCTTGCGCTCCCATATTTGACGGTAATTGATTTATAGTTATAGTAACGTGTGTAACCTACGCCACACACACACACACACACACACACACACACACACACAAACACACACACAAACACACAAACACAAACACACGCACACGCACACGCACACGCACACGCACACGCACACGCACACCACACTCGCACACGCACACGCACACGCACACGCACACGCACACGCACACGCACACGCACACGCACACGCACACGCAGACGCAGACGCAGACGCAGACGCAGACGCAGACGCAGACGCAGACGCAGACGCAGACGCAGACGCAGACGCAGACGCAGACGCAGACGCAGGCGCAGACGCAGACGCAGACGCAGACGCAGACGCAGACGCAGACGCAGACGCAGACGCAGACGCAGACGCAGACGCAGACCAGACACAGACACAGACACAGACACAGACACAGACACAGACACAGACGCAGACGCAGACACAGACACAGACACAGACACACACACACACACACACACACACACACACACACACACACACAACACACACACACACACACACGAGCTCACCCACGCACGCACGCACGTATGCACGCAAATGTCAATGTCAAAATTTGACAGGAGCGGCCTACCCTACTAATATTTTAAAATTTTTTCTAATAAAATTAGTCGGATTTTAAATGTACAAGGTACAGATAAGTATGCAACAGAATATATTAGTAATTAATAACTTTTGAAATTTTTAATTTGTAACTAGTACGTTCAGTAATATTGTGCAACAGGCCCCAGCTGATGTTCTAATAATATGAGTCATTGAATGTGAAATTGAAAATTATAAAAATGTTTTGTTTCGCTACTTTTATTTAATGCTATTAATTTCGCTTTAGCCAAATCCTAAGACAATCCTCTGCTGCATTGGGTTTACCAGTGATTACTCGGTTTACTCGTCAGGCTGCTAGCTGGCAATTAGTGAAACAAGAACTGTTTTTGTGTAATTGCGAAGAAGGGTGGGCGGATGAATTGACGAACAGACATGCTACGCATAACTTAATAAAGTATGTTACTTTTCGCACAAATTGCACTTTAGTTGTGTTTTATATATAATGGGGAGTCGCCATTTAGCATTTGCGTATATCATATTTTTGTTACATCTTTAATTCTTCACTCTGTGTACTTATTGATCTACTTGTAATTTCGGTGATGTATAAAATAGTATATACGTACATATATTAAATATTAAGAGTCTGAAGTGCAGCTTTTAGTCTCGAGAGATTACAAGGGCACTTTCCAATCCTCAGAATCATCCAAAACTCATTGTTTCTGGCCTAGGCCGTGAAAACGTAAACGTTTTTAGATTGCCACCACTGACTTCTTTTGCATGGACATTTTCTGACAGCTGTCATGCATATTTGAGCTGTTGACTCGTAGATGTTCTATGCTGTCAGCATAACTTAAAATATGATGGCGTCACTAAACAATTTTTTTAAATATTTTTAAATAATTAATAGCGCCAACACAAAAAAATGTGTATCACAAACGTCCAGAAACTATTTTTATTGTTGCAGGTCTCGGCTAACGCCTCCGCACACAATTTTGCTCATACTCGTAAAATGATCGTTTCTGGCCTAGTGATGTAAATAAATATGTTCTGACATCGTATACCTTTTGGTGAATTTTTCCGAATGGCTTAAATATATTTAGTAAGGTCTCTTCTCGTTTCCAAGAAAATAGAAAAGAATTAGTATAAAGGTCTTTAAATTTTTTAAAATTACACTTTTTCTTGACGTCAGGGATATGAAATTTTCGCTCCGAAATATATATATATATATATATATATATATATATATATATATATATATATATATATATATATATATATATATATATATATATATATATATATATATATATATATATATATATATATATATATATATATGTTTCGGAGATGTTTCATTAAAACGTTGAATTATTGTTATTAATTCTTGACAACTTTTCTTGTTACGAGTTTCTATTAAGTCAGCAACATAACTGGTAAAAAAAGGTTGTTAAGAATTAATAACAATAATAATTTAACAGTTAGAGAAAAATCTGCAAAACAAGTAAAAATTCTATTTTGATGGCCTACTATCAGCTTTTGACCCATGCAGAATTTTTCGCAAATGATATTTCTTGAAAAAACTCAAAATAGAAAAAGGTGAATGAATGAAACTATTTGTTGTCAACTTAAGTAAAGATGCTGTATATATATATATATATATATATATATATATATATATATATATATATATATATATATATATATAGGGTGGATACTGTAAGTGGAATAAATTCAAAGAGGTGAAGTCCGGGAGAAAAATCATCATAGGCGTTCCTGTTTCAAGCGCTCAATCTGGGAGTTACAGTTTCTCCATATATCCACCACCGGCGTGCGGCAGTGAAGCCACCCCTAACTTTTTTTTCAAATATAAGGGTAGGTCAAATGATACACCGTGTGAAAGCTTGTATGAAGAGGAATACAACGCAGTATTTATTTTCTCAACATTTTAAATATTTAGCAAAGGAAGTTTCATTTGAGAACTTTCTTAAACTAAACTACGATTTAACGACTTCCCTGAAAAAAAATCTTTTCTTATGGGGGTACACTCATAACTTTAAAGATGTTCAAAATGGTGTCCATTTGTTTCTTGACAAAGACTCAATCGGTGATAAAACCATTTCTCACGTTTTGAAACATGTCTTGTGGAATATTTCTGATTTCTGCAGTAATTCTGTCCCTCAGATCCTGACGGTCGGTCGGTAATATAGCTTAAACCTTACTCTTCAAATATCCCCATAAAAAAAGTCAAGGGGATTAAGATCGAGGGATCGTGGTGGCCATTCAAGTGCACCTCTTCGACCAATTCATCTATTTGGAAAAAAATGATTTAAATAGTTCCGTACTGGCAATGCATAATGCGGCGGAGCGCCATTTTGCTGAAACCAAATTCTCTCATCCAAGTCATTTGGATTATTATTTGGAAATAGACCCCTTAAATTTGGGAGTAGGTCATATGTGAGCATAGAAAGATATAACTGCCCGCCAAGATTAAAATTCAGAAAAAATGGCCCTATCACTCGATCTCCAATAATCCCAGCCCATACGTTTAATTTTTGTGGATGTTGCATGTGAATTTCCCGCATCCAGTGGGGGTTGTGGTCAGACCAATAATGGCAATTGTGATGATTCACTTTACAATGCAAAGAGAAAGTACATTCATCCGAAAAGAGAATCTATTCCAACTGTGTGTGACCATAGTCAATGAAGTCGATCATTCGTTCACAAAATTCAATTCGTCGGTCTAGATATTCATCAGTCAATTCTTATAGCATTTGCATCTTGTAAGGGTGCATCTTTGCAGTTTTTAAAACCTTTAAAACAGTTCTATATCGCGCGCTAGTTCCCGAGCCGAAATTATGTTTTTTTTAATAGCCAATAAAACGTTGTTTTGTATTTTCGTCAACTGCCTCTCTTCTTTGTCTTGGCAGATTCCTGACACGACGCAATTCTCTATAGCGCCTTTCTATTTTACTAATTGTGCCTTGAGAAAGCCGGGGTAAATCTGGGTGATTTGCTTGAAATAATTCAGCTACCTCAGCTTGAGTGCGTTTTCGGTCACTATACTAAATAATTTGCTACGATGTGAAGCTGTAAAAACTACACTAGAGGAATTATTTACTTAAATAAGCGAGCAAAGAAAAATACGAGATTTTTTCCTTCAACGATAAGATCAGGCTTGTTGCGATAATAAATGCATGTTATCATTACGGTACATTTTTACCTACCGACGTTTCAATCATTTTCGATACTAAATACCATTGAGCCAGAGAAAGTTGTTCATTTAGGTTTTTTCACTTTATTTTTCAAATACCCGAGAAAATAAATACTGCGTTGTATTCCTATTAATACAAGATTTCACACGGTGTATCACTTGACCTACATTTGAAAAAAAAATTAGGGGTGGTTTCACCCCCGCGGGTGGATATATGGAGAAACTGTAACCCCGAGATTGAGGACTAGAAACAATTATAAAGGATGGCTATCATAATTTTCCTACCGGACTTCACCCCTTTGAGTTACAGATTGTATTCCACTTAGAGTATCCACCCTGTACATATCTTTACTTCAGCAAGCCACTAGGATTCAGTTTTGTCAACGTCTAACTCATTTTCTTTGATATTTTAATACTCAATCGTCATAAGGGGTGGTTGGCGATTTTTATTCCACACCACTGAGGCTTTTTATCCGCTTTTGAGAAATGTAAGGAAAATATATTCGCATAATGAATATTTTAATAGTAAATCAATATAATGTACAAAACTGTAGCTATGTTTGCGAATTCAAAACTAACTGTTTTATCTAAATGTGAAAAAATATACATTCCGTTTTATACAAAAATTTGTGGTTGTATATGATTTCCTGTTCTTATTACAAACTAATACTGCCATGGCATTTAATGTGTTTGATCACAGAAATACCAAATATCATAACAGTATAATTAAATATATTTAGATATTTCAAGACTTCTGTCCAGAATGTCGATAATTACGAAAAACGTTCGTTAAGTTAAAAAAACGCAATATATGCAGCATTATTTAAGTATTTCTTTTCTTAAATTCACTTTGCTTTAAAAATAATGAATTGTAGATATTTTACGCAAAACTGTTAATTCTAAAGATACAGTTGCTACTGTTCAATATTTTCTGAAGGAGCTACGAGAATATTATCAAGCCTTAGTCGTTATTAATTTAATCTTAAATTAAAAGTTAATTAGCACTTTATATTCTATGGTTGTAGGTTTGTATTGTTTAGTTTGTTCATTTCCTTTTGTTTTCTTTTCATCATAACCTCTATTTAACTTAATTCCTAAACGTTTCAATTTTATATTTAGGTCATCGGTTTAAATGGCTGCGCGTTTTGTATAATGTGATTGTAACAAATGGCAACTAAAAATTGAGATTTATACTAAACAGAATATTGTTAACGTTACAGCTAAGGTTTAAGGGTTATGCTATATGGATTTTCCATTATTCCATTAAACTAACGTTTTTGTAAGTGTAGAAGACCACCAAACACATGAAGCATTGTAATATTTGAATACTTTTTCTTAAATACCAATAACATGTTTGCAAACATAATTATGTATTAACCATTAATATAAGAAATTTTCTTGGTTTGTTGAATAGTTTAATATCTTATCAATGACAGAACAGTTTCGAAAAAGTACGATTTGATACTGCACATTGTATAAAAATATAGAGATGTGATACTCAAAAAACATATATGTAGGGAGTATTTAGAAAGCATAAAAAATGTCCTTCCTATTGGTATCCAACATACGGTCCCGTGTTATGTAGACACGTGCGCTACTAAAAGCGCCATTATATAATGGCAACAGTTACTATTAGTCCATAGTGATAATATAGCCAACAGATCGCCAAAGTTACACAAGCATGCACGCACGCGCGCAGCACACACATACACCCGCACACACGTACACATGTACACACGTACACACGTGCACACGCACACACGTATACACGTACTCACGTACACACGTACACACGTATACACGTACACACGTACACACGTACACACGTACACAAGTACACACGTACACACGTACACACATACACACGTACTCACGTACACACGTACACACGTACACACGTACACACGTACACACCTATACACGTACACACGTACACACGTATACACGTACAAACGTACACACGTACACACGTATACACGTCCACACGTACACAGGTACACACGTACACACGTACACACGTACACACGTAAACACGTACACACGTACACACGTACACACGTACACACGTACACACACGTACACACGTACACACGTACACACGTACACACGTACACACGTACACACGTACACACGTACACACGTACACACGTACACACGTACACACGTACACGTACACACGTACACACGTACACACGTACACACGTACACACGTACACACGTACATACGTACACACGTACACACGTACACACGTACACACGTACACATGTACACACGTACACACGTACGTGTGTACGTGCAAGTTACATTTAAAATTAAAAATTACAAAAACGTTATGCATTATGCTTTTCATTGTAAATAACACTTGCACACTAAGCTCTTTCTTTGTTATATTTAATTGGATTATTTTAATTGATGTCATGTTTATATTTGTGAATGCTTCTATAAATTTCAATATGAAGTTTTTCACAATGTGTTTTTTGGCTGATATTTTCATTGTTAGCCTTCGACTGTTTAGAGTCATCTTTAAGACAGTTTAACAATAATTAATTTTAATATATATATATATATATATATATATATATATATATATATATATATATATATATATATATATATATATATTGTTATGTACCGCAACTGCTGCATCTGTACCTATTTTATTTTATAAATTAGAAGGCGGTTTGAATTGAAACCATCTAATGAGTATGGGTGGCTGTTGCGCATTTTGATGGTAGAAAATAAGGTGTGCTTAGAGAGAGGTTGTTAGGAACAATAATAGATGGTTGTTGATTTTTGAGATTTATAAAAGAGAAAACGTATTATTTTGGTCTGATAAAATAGAATAGAATAAAAGGTAATGTTATATATTCACTAACTGTATTTTCTCTCAGAAAATGTTTATAATGTTATTATCTAAATGAAAAGGTAAATTAATTATATTATTATTGTTATAAATTGATGCGAAAACAGACCGTTCTCTTACAACCTGAAGTAAATAATTGAAATGAGTATATGATTTGTATTACAATACCATGGTAATATAAATAAATATCATTGATAATTTGAAAGTTAATGTTACATCACAATCTTGTTATTCAATGTAGAGAGGTCTTTTGAATGCATTATTGATATATATTTTTTGACATTTCACACCTGTAATGTAGCATATTTTAGGATGGATGATCCCTTGTAAATGTAGTGGAGGCGTAAAATCGGTACTCGGGTAAAACTGGCCTAGTGCTGCCTAGTGGTGATAACCGTAGCAAAACTAAAGCATGTTCTCGTTGGAACACTATGTGAGGGCCTGTTATGAAATATATTACCTTTTGGTTCGTTAATTGTAAATGCAGTCCCTTAATGTGTTGTGATGTTGTTCTTAAACTACAGTAGCTAACTGTATTATAACTTAGTGATCAGCATTTATGAAATACAGGCTTGTATTAAAATATAACTACTACATTGATTGAGTTATTAAGGTTAGGGTAGGATGATAGCAATAATCCTGCCATAACAGTAAAATCTAAATACGTATTGATTTAGGTACCTATAATTAACACTGATTTTTTATTTATGTTGTTATTCTTGTTGTAGTATGAGGCGATGAGGTTTTCTTTAGTAGTTCATTCCTCAATCCGCAATGCAGATAGCAGAACTACATTGCACCTGTATATAAATTTATATACTGTGTTTTATTGTATTACCTTTATTTTTATCCTCCCTTAGATACCGCAACATATATATCCCAGTAACAACTCTCTTACACTACATAGTGGTCCCACCTAGTTTTTCATGACGATCATTTGGCTTAAATAAGTTCGCGTATTAACCTTGTTCTTGCATTCGAGTTGTGCAGTCGATAGACTGGCCTGGGTACATTACAATATATACGTTTATTTATTTACGTCTAGCCTCTTCTTCCCATCCTGAACCCCGCTGCCCATCTGACAGCAGTTTCTTTCCCTCTATCTCCTTTTGAAGCCCCTTTTCTAGCACTGACGCATATATTTTGTATGTCGTGTTTAATAATGTCTTTTTTACATCATCTTCTTTTATTCCCTCTCTTTCTTCGTTTACTTGGTCTACTTCTTTTCCTTGTCTTTCTTATGTCTGTTCCCCTCCAGCAAATTCCTGAAGTATTTCTTCCATTCCTTTGTTTGTATTCCCGTTTGTGTCTCTCTTCCCTTCCTCTCTCTTTTTAAATATTTCTATACAACTTCTTCCGTTTTTATTTCCTTAATCTGTTTTCATTATTTCTTTTCGATTTCATCTTTTTTAATCTCGTATGTTTTTTTATTGCTGCTTGTTTATATTCATATTTCCATTATATTAGTATTCTTCTTGCCTTCATCTTGCCCTCCTTGCCTTCTCTATCTAATCACTTCTTCCATCCCGTCTTCTCCCCCTTCCACCTCTTAGATTTGGTTTTATTCCATCTTCTCTCTCATTTTTTTCCCACTTTCTTGTACCCGCTTAGCTTCCCATATTGTTTTTCCTACTTTCTATTTGTACTTTCTTATACTCTCCTCTGACCATACTTTTTTTGTTATGTACTCCTCTTCCTTTGCCGCTGTTCTCTTACTCTCCCTTCCATTGTCAGTTCCAGTGGTGGGTGGTCCGATTCGACCCTCCTTCAACGCTAAACTCCTTCACCTTTTCGCGAGCCTCTTCGTTCATTATAACTTAATCTATTATTGATTCTCCCCTCCCTCTTATGTATGTTTACTCACCCCTTTCTCTTTCTTCTCTATTCCCATTCAATATTTTTCACCCCCTTTCCCTTAGTATTTCGTATTTAAACCTGATTTTATTTCTCCTGGAGTTATTAGGTTTTGGGAGCGGCGGGGAGGGGGCAGATTAGGAGCGGGTTTTGGTTTTTATCAATTATTTCTGAAACAACTATATATTTCAAACATATAAAAACGCCAAGATATAGTACTAAAGCACATCAATTAATTGTGAGCAATGCAATTTCCTGATACGACGCGTTATTTAGCGACAAAAAATTCCTAAGTTAGATTTTAAGTGTTAGTTCAAATTTTTCAATATCTGAATGACGATTAATTTTATAAGAAAATGTGTAGGCATATTTTTCAAAAAAAATTAAATTTTACATAACATTATTTGTAACGTTCCTTAATACAAAGCAGACTAAGTCTAAATATCTGGTATGGAACAACACACGACCTTCTAACCTACGTATATTATACCTAAAGCATAAATTAAAAGAAATGAAATAATATTAATATTTTCTTTAAGATTTTTATGTGTTCCCTTTTTGTAATACCTAAAAACGAAAGTAAATAACATTGTTAAAAGCAATAAAAATAATCTTTGTCAGATGGACGTTTAAAACTTCATGTCAGAATGACGTCAATAGATGTAGCTGCTAATTTAAAGAAATTTCAAAGCGACCCGCTTCTATAAAATACTCATAATACAATTTAAGTATCTTCAGTCCTATTTAATTAATTTTTAGACTTTGTTTGCTTTATATTAGGAAACTTTATAAAGTTTCTTTAGAATAGCTATGTAAAATTAAGTTTTCTTTTAATCGTTATTCAGATATTGAAAAAAATTTCAACTAACATTTAAATTCTACCTTAGGAATTTTTTACTGCTAGTTACCGTATATATGAAATATACAGCTGCGTTTGTTAATCTAACCTAATATTGTACGTGTATTGACCTAACCTAAAAATTTTTTCGTGTGTGTTTTCGGTTTTCCCAATCATTAACATAACGTAATTATTTTCCGAATTTCCTCAGTTATGAAACCAACAATAACACTTTTTCACTATTCAAATACCTCTATCGAGTCTGGTGAAAACCCACTAATCACCTAATTACGTAAAGGCAAACACGTCGACCTTCACCTCCAATTTTGATAAAACAATAACAAATCACAATGTCTTTAGATTTTGTCTCCACCACGCCTCCTGGGGGTGGGCGTGGGGATTGACGGGGCTAGGTAGAAGGGGTGGGCACATGTCCGGCGGCCATCTTGTCGGCAATCTTTTCCGCCATCTTGTCGCCAGGTTGTCCGTCATCTTGTCAGCCATCCTGTCGGCCATCTTGTCGATTAAGGCCCTCTTGGCATAGGTTTTCGGAAATTGTTCGGGTGTCTTCGCCCATTGTCATAACCCTATTGGCAGGAAATTTGAGTTTGTATTCTAATAAGGGGGCCTAATGCTAACTTGTACGATAGGTGTAGCGCTTCGCAACTTGCTCTCGGGGCTTCGCCCAACTTATCGTGATCAGAACTTGTTCGGGAGTCTTCGTGTATTGTCGTAACCACATTGGCGGGAAATTTGAATTTGTATTCTATTAAGGGGGCCTAATGCTAATTTGTAAGACAGGTGTAGGGCTGCGCAACTGGCTCTTGGGCTTCGCCTCCTTGTAGTCGTGACCGGAACTGGGTCGGAGGCCTTCGTGCATTGTCGTAACCCCATTGGCGGAAAATTTGAGTTTGTTTGCTTGTGGCGCCATCCAGCGGAATATTTTAAAAGTACATACATGGCACTGTAATGGTTATGGAGGTAAATTAAAGTTGTATGCTAATAGGTAGGGCCCTAATGCTAACAAAAGTTTTGAACAGGTATTTATATCCATAATTTAGTAATTTAAGGTTATTACAATTAGTTTTTAAAATATATTTTATATAATTCTAAATTTAAATATTTAATAAACATAGTTTGTATATTTTTTTATTTTGACATTGTGGTGAATTTTTTATTGTATCCTCGGTTTAGTTATTCCGAGCATAATCAAAAAATAACTTGGCGTCTGAGATAATTTTTATTATTGTTACATTGCAGTTACTATATTTATGTTAAGTGGAAATAACCAAGCAGAAATTTGTGGTAATTAAGCAAATCAAAAGATTAAACCGGCCTACTTTAATTTACCGACTGGGACAAAGGCATTATCCTTATTGAGTGTTTGGATCTCTGGTTAGTTTAACGATTTGTTTTGAGAACATTTACGCTTATTTATTATTAAACCACATATTTATACGTGGCATTTAAACACAAAATTATACCTGGCGCATCGAGCATGGGACTTGATTTGCTTTCATTACCATTATTTGATTGTGCTGGATATTTCTGCTCTTGTTTGTTTCAGTTTCGATTGTTAAGAGTTGAACATTTTGTAGGTATTGGTACAATTTATAATTAAGATTGGATATTTATATTGTGTTTACAAGTAGTGAAATTTAATTGTTTGTGTTTATATATTATTCGTTACCATGTCAAATTTGAATTATTTAGTAGTTGTTCTACGTAGTGATGAGTTACTAGTAGAGTTAAATTATAGAAATGTTAATGATGCGAAAAGGTTAACTGTTGATGAGAAACGTAAATTATTAAGGCGTAAATTAAATTTAGAAAGGATTGATCCAAATTTATTTGATTCGTATAAGAAAGTTGAAATTAACCAGACCATGGAATTGGATTGTTTAAAGGATAAGCTTTCTAGCATTCAATCTTTAATTAATTTGTTTAAATATGAACCTACGAAAGGAGAATATCTTAAACTTCATACTCGTTTATTGCATATTTTGAAACGTTTGAATTATACCACTTTTGATAATGAATTTTTGCATTTACATGATAAATTGTTAACTTTATGTAATGAATCAATAGAATTTATCGAATCTATTAATGAAAACATTGAATTGAATAATGAATTACCATATTTAGACAGTTCTAATATTTTTGTCACATAACGACAATGTTAATACTTCAGTTAGTATTCCGGCTGAAGATTTTTCCAAATTAATTCAAAATTTACAAATTTCTAGAAGTTCTATTCCAGTTTATAAATTAAATCTAAAATTTAATGGTAGTGAAAAAGAAGTTTTTACATTTATACAAAGATGTGAGGAATTGATGGTAGCTCGAAACATTTCAAAGTCGGAGATGCTTTTATCTGGTATTGATCTATTTTCTGGATGTGGATTAATGTGGTGCAGAACTATGAGGTCCCAAATTCATTCGTGGGACGAACTTATTTTAAAATTAGCGACTTTTTACCCGAAGGACATGATGAAGTGTTGTTAAATGAAATTAAGAATAGAAAACAGACTTTTGATGAAATTCCAACCCTCTTTATTTCCGAAATGGTTAATTTATTTTCACAATTAGATGTTCCTCCTTCTGAATGTGAACAATTAAAAATTATTATGAAAAATTGCTACCCAGTTAGCTTTTGTTAATTTTACTGATATTTTCCATTTGGTTGAGTTATGTAAAAAATTGCAGCAAGTGAAAGTTCAGAATTCTAAGTTCAAATTTAATTCTAGCTCAGATTTTCAAAGACAATCTGAATACAAACCTAAATCTTCTACATTGAGTCAATATATTAAACCTAAAGTCAATTTTACTGGTGCCAAGCCAAAAAATACAAATTTAACTTTTAATAATTCAAAAATTAATACAGCTAAATCTTCAAGACATGTTTTAAATGTAAACAATTGGGTCATACCTATCACACCTGTGACAAGGATGATGATAAGATCTTTTGCTTTAAATGTGGTTATTCCGATGTTACCTTTACTAATTGTCCAAAGTGTAAATTTTCAAAAAACTTGTAAATGGGAAGTGTTCTGTTAATTGACACATTCCTTATGATTTTTCGGAGGCTGACAAGCATTTTTTTAAAGCATGGCTAATTACAGTTAATAAATTTTATGGAACTCCAAAAAGTTGTTTCAAATTTGTTGAAAAAAAGAATATTAGACCTTTTATTAATGTGAAGATTTTTAATGAAAATTTTGTTGCTTTATTAGACAGTGGAGCTACGGTTACAATTCTAGGTAAGCCTGATTTGTACTTAATTGATAAATATGATTCAAAGTTAAATAGTTCTTTACAATCCATTTTGGGAACTAAAACAATTTCCGTTATTGTTTCTGAATCTATTACTACTGCGATTACTTTGGGAGTAGATTTTTGTCAATTATTTGAAATTAAAGCTGATTTTGGTGAAAATTCTTTTGTTGCAAACTCTGCGGAGACAAATTTTTCAATGATTAAGAGTATTTTGATGATCTTAATAATGATCAAACGTTTGAATTAAATCAAGCTATTGTCCTTTTTAAAACCTTATCAAATTCGAAATTAGGTAAAACCAATAAAGTTTTTCATTCAATTAATACTGGTGATGCAATACCAATTAAACAACGGTATTATCCATTATCTTCTGCTATGTTGGAGCATGCAAACAGAGAAATTGATGACATGTTAGATCAAGGAATTATTAAACCCAGTTCTTCTCCTTGGAATTCTCCAATGGTTTTGGTTCGAAAGAAGTCAGGCGAATTTAGAGTTTGTTTTGATGAGAAGAAATTAAAATCTATTACTAAGCAAGATGCTTACCCTTTACCATTTTTAAATGATATTTTGGATAAATTAAGAGATGCTCGTTATTTAACTACGATTGATTTAAAGAAAGCTTTTTGGGAAATTCCTTTAGACTCTGAAAGTTGTGAAAAAACTGCTTTTACTGTTCCACGTAGAGGATTATTTGAGCATACTGTTATGCCCATGGGACTTACCAACGCACCCAGTACTTTACAACGATTTATGGATTCAATTTTAGGTCATGATTTACCCCAATCGGTTTTTGTTTATTTGGATGATATTATTATATTTTCAAGTATATTTAAGGAACATATTGCTATTTTAAGAGAAGTTTTTAAAAGGCTTAATGATGCCAAATTAAATATTAATTTAGATAAATGTGAATTTTGTAAACCTCAATTATCATATTTGGGTTTTGTTATCGATAAGAATGGTCTTCATACTGATCTTTCAAAGGTGAAAGCTATTACTAAATTTCCCCAACCACATGCTTTTACAGAAATTAAGCGTTTTGTTGGGATGTGTTCTTGGTATAGGCGTTTTATTCATGATTTTTCCACAATTTTAGCTCTTATTAATAATTTATTGAAAGGTAAAAAGAAATCTCAAAAAGTTTTATGGAATAACGAAGCGAACGATTCATTTTTGAAAATTAAATCTCTATTAGTTGATGCTCCTATCTTAGCGAATTCAGATTTTTCTAAAACATTTTATTTACAACGTGATGCTTCCAATTGTGGTGTTGGATGTGTTTTAACTCAAGGTGCAGGAGAGAATGAGGTTGTTATTGCTTATGGTTCTCGTACTTTAAATAAAGCCGAGCAAAATTATTCAATTACTGGACGTGAATTACTAGTTGTTATTTTTGGAATTTAAAAGTTTGGACCTTATATTGAAGGTACCCATTTTAAAGTTATTACTAATCATCATTCACTGATTTGGCTCAATAATTTAAAAGATCCTTCAGGTCGATTAGCCAGATGGAGTGTTAAACTTCAGCAATTTGATTTTGAAGTTATTCATAGAAAAGGTCAATTAAATGTTGTTCCTGATGCACTTTCTAGAGCACCTTTGGAAGTTAGTTCTTTAGAATTTTCTGCTGTAGATTTAGACGAGTGGTATAAGAGAATGTTTACCAACGTTTCTAAGAATCCTGAATTATTTCTTGATTGGAGAGTGGAAGATAATAAACTTTACAAATTTATTTCAAATGATTTAAACATCGAATCCAATTTAGTGGAATGGAAATTAGTTGTTCCGAAATCTTTAAGGAAAAATATTTTACAGAAATTTCATGATGATCCTACATCAGCACATTTTCGTATTTTTAAACTTTTTCAAAAATCAAGGAATTGTATTATTGGCCAAAAATGAAGTCCGACATTTCCAAATACATTAGAAATTGCAATGTTTGTAACCAAAGCAAGTCTTCACAGTTTAATCATTATGGTTTTATGGGTAAAGAGAAAAATGTTTTTTATCCTTTTCAATGTATTTCTATTGATTTAGTGGATCCTTTTCCAAGATCGAAGAGTGGTAATACAGTTTTATTAGTTATTTTTGATCGGTTTACCAAATTTACTTTGATTCATCCAATGCGCAGTGCTACTGCTCCAATTTCTGGAGATTTTTATGGTCGACTAAAGGATTTTAAAGAGGATGATTTATCTATTACTAACCGTGAACAATTAGTTTAAGATTTAAATGCACTTTCACCCGTTTTTAAACATGTTAAACAAAATTTGCATGCAGCTTACGAAAGAATTTCAAAATCTTACAATTTGCGACGTCGTCCATTAAAATTAAACGTTGACGATTTAGTTTGGAAAAAGAATTTTACTTTATCTGATGCGACTAGAAATTATAGTCAAAAGTTAGTTCCAAAATTTATTGAAGCAAAAGTTGTTGAGGTGTTAGGTCCAACTACGTACCGATTGGCCACCCCTTTCGATAATAAACCCTTAGGTGTTTTTCATGTTAAAGATTTAAACCCCATTAATTCTGAATTATTTTTCTATTCCCAGTATTTTTTAGACTCTTATATTCTGGTTTTCTTATTTACATTTTTATTATTTTGATGATTTTTCAAAGTAATTTGATTTTTGTGCTTATTTCGCACCTTATTTTATTTTATATTTTTGTGGCTTTGCAAACCACTTATTTTATTTTTGCTACATTTGTTTAGCACGGTTGTTGATATTTAGATCACATCGTGCGATTGTTTTGCCGATTTTTGGGATATTAGTTCTCAGGTAAATTATCTTGATTTATTGGATTTACAATTTGCTATTGTTACAATAGTAAAATTTAAGATAACCATTTTGAGTTTACCTCTGATCGTTATTTAACGTGAAATTTTCAAACTCTTAACCGTTGATAAGAAAACTAGTAATGCTTGTATACATTTTATTTTTTATTTGATTTAGTTATTCTGGTTTCCCTGAAATTGTTTCGAAATTCTAGCTTTTGACGATTCCTAATTTGTTTAGTGTTCTATTCTTGACGGTGCTTGAGGACTTCGGTTCGCCTCGTGTCAACCTCGATTAGTTCACTTCCTGATTATGACGTTTTGGTAGTTTTAGGGGAGGGGGGGTTATGTTGTATTCGTAAGAGTGCATCGTCCTTTCCTTTGCTACTTCATCTAGATTTCGACCTATTTACGGAACGTGAGTGTTAGTTAGGGGTATGTTTAGTCTTGGACGAGGACTGTGGAACAACATGAAACCTGAATCTCGTGAAGGGTAGAGTGACCTCTCTTGTTCTCCACGACGGAACATCCTGAGCCAATTTCCCATGGAAATAGTCGTATCTGGGATTTACCGATTTTGACTCATACTGAACGTGACTGTAGTAGTTTTGTAGTGATGTACCTAGGAGGCTTGGTTTGAGATCGCCGGGGAAGGGAAGTTTAACTCTCGAGTGGAGTGGCATTTTGCCGTGATTCTTATAGTTGCACCTGAAAACTGTTCCCGGGTTCCCCGTCCTCTGATCCTTCACGTCATGGTTGGTTCCTGTTCTCTTTTACCTTAGCTTCAATTTTTGTTACCGGTTTTTTTCATTTTGCTCCTCTGATGGTGATTTACTTCACAAACCCGATCAGCTTAAAGTTTTTTGCTTTATTTAAGGTTTCGGGTCCTTTACTCTCGACTGGTGGCGTGTGCGGCTGGTAGCGCGTCATTAGCTTTTATGGTGTTGCGAGGGGTGTTTCCTGGCCAACATTATCCGTACTTATTCGTACACTTAGGGTGGGATTTTGCTCTATTTAATCTTTTATTCAGCATTTTGATTTTTCCCTTTTTATTTTTATTTGCATTTTATTTAGATTTTAGGTATTACTGTTTACATTTTGCTTGAATTTTAATTAGCTTAACATTTTTTTATTTCCTTAAATTCATTTATTAGCTTAGTGTTTGGAATCTCCGTTTTGGTGATCTCCGAGTCCAAATTTTAGGGGGGGTGTGTGTAACAACCCATTTTGAGTTGTATTATAATATACCGTAATTTACGTTCTTCGTTCATTTAGTTGTAAATATAAGAAAAAAAAAGTTTTTAATTATTAATGAAGCCATTTTTGGGTTTCCGCTTAAATTGTGTGAAAACTGCCATTGATTAAATGGTAAGGTACATTTATCTCGCATTATATTAAAATTTAAAACATTTGCTCTTTGCAGGCACTTTTACTTTTACTACTTTTACACTTTTACTACTTTGATTTAACACTTTTAATTGCACATTTAATTCTACTTTTACGTACGCTTTCATTTTATGATTGCGTTTTGCAATTAATGCAGATCTAAATTTAGATCCCATTTTTTATTTGAACTTTCGAGAGAATGCAATAAACATTGGATTATTCAAAATTCATGAAGATAAATTTATAAGAAATAAAATTCAACTTTGGTATGGATTACAACGTACAGCTTTGTTATTACGAAATATTGGTTCAAAGATTACATCACCTTTGGTTTGCCGTATTTGTTTAGATAACAGATGTTATTAAAAAGTTATGTACAAAAGTTTCGAGCAGACATTTATATCCATAATGTAGTAATTTAAGGTTATTACAATTAGTTTTTAAGATATATTTTATATAATTCTAAATTTAAATATTTAATAAACATAGTTTGTATATTTTTTTATTTTGACATTGTGGTGAACGTTTTATTGTATACTCGGTTTAGTTGTTCCGAGCATAAGCAAAAAATAACTTGGCGTCCGATATAATTTTTATTATTGTTACATTGCAGTTACTATATTTATGTTAAGTGGAAACAACCAAGCAGAAATTTGTGGTAATTAAGCAAATCAAAAGATTGAACCGGCCTACTTTAACTTACCGACTGGGGCAACGGCATTATCTTTATTGAGTGTTTGGATCTCTGGTTAGTTTAACGATTTGTTTTGAGAACATTTACACTTATTTATTATTAAACCACATATTTATACGTGGCATTTAAACACAAAATTATAAAATTGCAAAAATAAGGCAATAAAAAAATTATACATTTTTGAGCAAATCATAATATTTTTTATTTTACATAATAAAGTTATAAATAAGGATCAGTAGTAACATAAAGACCTAAATAACATCTGTAGAAAAAATCTAAGCTGTAACTTGGTCAGTTGCTGAGATAATGGGCCTCAAACTTTTAATTTTTAACATGGGCGAGATAGAGGCGTTTAACTCACCTTAAATACTATGTCTCATTGCGCCATATAAATCACTTTTATTTCTTCTCAGGTTGTCCCAAAGATTCCTAGTACAAATGACGGAAAATAGGCAACAGCAATTTAAAACCGTAAAAAGTCATTAAATTACTGACTATTTCGTGTTAACCAAAACTGATAAAAATGAGTAATCGAGTGCAAGATAAGGTAGGAATTTACAAAAATGTTTGCATATAAAACAAAATTAAATTATTATGGGATTAAATCTTGCTTTTTATTTTACTGTTGCTATTGACTAAATCTATTTTAGTATAGTAGCTTTCTACAAATTTTAATATTACTTATCACTGTTTAATGAACATTTAAAAGAGAAGAGAATTTCCATTAAAATTGTTGAGTAAAATGTGTGAAATGTATGTTTCATACGTGTGAACTCCAAAAACAAGTTGATTACATTATTTGTGATGTTGTTTTATAAATTAATAAACAGTTTAAAAGCATTGACTTGTTTTGTGGTCAAGTCTAATGTTTGTATTACAATTATTCTGTTATAAAAACAGTGATATCTCATATTAACTACAGAGATAAGTTAGAAAATTACCTATTTAACAGCAGTTCAGTTTAATTTTTATTCAGGTGTTGGGACAGAAATTAAACATTATTCTTAAAAAAAATATGAGAAATGAAATACAAATTTAATCATACTTTTCTGATATTTAAAAACAATTATTGGTAAGTTGTTAAATGAAATAGCTATGTATATAAACCAAAAGGGTATGTTTATGTATCGAGTAGTAATATAAAGCAACATAAAAATGCATGGCAACTACGACAACTTCGTGAAGATCATACATCATATTGTGACAGTATTAAACGAGTTCTTTTATAGCGTTCATTTTATTCATGTTACTCATGCGAGCAAAAAAAAAACCTATAGAGAAAAAAATTAATTAAAATTTTGGAATATATGTCCTCATTCAACACAATATTATTGAGAACAAAAGTGATGCCATAACCATAATGAATAAAAAAAAAATTGAGGAGTACAATGCGGCGTAATCATTGATTGTGAGAACTAAATTTATGTATTTGTCAGAACAATATAAATAAAGGAACATCAAATTCAGTTTTACAGTTCTGCTGACGAATATAGTGGAAAGATACGGATTCTAGAAATTTCTAGACTGTATTGATGTCAACCTCATTGTGTTCGTTATCCATCTAATAAATTGACATCGTCGCAAAGTAACACCTTTGAAAATTTACAAGGGCCCAACTAAAAATTTATACAGATACCTATCTATAAACATAAATAATTAGTTTTGTGATGAAATTTATGTAGTTATGATTGGTAAAGTTTGTAAGTGTACTAAAATACAAAAAATGGAGTCTGAGTTTTAGTTTAAACTTTTGATTTTATACTATTAAAGAACTACTTATTAACACGTTGACGGATTTGGCGGTCCGTACGGACCGCTCAAGACATTGCCTAATTACTACTCACAAAAAATGTTTGCCTTGGCTCTGGGTCCGCTTATACAGTGCGAGTGTAAAGTCTGGAACTGTCGCAATGAGACATATTTTGCTGTAATCGTCACTTAAAGATCGTCTTTTGTTTTTGAGTTATGACGTAAGCGATAATTTTTTTGAATGGAAACCCTAATTTTTTATGATGAGTTTGGAAAAAGCATGAAGAAATTCTTAGACCAAATATGCTAAAAAAGTGTGATATTGTATTTTTCAATTTGGAAGATATTGTAAATAATAGTAATGAAAAATCGAAAACACGTCAAATAGGTCAATGATTTGATAGCTTATTTACTTTTTCATTGCGTATAATGTATTGAAATTATTATGAAATACAGCAGAAACAAGAAATAACAAAGTTAAGAAAAACAATTAAATTAAATGTTCGAACTGACCACCATTTTGTGCAAGGCAGTACCCGAGTCTGTACTGAAATTCGTCACGAACTTTACGCAAAGTTTCCGGTGGAATTAATCTTATTTCTGTGGGAATTATTAGCTGTGGCTCTTCTACTGTCTGTGGGCGGTTTATGTAAACCTTACTCTTTAGATAGCCCCATGAAAAATCCATCGGTGTTAGGTCGGGTGATCTCGGAGGCCACTCAACAGTTCCCCTTCTGCCTAACCATCTACCAGGAAAAATTTCGTTTAAATAGTTCCTAACCACCAATAGCAAAATGTGCCGGAGCACCATCTTGCTGAAACCATAATGTATCGCTTGGTGGATTCGGATCTTCATTTTTCGTATAAAGCACCGCAATAGCAGGAATTAAATCGTTTATTAAGAAATTCATATACTTTTACTTGTCAATGAACCCTTGATAAAAAATGGTCCTAGAATTCGATCCCCTACAATTCCTGCCCAAACGTTGAGTTTTTGAGGAAACTGCGTGTGCGTCTCATTCATCCAGCGCGGATTTTCAGGTGCCCAATATCGATACTTATGACGATTAAGGTGAAATGTTGCTTCATCAGAAGAAATGATGCGATTTGAAAAGTCGCCATCGATATTGTACCGCTCCATCATTACCTCACAGAACTCTGTTCTGCGTTCATGATCATCTCCGTTAAGCTCTTGCACTAATTGAACTTTGTAGGGATGCCATTTATGTTTCTTTGAAATCTTTATAATTGACCTTTGAGTAATGTCATTATTTGCGGCTAGTTCTCTTGTAGTTCCATGGGGATTTTCTTGTAGAGGCAACAGAATATCTAATTCGTTACCTTTTTCGGTTGTTGGACGACCACCCCTATGGCAAACCTCTTGTTGTGTTCTAGTACGGTCGCCACATCCCCTCAATATTAAAATTTAAATTCACTCTTTTTCAGTCAAATATCGCACCATTATTTACTGAATTACGCAAAAAAACCTACAATAAAAACAGATAAACAAATTGATAAAGAACTGTCATAATTTTAACGCTGCTCTTTTCAAATTCATCATAAAACATTAGGGTTTCCATTTAAAAAAATTATCGCTTACGTCATAACTCAAAAACAAAAGACGATCTTTAAGTGACGATTACAGTAAAATATGTCTCATTTAAGATAAAAATTTACGTGTTCTAGGATTTTTTGAAAAACGTTTAATCAAACATTTATTACGATAGTTCCAGAATTTACACTCGCATTGTATATGCAATTTCATTATGGTAACGGACCGCTATGACACTGTAAGTTCTCATGCAACATTCACATTTCCTATTGACGTAGTTCCTAGGTCGTTATAACCATCAATTGGGAAAGTTGCCCAGTTAACAACTAAAATGGTTATATTTTAATAAATACAACAACTTTTTATTCGTATAACGTATAATAAGAGAACTACAAACAATGTAAGTAGCATAAAAAGGAACTATATGCATGTATATTCATAGAGAATAATGTAAAACACAACGCATAACACGTAAGTGAAGGAACTACAGAAAATAAACATACATTATTGCTATATAATTGATGTACCTAACAGTTACGACCAGTGGTCCTTTGAAAAACATTCCAACCAATAATGGGGTTTCCCATCACAGTCTTTGCAATACGTAGTTACCTTGCGAACTTGGTTCTTGGTAATCAGTCCCTTCTGCTTCTTGTTGTAACACCCTATACAATATTTGCGGACCTTATGGGCTTCTCCTTTTTTTTCATAAAGGAATGTGTATTGGTCCGTTTTCTCTTATTTGAAGGACCAGGATTGTTTTCCTCTTCAGGATTCTTGTAGTTAAAGAAAAGAAGAGACTCGATTATTTCTTCTCTAAAGTCGCTAATGTGAATATCGCTGTCCTTGATTTGTTTGTATAGAAAGTGTGCATTAACGAGTGATATCCCCCACAGTAATTCTACTGCAAGCTTCCTATACCACTTTATGGTCTTTCGGAGAGAAGTATTGTAACTAGGCATTTGGTCACTGAGATCGATCGAGCTCTTACCATCATTATAATTTATTATTGCACGAGGTTTTTGATTTCACTAGTTCTTCTTTTTACAGCGACAGTTTTATCCGTATGGTTTGTAGAGAGAACTAACACATCACGCTTATCTCGCCATTTCATAACACATGTACCTCATTCATTCTCTTGACCATATACTTCGCCTAATTTTAATTTTTTTGTAGTCACTGCTTTCGTATTACCCCGTCTGTCAGATCACAATGTTCCAAGAAGATGTGTATAGTAGTTATCCGTTATGATTACTCTTCCACATCCTAGCAATCGTTCAGATAGAGCAGTTACAATTTTAGTAGGCACAAATACGGTACAATCCTCGTCTCTCTCCTTGCCAGCGTAAATTCTTATGTTCCACGTGTAACCTCGATTACAACAAAGCTTGAAGGGCTTGATGCCATATTTATGTCTTTTTGTGGAATATACTGCTTTAGTATCAGTCTGCCACGAAACGGTATGAGACTTTCATCTACACAAATTACTTTTTCAGGGGATAAACCTCTTGATATGTTTTGAGGAGTAAATCGCGCAATGGCGAGACTATAGATTCTGTTGCCCTCAGGACATTCATTATTATTACTGAAGCGCCAGACTTTTAGCAACAGTTCGAATCGTGCACCGGTTACAGTTCCAGAAAATATTGTGCTAAATAACCTTTTGATTTTGATCAATAAAGTCGTAAACTTGGCAGTTTCCCAAGCCCCATGTAACCAATAATTCCTAAGAATTTTTTCATCTCATTTGCATTAGTTGGTTCCCAAGTGTGCAGTCTTGAGCTTGGTCCAACGTCGTCTGTTGTAGTTATAAGCTCTGTAACGTAAAGGTTCGTCTGATATACTATCATAATTACATCGTTATTTATGAAGAATAAGAAGAAATCAATGAGTTCGCAATCGATTAAGGCCGCAGCGATGTTTGGCTTGATTCCTGCTTCTTGGTCAAATGTTAACTGTAAATGGTTTCCTATGGGAGTATTCCACAAATAAATTCTCGTGAGACGTTGCAGCAGGTTCAGTTGTACTTTCGACGACAGACGATGTTGATGGTTACTGTGTAACTTCATTACTTGCTATTTCATCTGTTGTTTGTTGACTTGTGATCTCTTTAGTAGTTAAGGGATGGCTTTGTCGTCTTGTATCTAACTTAGCTGATTTTGCAAATGTGGAACTACATGCTTTCCCTTTTTGCCTCGTTTTTTTTGCGGTTGTACTATGCAGTCTTCTTCTGATGAAGTAGCGAAATTAATTGCTGTAAATTCAAAATCTCTGCCAACACTGGCTGGTCCGGTTCGGACTCGGAAAGCTCACAATCTAGGACAAGTGAAAGGGAATGTATTTTCTTATAATGTTTGAATGTAGCATATACCGAATTATTTACGGAACATATTGATTACTGCGGATACGCATTGACTGTAGAGTAAGTGAGCAAACAAACATTTCTTTTAAACTAGGTAGCAATGTAGCACCGTGAAAATTTAAAATTTAAACGTCAAATGTGATTGTTTGCAATAGTTATGATATAATGTTACCCTTAGAAATTTTAATTGCCATTATCATAGTAAAAGTTTTAAATGATATGCGATTCAATTTTTTTGGAAGTTGGCAAAACATCACAGTGTTGCTAAATTTTGTTACACAAACTTGCTGTCAATTTCAAAACAAATAATAAACAAGGATAGGACACAGTGGATATGGCAGCATTGTAACAAATTGTTATCTGACGTCACATAATAACCTTTTTTATAAACTTTAACTTAAAAACTTTAGATGTCGGTTTATTTCAACGTTTTTCTTATATAATGCAGCGCCAAACTGGCCAATTATGCATATAATATTTATTTACTTACCAGTACTACATAATTTAGCTAAATTTAGTATTTTATGCGTTCGGTTATTCATATTATACACCCACTTGAAAACAAGTTGGCGTAATCTAAGCGTAGTTATACATAGATTACGCAACAGGATGCACGGGTTTTAGGTTTTGACAAGAATAACGCGGACCGCTGCGCGGATCGCCAGACTGTGTCCGGCAAATATGTCCACATAGGAATGGGCGTTTTTTCCCAAAAAACCAAAAATATGATCGTAAATTGGTTTTAGTAGATGTAAAGAGTCATTTGAGACTGCAAAAGAATAAAAAAAAAAATTCAACCCAACGGGAATTTTCTTATTAAACATGCAGATCCATCAACGTGTTAAAACTTTCTTATGCTGGTGTTTTGCTGCGTCAGCAAAGATTGCTTGTGTAGGGGAAAGTGACCAGAGAAAATTTTGTACTATCATCCTGCTTATCTAGTGTATAGCATTCAATAAATAAAGAAATATTAATAACTATGATTTGTTTTTGTGATCTCGATTTATGCTTCATCCATCTAGGTAACAATGTCGGCTAAGAAGCGAAAGAGTGCAGCTGGTTTAGTGAATACTCTAATCAATAAACCGATTGAATTGCCATTACCTGGTTAACAGTATTGTGGTCATGGTACAAAGTTAGAGAAACGATTCGCACTCGGTCACCCCGGTATTAATCAATTAGATGCTCTGTGCAAACTTCATGATATCAGTTACAGAGATTACCGAGATTTAGAGAGCACGCATAAAGCAGATCAAATTTTAGAAGAAACAGCTTGGGAACGCTGTATACCATCAGACGCAACATTAGGTGAACGAACCACTAGCAGTCGGTACCATGAAAGCAAAGAGAAAATTAGGAATTGGGTGTAAACGTCGATCCAATCAGAATAAGAAATCCTTATGCAATGGTGGATGTTTATTGTATTTACGAACAACAATAGCTAAAAAAATTAAAACTAACGGAAACTTCACAGACACACTCTAAAGTCGACGGTTTTAACGGCAAAACGTCTGGTAAAAAGTTTAGGAGGAAAGAAAAAGATTATAGTTCCTAGAGTAATTATCTTACCTAAATAAGAAGAGCTTTTACCATTTGTTAATCCGTTATTTGCAGGATTATCGGCAATCTGTGCTTTAGATGGTGGCGCATCAGGAATTGCAATAGCAGTCAACGAAGCTAAAAATGTCAAAAAATTGCAAGAGACATCGCTTAAAAACGTTTCCAAAAAACTGAATAGGTTACGCGAAAGACCGCTAAGAGATATTGATTTGAAAAACAAAAATTGTACCCTACTTTAGGGATATATTTATTAGGGATAGCATGCCTAAATGACTATGGAAAAATGAGTCTGGAATTATTAACTCAGATAGCCAAAGCGGACCCGGTACGCATTGAGTTTCCTACAAAAAGCGAGATAAAAAGGTATGGTTTTACTATAGTTTCGGTAGTCTTCGACCACCAATCGAAGTGATTAACTACTTTCGAGGATGCAAAATATATTACAATTACAATCAAAAACAAGAATTTAATACAATCATTTGCGGACACCTATGTCTACAATTTGTATATCAATAATCGATACAATCTCAAATTTTCTCAGTTAACATTCAGTTAGAAGGTATTGGTAACACATCTAGCTACAACTTCTAGCTGCCGATAGAGCTAGATTTGGGGAGGAAATACGTTATCGGATTGGTTGGATTTTTCGATTGTAACAGCATTATAAATATTTACATAGGCAACGGTAGATTTTATCTTAGAGCAAATCCATCTCATTTGCAAGTTTATCATTAGAGTAAACAACAATCACTTAAAGGTGAGATAAACAGTTCATTTGAGATCGATTTGACTAAAGAGAATAGCATTGGTCGCATGTTAGGGTTTGAATCTAAAATATTAAAACCAAATATTTTACATACGTTTGCGTTAGACGTCGAAACGGGAAACCTGCTAAAGTTTTGTATGAGATTGACGATTGAGTTCCACCAGGTTATCGTCTAGATAAAACCCCAAGCAACACCTAATATTTGGTAAACATCGACGTAATTAGTAATAAAACAATTAATTTGACTAATCAAAAGGGAGAAAGAATAGGCTTTGGTGAAAGTGAACTATTCACAGTACACCTAGAACTAAAAGAACATGGGTCTGAGAATTAATCAAGGACCAATTCCATCTTTCAAAAATTCGTGTCATCATCCCTGCAGTAAATCATTAATTAGTCATGAACATTGTGGTTAACATCTGCAGAGAAATACTTTTTAACCTTAATTGGGTTAAAAGTTATCAGCGATAATGGCCGAATCATTAAACGTCTTTCAAAACGTAGATTTTGCTGATACTATAATTACATGAGATATTCACACTTATCTTCCGTATGGATCTTCTAAATATGGACCTTCTGAAGAAATACGCATCTTAATTCAAAGTCAAGATCTAATTACGGCTACCTACGACAGTTTTCTGTACATAGAAGGCAAGCTTTCTTTTCGAAGAAATTTATTATGAGTTAGGTGGTCAAAGACTGGACATTTGCAGAAATCCAGGCATAACGTCTGCACTTAAAAGATGTGTTTCTTATTCGGCAAGCAAGAGCACTAAGCCATTTGAGGTGGTTGCCAAAGGATGAAGAACCCTTACAAGTAGAATTCAATGAGCAAAATGGACAAATATCATTTACAATATGCATACCTTTAAACCACATGTTTGGAATAATGAAGGATTATCGTCAAGTAATCGTGAATATTCGTCAAGAGTTGATCTTATTTCGATCTAGAAGCGATACAAACTGCTACTATGGTGATGCCGATGCAGCAATAAGCTTAAATAAAATTCAATGGAAAGTATCACACTTAACTCTTAGTGATGCTGCGAAACTTAAGTTGTTTAAAGGAATCAATAAAAATTCTGTTATTACTGTTCCATTTCATCAATGGGAGTTATATAAATAACCTGCTTTAAAACGAGCAACCTCAGGCATATGACCAATAAAAACGTCAACGGAACTGGAAAAACTACGATGGGCAATTGTTGCATTCCAATAAGGTAGAAGGTACGCAAAGCCGGCAAGGGCCGAAAATGTTGATCACATTAACATCAGAAACCTTAAAGTACATATGAATTCTGAGTATTATCCATATGAAGCAATGCCTTTGAAGTTCAGAGCTAACCAACACATACCTGCCCGTCACAATTTTTTTAAATTCCGATGTGATTACTACGGTGAAGATGATAAAGATGCATTATTAAACTATTCCGAATTCAAACAATGTACAGTATTTGTAATGAACTGCTCTAAACAAAATGAATTCTTAATAAACTCAACAATAGACATAAAATTGGAAATGGAATTTCTAACACCTTTCGATAATGGAATCTTTGTCTGGTCTTATTCTCTACTCAGTGGAGAAGTAAAAAAAACTATAACGGTTGTGCTCTGTATGTTTAGTATATAAATAAAGAAGTAATTATTCGTTTAGATTTATTTCATCCACTAACAATGAAGGTAGTTGCTCAGAAACGAAAACTTTCAATTCAAAATCATGAAGTAGATGAAAAATCTAGTGCTACAAAACATGGTCCTAATAGTATACGTGGTATTATATGCGGTCCCTCCAATTGTGGCAGAACCAACGCAATGGTTTGAAATTTAAACATGTATACGTATAGTCATTGAATCAAAACAATTACAAACTTTAATAGGAAATCTTACTTCATAAGCATATAGGTTACTTTACCTTCAAGACGTGATTGGACCTAATTGTGCAACAAACTCTATTTTTATTTTCGATAATATCGCTTGTAAATAGCAAAATAACATAAGGGCACATTTTTCTATGGGTAGGTATAATGATATTGACTGTTTCTATTTGGGTCAAACTTACAGTAAACTTCTAAATCAATTAATTCGTGACAATGCAAATCTAATTATATTATTTGAGCAAAATGAATTAAACCTAATACATGCGTATGAGGATCATATAAATCCCACCATAAGCATGAAATTGTTTCAGGGCATGTATTCAAAGTGCTGGGTGGATCTGTTTGGTTTCATGGTCATAAACAAGGATGTGGAAGTTAATAATGGTCGAAGGGTTAGGATGGTTAGAAAGGTAGGAAAAAGTTTGATGAATATATAACACCTTAAACGGCTTTCAGTAGTTTAGTACTTGCTGATCCGTTTAGGTATTAACAGCTATCTGTTTAGTGTAAACAGCTATCTGTTCAGAGTAAAGTGGAAACCTGTTCAGGGTAAAGTGGCACCTGTTCAGTAAACCCGTTTTGCTACAATGGATAATATGGAGATGATGTTAAAGCAAAAAATTATTAGAGCCAGTATTAAAACCGCTCGCATTGATAATGAAAAAAGAACTTATAAGCCCCTAATACAACTTGTAATAATATCGTTTCAGATAAAGAATTAAAACACCTAAAAAGGATCCCATTGACATTAAACCCAAAAAACCACCCCTGTCCATATTTCCAAGAAAGCACGCTACTACCTCCACTATCCCGGTAGATCAAGGTCAAAGGAGACCAGGCTTCACTTCACCATCATTAGATCATTCAAGAAAGGGTGCTACTAGCCCACTAGCGCAGCTTCCGTTTTTTCACATAAATCCTCCTCCCGCCAGGTCTTCCTATACCATCTTTCTTAGATACATCTGTCGTAGGAGAGATTAATACTGAGGAATAAGAAGAACCTCTTAGTGTCATAGATGATTCTACTACCGGTAGTGAACCCATCTCAGAAGAATTTCTCGAGCAGTACAATGCATTGCCCCGTATATACGTGGACCGTATTATGAGGGATCCTGAAGCTACTATTGATCATACTTATGGAGTCCACTAAGATATGAAAACAGACAAATAGGCCCTTGGTAATGCTCCTGTTACAATTGAAGGCAACGATACGATTATTAAAGGCGTCACGTATAAAATGACTTCAAGTTTATACGATCTGCTTATTATGAATGAACCCAATTTAAACCCAGTAAATTCAAAAAATTATAAAGGTATTTTAGAAGCTAAAAATGTTGCGAGATTATGATGCAAGTCGGCAAATACAAATGGATTGACATAATTGACGAAGGATTACAACAATCATCAGCATAGAACTACAGGTATGAAGCCAAATAGTGTCGATAAACATACGAAGATAGAGGCTTACACCCACATAAAAACATCCGATAAGAATTCATATTGTGTGGGCGACATAGCACCAATCAGTAAATTTGAAAGTACTGTCGCCAAAGGATACACTCCCAATTGGTCTGGTGCACTATTTAACCCCACTACGTACATGTTGGAAGACATGAAAGGAACACCTGCACTGGAAGGGTTTTATGAACACGAGTTACAGAAGTGGGAAAAAAGGGCTTTGCTCCAAGAATAATAAGATATTCGCGAAGTGGTGGGGATTGGAAGGAAGATCCTAGATCAATAAAGACGATATTGTTTTATAAATAGACATTTAACTTATAATCTGTGAAATAAATTACTTATATAGTCATAGCAATACTTTTTAACAAAGAATGTAGCTTTTACATGAAATAAAACATAAAAAACATAATAATTGTATTTTATTTTGGTGCATTCGGTATTACACTAATAAACAATATTTTTATAGTATGAAAATGTAAACTTTCACCATTAACACTCATAATAAAATACTTATCTTTTTTGGGGTTTTTTAATGGTGTATTTAAATTATACAATCTAAACGTTTCGATAACACTTACAGTTATCTTCGTCAGTAGTAGTGTTTGTTAAAATTGTTAAACATGTTGTAAACAATTTTGTTTTAATTTTTCAACTTTGACAATATTGTTTACAACATCTTTAACAATTTTTACAAATATTACTACTGACGAAGATAACTGTAAGTGTTATCGAAACGTTTAGATTGTATAATTTGAATACACCATTTAAAAACCCCAAAAAAGATAAGTATTTTATTATAATATTTTTATAAAATTTGATTATCTTATACAGTAAACCTAAAGTACTTCTATAATCATTTAAATTACTTGATGTGGTAAACATGTCCATCCCAAGTAGGTATTTGTATTTGTTTCACCTAGTATCCAGTTGTAAATCTTATGATCATTTTCCCACGGCAACCAAGACGCTTTCAAACAACAGTCAGCTAGGAGGAATGAGATATTTTGCCCTGTTTCTCTGGGAAGCGGCTACCTAGTCTGTTTTGAGCTGTTCTCACCTGTTTTGAGCTGTTTTTGACCTATTTTGAGCTGTTTTTGATCTGTTTTGACCTGTTTTTGGGAAACTGCTATCCGTATTAGGAAAACGGATCCCCGCTCTTGACCTGTGCTCATATATAATTACCACGCACGAATTGTGTCTACATTCATACTATTACTAGATAATAAATTGCTTATATACATTTTCTACGTTTAAAATATTTAAAACTATATTTACATCCTTTATAGTGCTATAAATTTCTACAATAGACTTATCTAGATTAATTTTTTACTTTTATCATCACACGGATTTAGAACCACCTTATTCTGCCTAATGGTGAATACTAAATGTTTTTTGGTATCTTCTAATGGTGATTTGATTTATACAGGCTGTAGTTGCACCTTTACATTTTTTGTAATTTTGCTCAACTGAATAAGCCTGCATTTTCGCACGCAGCCCCACAAATTCCTTCATGATAAGGCCATTGTTTTCATGTTTCATCAAGCCAGGAATTTTTTTATTTACTAGAGGAATACCAAAAATATTGGCGGGGGCATAATCAGATGTAACGAATTTTTCAATATTTTTTTTCATGGACTCATAAATGTCGAGCACAGCTATCTGTATCAGTATACATGAGCTTGGCTTTATTTTTAAATTTTGGTATTGCGTAATTGTAATGGAAGTCGTAAAGGAAATTTTTGGAAATGTCTAGAACAGGAAATCCTGCATGTATGGTTTTTTTTTAGAAAACTTCTAACTTGTTCATTTCGATAATTACCATATCCTTATCGAATATGGTACAGCTGTCGAAATTTGGTTTATAAATATACGCACTAGTACCTTATCGACCCTCCACTTGGCCACCAAACGGAGATCTGTATATTTACGCACATTTTCCATTAGTTTACCGAAATCACGATTGACCATTAACGTTTCGGATACTACGTGAGTAATAATTTTTTTAAACTGTAAGCAGGTAAATCCAAATGTTCAGGTGCTAGGGGTGTCTTGTCGATAGTCTAAATCACAGTGTACAATGTAACCAATGTCTGACTCATCTGGAGTATGTAGTGTGGATTCAAGGTTGGGGTTATCTACAGAGGCAAACTCCCCATATGGTAAGAAGTGCTCCATTGATTTTCCATAAAGGTTATTAATATCTAAGTACATCAAATACCTCGTTGCGACAGTTGGATCATCCTTATTACCCATATACCTGTTATTAGCCTTTGCATAACGGTTAGATCACTGTGCTACCCCGCCCCTGATAACACTTTCAAAGAACAACCATATCGATATCAGTGAGCAGTTCTAATTTAACCTGTGTCATTTTTAGCATGTCATCAAATGCTAGGCCGGTGGCTGTGTAATCGTGCAGGGGGTCCAACTTATACTCACCTAATCAAGTTATTGTCCTAATGTTTGTACCGCAAAGATGTTCCACACTTGAATCGTATGTAAATATTTTTCTTCGCTAACACCTTCGTAAACAAGGTGACTATAATATGCTTCCTTTGGCGCTAGAGCGGTTTCCTTTAGTTTGTCCCATGGACCAATGTATTCCGATGGGAAGGGACCCTTGCGCACTAACAAATTAAATTCAGCGTCTCTAGTGCACGCAGATATAGTAATAAGCTTTTTATCGTTATCTAAGAGGCTAGCTTATCAATACTACTACTCATAAACCTAAAGGAATCTATAAATCTAAATTTTATGTAGGTACTATTTACAGTTTTAGTAAAGGATATGTACTTCTCCTTGTTTAACGGTAACACGGATAGTTTTCCCGGGAAACCCATAGCTAGCTCTCAAATGAGGAAATTGCCATTATATCATCCAAGTTATGCAACACTATAGGGACAGTATAATTGTCTTTAAAATTTAAGTTGCAACCTTTATGTGCCGCACCCCCAAACTTCCCCGTCAAATGGTTATGACCCATAACCTTAATATCTGTCGGTTTAATAGCCCGATTGCAAATATGACAGACAATAGCGCGTTCAAAATTATCACTTTGGTCATCAGCCAGCGCTTCCACGAGTACAATCGTATTGAGAATGCTGTTTATCCAGTTTGTAATCTTTTGTAGTTCTCCGATAAACTATTGTATACAATCCTCTCCCCTATATAAATGAAATTGTGATAACGAGTCATCATAAGAGCATTTAAGGTAATATTCAATGCTAAAAGGAACATGTTTATCACATATACGTGTGTTTTGATCATCTGCAGTTACACATTTCTTTAAAATGCTTACGAGGTCCACGTAGCACAAATGGAACCTTTGGTATGCTACATGTTTAAGTTCTAAATACTTATTACTACCATTTGGTAATCTATCATGACATTGATTGAGTTGATTACAATATGTTTAATGCTTTTCTAAAGCTACATCTGACGAAAAATGATTCAGACTTTTCACTTTTTGATGACCATACCTTGATATCTGTTTTGAAAATAAACTCGACATGTTTTTAATCCACACATAGTGAAGTTTCGTCATCGTTAGAAAGCATTAAACGATTTATGGGTTCTCTGTCACTTTGCTGATTACTAAAAAAAAAAGGGTATACGTTTTTTATCTTTCACGCAATATAAATTTAATGAGAGATTATTTAATTTTTCTTAAATCAGTTATTTTTATGGGAATCGTAATTTAAAACCTTATTGAAAAGAGGATAGCTAGAAGCTCGATAGGAATGCTGTGCAACAGGATATAATCATCGTTATTTTTCACATTAACAGCTTTTTTGTCTGCTATGAAGTTAGCTACTTTCGTATGCATTCCACCTTTTAGAGGCGCTTTAATGTTTACTTTTAAATGAAAAAATTTATGTAAAGCACACCCTGAATCCTTTCCGCAAATGCCCCCAATTTGGTTTGTGGCTTGTTATAAACATTAGTATGATACCATTGTCATAAATCAGTACCAACATCAATAATTTGGTTTTTAGTTGGAAATATATACTCTTTAAGCATTAAATTAATTTTACAAGCAAAAATTTTCTACGCTTGATTTAAAATGTTAGTGGGTCTTTGATATTTAGGTTCACCATAATCCTGTAAACATTTTACTTTTGAAACAAGATTCAATAGGTTGCTACACTAAATTTTGTGGATTACCCCCACCTATTTTAAAAGATACACAGATACATAGATATATAGATACACAGAGCCTATACAAGAACCATTTAAGCTTGACCTGCTTTTTAGCACAGACAACATATATAGATACATAGATACACAGATACAGAGATGCACAGAGCCAATACAAGAACTGTTTAACCTTCACCTACTTTTGACATAGACAACAACCTGTCCTTTTTGTTTACACGAACTGATTCCCTTTTTGGATTTCTAATAATTGTAATATGACACCCCTGCAGGTCAATGATACCAATAAATCTTGACCTTGTAGAGCTTCACTCAATTTAACCCATACAAGAACCAATTAACCTTGACCTACTCTCTAGCGTCGACAACAACCTGTCATTCGTCTTGCTTCCAAGAACTGATTCAGTTTTTAGATTTTTAAGAAGTGTAGTATGATACCAATGACTGTTGACTTTGAAGAGCTTGACCCAATTTAACCAATACAAGAACTAGAAGGTCGATGAACTTTGATTGTTAGAAGTGTTTGAACAATGAAAAGGGGACGGGATCCCGAAAATTTAAATTTCCCTTTAAATATCCCGCAAACACATGATCTTGAAATTCCCCGTCAACCTTGAAAAGGCCAATGAACTTCACCTTGGAATTTTTTAAGGTCGAGGGTGGCCCAGAAGCGCAGTAGCAATACTACTCTGTGGAAATACGATGATTGACACGCCCTTACTAAAGGTGGAACTCCATCTGTAGGTAAAAATTCTAGTGACGAGTAGTGCTAATAACCATTAGTAGTTGACGCGAAGAAAACAATTTTACACCTACTCTGTACAGTTACAAAATAACCTACACACACACGCACGCACGCACGCACGCACGCACGCACGCACGCACGCACGCACCACGCACCACAACACAGCACGCACGCACGCACGCACGCACGCACGCACGCACGCACGCAACGCACGCACGCACCACCACGCACAGCACACACCACACACACGCACAACGCACAACGACACGCAACGCACAACGTACACACGCACACACGCAACGCACACGTCACACAC